>WBNH01008208.1:0-225274 GCA_013401255.1 Urocolius indicus
AACTGTTCAGCCTAGAGGAGATTAAGGGGTTCTCATTAATAAAATTATTTAAAAGGTGCATGTCAAGAGGATGAGACAACACTTTTTTTTTCCCTGTAATGTCCACTGATAAGAGAAGGGGTAATGGACAAAAGCTGGAACACAAAAAGTTCCACTTAAATTTAAGGAAAAACTACTTTAGTGTAAGGATGTAAGTGTAGAGTCCTGGCACAGGTTGCCAAGGGAGGTTTTCGAATCTCCTTCTCTGGTGGTTTTCATAACCTGCCTGGACATGTTCCTGTGTGACGTGATCTAGGCAGACCTGCAGTAGGAGGGGGATTGGACTATATGATATTTAAAGATCCCTTCCAATTCAAACCATTCTGTGATTCTATGAATAGTTTCAGTCACTGCTAACATAGCTATTACTTGAATAAAATGGTTCATTTGTTTTAAAGACCTAAATCAACATTCAATCCATATATTTTAAAAGCAAAACAACTGAAAGACACATTACATGGCATGAAATCTGGTTTTGGGAGGTCTCTGCTCTGGTGGTTTCTGAAATCATCAGAACATTTTGGCTGAATTATTCCTGTATAAATCACCTGGGCACTTCTCTTTCCTCTCACCTGTGCAGACAGCTCTGCCTGTAGGTGACAAACTGAGCCTGAGTCCCAAACACTGATGAGCACTTACACCAGTGGGAAATAACCACAGAAATATGAACGATGATTTAAATCCCCCGCTCCCTAAATAATGTTTCCATCATGTGAATATATTCAACAACCTTATTCACAGTACGTGTGTATAGCGGGGGGGTAGTGTGAAATCAGCAGGCTCAGAGCAGTTTTAATGAAGGTTCATCTGAGGTAAGGCAATAAGCTAAAGGCCACATGTTGCTTTTATTGCAATTTTCCCCCCTTGCTTTCCATTCTGAGCCAACGGTTCCCTCTGAGCCCTTCGTGCCTACACACACACATTGGCTGCACAGACACACAACAGGCATGTGAGGCTTCCCTGCTGAACGTGTTTAATATTCTGTCTGTGCTGGCATGCTCTTGTCTTGCTTCATAAAACCTGTTGAAAGCCAGTCAATTCATTAATCTTTTGCCAAGAGACGTTAAAAGCCAAACAGGGAAAGATGATAATGACTTGACAGTTCATAAGAAAGGGCCTGATCCTGAAAGGTGCTGAGAATGGGAGCCAGCAGGAAGAGGAGAGTGCTTGGCATGCTGCAGGATTGATTCCTTGCACATTTACTGTTCTCCTTCTGCACTGGCTCAGTTCAAAGTGAAGCCAGGAAGGTGTGAGTGGATGTGGAAGCTATGACCATGATGCTGTCCTTTGAGGAGGTCTCTGCAGCCCAACTGGTCTGGCACATCTCCCTGACAGAGTCTGCATCAGGGGCATTAGCAGGAATGGTGCTTAAGAACGCAGAGAAGAGAAATGGGGACAGCTTAGTCCATTGCTAACGTGAAGCCAGCTCTTCTCTGCTCCCATGGCTAACACAGATAAAGTCTTCGCAGTGCAAACTGAAAACTATTTGCATTGAGTCATCACCTGTGTTGACTGATCCAGCTTTAAATTTCAGGATGACCAGGGCTGGGGGCTGCGGGCAGCGAGTCTCCACACCCTGATGCAACTTCAGTGCCTCTTCTCTGTTCCATGTCTAAGGCTGCCAAAAGGTAATGAGTTTCACTGAAAGCTTGCCTGTTCAGAGAATAAGAATTGTGGAAGCTTTCTGATTTAAATTTTAGGTCTTGAGATTTTAGGGCTCAGATTTTTGAGCCTTTTTTAGTGTCATATTGGAGGTTCTAAATTTTTAAAGAAACAAGCTGGAAAAGACTTTTTTTGGTTGCATGACTCCAGGATCTGGAGCTTTACTAATGAAACTGTAGTTATCAGAGGACTTGCATTAAAGAACAGGAGTGGATATTGCTGAGGTCAACCACAGTTTCCAAAAGGTCCCATTAGTTCCAGGGCAGTTAGTAGTGCTGAAACAATGCACTAAAAATCATGTACACTCGGTCTCCTTGCTGTAAAGGAGAAGTGGATCAATACTGAATTAGAGGTGAATAAACTGCATTTAACTATATTTAACAATACCACTGATAGCACTTAAACTTATTAGGTATCAATTATTCCTCAGTTTCACAGCAGCTTGCCTCTGTTTCATATCTGCAGCATTTGATTGCTCCAGCCAGAGTTTGTGGCAGAGCTGATGGTGTTCTGCCCCTGTCTTTGAAATCAGAGTCTAATTTTGTGGAAACTTTTTTTTTACCAAGTTTTTAATTAGTCCTAAATCCCATGAAATGAAGCCAAACTGGTATGTACCATTCTTTCTCACTGAAAGTGCGATTCTCAGCCTAGCACTTAAGCATCCTCTACAGTTAGAAAAAGAAAAAGCTTCATAGAAAAATTGCCTTGGTGGCTTCCCATTAACATGTATTGCTGATGGATTCCATAATGAAATAGCAGTTTTCTGCAATGGGGGCTATGGACAGAGATCCTGCAGACTTTTGCAAAGTGATTCACTTGAACATACGTGATGCAAAAGGCACATGGCCTGTACTTCTCATTAACATTGACAGTCTCTTCACTGCAAACAAGATTGGTTTTTGCTGTTGTGTTTTTTTTTTTTTTTTCTTTTGCATATGCATCTACACTGATTGAGTATTTTTAATTGGATGCACTTTCTCTGAAGGCAATTAAGTTTATCCAGCAAACGCCTTTTGCTCTGTACATTCCACAGTTACAGAGGTTATCTGCAAACAGAACCTTGCATGTTCATCACTGCTCATGGCTTTCTATAAAGCAGATAAATTCTGATGGTAGGAGAGGATAACCCCAATTTCAAGGAATGCCTTGATGCTAACGGACCCAAACTGCAGGGTATTGTCTGTACCACTTCTCATTGTTGGCAGGTTTGGTGGGAGAGGGGTGGCTGATGCATTGCTAAAGCTCATGGCTCATCCTGACTGCAGATGTCTGTAGCACATGACAGGCAGCAGTAGACACGTAGAGTAACCTGTCCTTATTGCATCTCTAAACCATCTAAACCCTAATGAAGCACAACCTGGCAATGGACAGCTGCAGCCACATTTGGGCTGTAACATGCAAGGAGCTCTGTGGCCTGAACTGCAAAAACTGCTCTCTGCAGGTGGAAAGTGGGATGATGATGCAGACCAGCCAGGCCTCCTCTCCCCCATCAAGCAAAATTGCCCTCAGTGGGTAGCTTCAGTCTCACCAACAGGCTGTGGGAAGGACTGGAGTTGAAGAGTGCCTATCACTTCTGGAGGTCTTGTAATCTTCATTTCTTGGGAACAGAATCCTTGCAAGTCATTCCAAAAACCATGGTAAATAAAAAATATAGCAAGGTCTGAAGGAAAGATGGAGAGAACATGGCTGACATCTTCTTCTGGCCTTGCCTGCTCCAATTGGTAGATGCAGGAAGAGATCCAGCACTCAAGCATGTAGAAATCATCATCCTTCTCAAAACCAATTTGTTTTGAAGTAGGTAAATCAGGAGACAGGAACTTGGGAAGCATCCAAATCACCCACAGACAAGCCATCTCCTCCATTTGAACAGAAAAAGCTCGTTCCTCCTCTGAAAGATGCACTGCCAGCCCAGATCTCTTGTGCTTGCTCCCCTTGCAGGAAGGGCTTTGCTGCCTGCTGTCAGTTCCCAGGAGCGGGACAGAGGCTTTGCAGCAGGAGGCAGGCAGTGCTTCTGGAGCCTAGCACTAAGACAGGCAGAAATATTCTGAAGTTTTAAAGGAGATAAGAGATCTTTTGCTGTTCTTTCAATCTTGCACTCAAATGATGCGCACAGCTGGCATCTGCCTCCACCATCCCCAGCATACACCCATGCATGACAAACATTCAGCTAAGGCTTTGGGCAAGCCAACATTTCCCTTCCCTCCACACCAAGTGTATTCCCATGGCCAAATACACCAAGGTGACAGACCAGGAGCTCTGACCAGGTCTGCACCAAGGAGCTGCTGGTATCTTTTGCTCTGCATTATTTGGCAACACTTCCTTGGCTGGCAAGTGTGGTGTGGGGAGGGCGGTTGTGGGGGATGCACTGGCCTGCTGCCAGGAGGGATGTAACACCACCAGAGCAGCTTGAGTTTCCTGGATACACCCTGTCTTGCAGCTATCTACAGCTCACCAGTGTTGAGATGAGCCTCTCCCGGAGTACTGGGAGAGCAGAGCCTCAGCCCAGCCTCTTTCTGGCAGACTTGTTTATCTGGGTGTTACATTGCTTGGGGCCAAGGCTTAGTTTCTGTTGTACTTGTGCCAGTGTACACAACCCTGGCAGCTTTTGGCACATGGGAGGAGTGTCATTTTATCCCAAGTCTCCCTCAGGAACTGATAATTGTTCAACAGAAGATCAGGGAGAGGATGGAGTGACTGGAGGGGTCCAAGCACAGGGGGTATATAGCCTGGGAGTGGGAAGAAAGGGTTGGACAGAGAGAGTATGAATAATAGACTGAGGTGCTTTAAATCTTTATTTTTATGGTTTGGTGGTGGTGGTTAGCCCCAGACTAGGATTAATGAATCCCCTGCAGCTATTCTGCTTTGACTAGATCTGACAAAGATTATATTAGAGAGAAAGGGAGTGGGGGGATGGAGGAAGAAAAAGCACCACTTATCAGCATGCTTATACAGATAGGAGCTAAGAGGTGTAACCTGATGAGACATCTTTCATTTCAGACAATGCAAGCCCTGCACAGTCCCTCTGGGTCTCTTAAACAGAGGTATAATAAGCTCTTTGGAGCCTCCCAAAAGTACATTGCACTATGGAAAGTGTTAGGAGCTAATTATGCAGCAGGCTGAAGAAGCCAAGGCATTGGGCTGAAACCGAGAATAAGTTTTGTACCCAAAGTAGCTCTGGAAAGCACAGCTTTGCACAGCAGGGTGTAAAGACCCAGATTTCTTTTGTTGCCATGCCATGTGCACACACATCCATGGTGCAATACAGATGCTTTTTAGCTTGGGCAGCCTCATAAGACTCAGGATATTTTTGAGCAGTCTTCAGTGCAGCAGAGGCACATCATCTGTGCAACTGGCAGATCAGCTGTGACGGGATCATTTGCAAAACTTTGTGTAGTAAAATATGACCTGTTTCATAAAGAACTCTCTGTACTGAAATCAACCTCCCCTGCCTTGGCCAGCAGGGAAGCAGGAATTTTGCAGAGCATTTTTGGTTGCATGGTGTAATTTCCAAATATGACCAAAGCAGCAAGGCACAAGGTGAAAATTAGGAGACTAACATTTCTAACATTGGTGGTGGCAGTCAAACATGGGAGAAATCCAGGGAAAGCTACAGACTCCTCTGCACCCAGTTCACATCTGTTCACAATTCACTGCTACTTGCCAAACAATTAAAAACAACAACCTGTTTTATTAGCTGTCACATCCCATAAAATATTTCAGGGCCCTTCATCAGCAGCAGACACACTGTCAATAATAGCTCTCTGGGTTAAAAAAAAATTTCACAGTGTTATTTCAATGTCTGGCTCTCAGAGGGTTATCTCCAGTGCCCATCACAGGAGTATTCAAGCACTTAATGCAAGGTTAACAATTTTACAATTAAGGATGTGCAAGATACGTGGACACTGGTTTTCATCCTGCTCTGAGTTTGTTAGAAATACAGGTCTTACAGGGTGAAATGTTTCGTGGCTGATCTTTCCAGGAGTGGTTCATGGGCTGAGCTTTGGGTCAACAAGCCTTGACTTCAATGGGAGGTAATCAGAGAAAAGCTCATAAGGGTACATTTCCTGGGAAAACTGCGGGATGGTGGTGGAATGTTTTTCCTTAATATTTGTAATCTAAGGAATGAGAAAATGGGGGAAATACATTGTCATTGCACTGAAGCATGTGATCAGAGGCCCAGATCCAGAAATATATTTAGGAGTATAATGCAAACCACAACGACTGGACACAGACACTGGTCAGTGGATCTCTGTGACTAGGTACAGCTACAAGATAATTTCTGCACAACGAGATCTGGCTTTGCTCAACTCTGTAGCTGTTTGTAGATCCATCACTCATTTTATGAAGGCTTAATCAGAAAAATATGGCTGGGATATTCAGATACTGCCTCTGCCCATGCTCGTGGCACTGCTGGCATCACACTCATGAACTCATCAGACATTGCATTCTCATTATTAAAGTCTGGTAGTCCCTATCCTGCCACTAGTGCTCCACTCCAGTAACTGCAAAGTGTTTAAGGCATTCAATCTGAAACAGATTGATCCCTTCAGCACAGTCCTAAATCTGCCAAGTCTGCCAAATTCTGCCTCTTTTACCTCCCACAGGAACAGGGTGACTTCCCACAAACCTTCCTTTCTAAAAATGTGTTTTTCAGAGTTTAAAAAAAACTGTCTTTCACTTACATTTGAGGATAAACAGCCCAAGACTAGAGTAAAAGTAGTCAACATTGAAATCAATGTTATCAAAAAACAAAGACTTAACCAGCTCTGGTTTTTTTAGAACTGAAGATGTCAATGACCATGATCTGAAAATCTGGGGAACACATTTTGTACTTCTTCATACGAAATAAAGAGATTGCAGTGCTTTTTTTAAACATGAAGCCAAATGCATCAAAAGACAAGGATTTTCCACATTCTGGGCACTACACAATCACAGAGTGATGAGCCCTGAACCATGCAGTTCGTGATTTAAATAGACCAATGAGAGATGAAATATCATGTACAAGTTCAAACACTAACCTAGTGGCCAAATCTGTGAAGGAAACCAAAACTCTTCAGTTCAGAACTGTTGGTGTATCCATTCCAGGCATCTCTCCTGATATCTTTAATTTTCCATCCAAGTCTAATTTTTCAGGAGATAACATTCTGTTTGGTACTGCTGTTTCATTGCACGGCTACTTCTTACCTGACAAAAGATAATCTGTGCTTCAATCAACTGGAATCAAAGTGAAACAAGGAGGAAACCAGGTATTGAAATCCTGGTTCCCAGGTGCCAGGACCTGGCAATTTGTAACTGATCACTGTACCTCTGATCTCACAGGAGTTGCAACCATGTCCATGAGCCATGAACAGGGCTTCTGGCTTAGAATCAGAGGATGAATCATTGAATGGTTTGGGTTGGAAATGACCTTAAATATCATCTCATTCCAACACCCTGCCATGAGCAGGAATATCTTTCACTAGACCGAATTGTTCAAAGCCCCATCCAACCAGACTCCAGAAGACCAGGTTTCTCAAAGTGAGTCCCAGGGTCTAAGTAGCTGAACTCTCAGCTGTGGCACAGGTGTTGTAACCATTTGTTAATGTGCCAGATTTGATGGGCCCTTTAAAGCCCTGTTACTTTGACTGGGAGGACTGATGGAAAAACTACCTAAGCACTCCAGAGTTGCTTACTACTGCTCCTGGGGCTCTGTAATTCTTGATACTTCTCAGACTGATCCTGGCTGTAACCCTGATGCCCACATGAAACAACAGCAGCAGATAACAGTGGGCTGTATGAGGCTCGATAGTCTCTCAGTGATATCTCTGATATGCATCATATATGTTTCAGGCTGAAAACTGCTTGATTTATTTGAAATTATCTACTTTTCATGTCTCTGTTTTCAGATGTATTTTCAGCACTAGTACATCGTGGTTATCAAGTGTAAGGGAAATATCGGGTCAAATTCTGCCCAGTGCACACCCAGTGTGCACTGCCATTAGGTATAGCAGCATGAGCATAACCAGACAGTTTTTACATCTGCATGGTAGCATTAGGCCTGTATACGTTTTGTTATAGATGGAGATTTTTGTCCAGTTTTTAGGTTATGTTATTGCTGGCACTTATCCCAACTGAAACGTGATGTTTTGACTCTATTTCCCCCCCAGGGATCATGACTTACTTTCAGTAAATAGCAGTTTCTTTGTCATTTCTCATCATGGCTGTGTTCTTCCAGAGTAGCTATTGGGCTTCAGAAAGTAAGTTCCACTCCAGGAATGCCAGGGCCTTTTTGGCATAACAGTGAGCAGTTTAATGCTCAGACCTTTGTGGCTTCATGTTGTTCCAAACTTCCCTATATAACTGCAACCTCTGTATTTGAGCCCCTAGTCAGCCTCAGGGTGCCATAGAACATGGCATACATTGCTTTAATATCAGGTTGGAGGTGGAATGACACTGTTTTCATCTCTGTAATGGGGGACCTTGTTTAATAGGAGCATAATTTTCTTCTGGTGTACATTCATGTGCTTGCAGTTGCATGCAGTTACTCACAGGCCTGAAAAGAGCTACAGTAACTGAGAGTGGTGAGATAAAGACTGACTAAATGAGGAGAAATTCTTGATACTATAGTGGTTCTTGAGAAAGGGGATAAAGAAAGAAGAAAAAGAAAACAAAAATGGTTTTGTCTGTAGGTGTTTGCAAAATTCCATCTTAAATTATCACAGAGGCAGATTATTTGGTGTTACCTTCACTGATCCTAAAGAGCACATGTGGTATTGGCCCTCTAGTCCTACCAGCAGTTTCAAAAGAGCCTCAAGAAAATGTCAATGGGATGTGAAAAGTTTTCCTTTGGAAATCACAGCTGGTTTGGTGTATTTTCCATCACATGATGCTCAGCCTCAAGGTTTCCATTTTAAAAGCAGCAACGATGGGAATAGCATGGGTAAACTTTGGGCAACTCTTTGAAACTCTAGGCCCTTGGTGATCTTAGCAGGTGAGCTGAGATAAATCAAGCTGCTCCAACAGGCATGGGGCACTTATTCTTTAAGAAGCACACTGGACTGCTGGAGTAGAAGAGGCGGGTGGCAGAAAGTGTGCTTTGATATAATGATATAATGTCCGCTCTCAAACCTCAGGGAGTCCCATCTCCTAATATTATTCTTTCTTCATTTTCAATTCAAACCAAAAGTGAAAACAGAAAGAAAATAACTCTTTTTCCTCTCCTCGCTTTCCTTTTCTCCCTTCTTCCCTCCTGCTGCTGCAACGGCAATGGGAAGAAACAGAAAAGGAGCTAGAGCCACTTAGATCAGTTTCATGCACAGGAGAAGTAAGACAGGAGTTATTTTCCTTGTTAGCCTTTTTGTAAGAAGACAGACAACCCTTTCAGCCCAAATACAATATTGTAATTGCTCATATTCAACTGACAGAGGTTCCCAGATGAGCTCCACTGAGGCGTCATTTACTAATCTGTCATGTTCTATAGCACCCGGCACAGAGCGCTGTAAAAGTGTCTTCTTCTCTTTAAGTTATTTATATAGTTGGCTGAAAGCGCTTTGCTTGTACAAACTAGAAACTATTAGATTAGACCAGCGGAGACAGCCAGAGGCAATCTTTTTAACAAAGTGAGTGGGATTCAAAGTAGGGTTGGAAAGCAAATATTATTTCACTGGAAGTCTATTAGAGGTAGTTCCCTGGATAACAAATAAGTGCTTTGTTAGCTTAGCTTGAAGAAATGCACTGGTCAGGTTGGCAGCAGCTGGGTCTAATGGTAAACCGTGTGATAGCAGATGATAATTCTGTGATCAGTGCAACACATAAGGCTTTTTTTTTCTCCTTTCCTTCATAGCCTGCCACATCCCAGGGTTTACTTGTTTAAAGTGCATGTCAGAACTTAGCAGATGGGGATAATTCCGTTTGTTTTAAAACTTCTCATCATAACACACACACACGCACACACAGAAAGAAAAACAAGATAAATTCAGCCTATCGGAAAGCAAATATTGTTCTCACCAGGGCTAAAAGCTTGTCCGTGTTGGAATACTTCACTAAAAGTGAGAGCTGGGCTTAAACCAAGTTTTAGACATAAAGCTTATCTGGCAAACAGAAAGTCAGAGCCTCTAAGTATTAGGTAAAATTAAAACATATTCATAAAAATATGCAAAGCTATCCATAGTCACTATTAACTAATAATTCTGGCAAATATCACTTTCATTCAGCTCCTGGAGACTTCTGCTTTCAATGATAGATAACATAATTTTGCTTTGGTAGAGGACAAAGTGTCTCAGTGATGTAAATCCCTGTGAGAGTGATTCCTAAAACCAGAAACATGTCTGTATAACACCTTGGGATCTGTTTCTTTCCATAAGAGATGCCCCATCCATATAAGAGGTTGTTTTTATTTATTATTAATAATCACTTGCCTGGTTGGAAATTCCCTGTTTAGAGCTTCCAGATTGAGGGATGAAAAATCAACTACACAGGTTCCTGTGTAGCAAGGTGGATAAAAGTCAGTCACACCATGGGATGCAGAAATAGCTAATAGGGAGATGATGAATTTTTTTTGCAAAGCAAAAGCCTGGTTATTTCTCACTGTGGTCTAGAGACACCAGAAGGCTTCCCAAAAGGCCATTACTCAACTTCATTCCTTGTATTCACATGCAAGACTAACCCCAGTCTGGACACAACAGGAATGCTGGGCTGCCCAAAGGAGTCAGAGAAACCATGGCCCTATGTCCTGGTTGGCTGCACTCAGAAGAACTGGATTTCCCCTTGGGAAATTCATGACACAACCTGTTACAGGGGATGGCAAGGGGTTGTCTGCTCCATGTAGCTACTGGAGCAATTGGACTAGGTAGTGGGCTCTGCATTCTGTCCATTTTCTGAAGGGAACAGTAGTGCCACCCAGGGCTATGAATGATATTTACCCAACAATTACATTTCATAACTCCAGCTACCCTCAATATGTGTATCCCAGAGTCAGATTCATTCCCAATGTGAATGGAAATCTTCTCCCTGCACCCTGCCCACGTCTATCCAGCTTTCCCCATCCCAATGTGCAACAAGATCACTAACTAATCCTTTTTTGCTCCAGAGCTTGTCTTTTGCTTCCCATGTTT
The DNA here is from genome assembly GCA_013401255.1 of Urocolius indicus. Classification (NCBI taxonomy): domain Eukaryota; kingdom Metazoa; phylum Chordata; class Aves; order Coliiformes; family Coliidae; genus Urocolius; species Urocolius indicus. The sequence goes on from WBNH01008208.1 coordinate 10,794, forward strand.
GATACTAATGACTGACAACATAAATCTGTGCTGGAAACCTTTAAGTTGCCAACTCTGCAATAAGAGAACAGGTAACATGGATATGTTGCAGTTAAACCTTCAAGTTCATGCAGGCAATCTGTTGAACAGATAAAAATCCATTTAGCTTGTCTTTAAAAGACAAATGAAAAATATGCTTTTACCAACACTATCCAATGTCTCACTAAGGCAATTTACTCAACCTCCAAAACTCATGCAAGTTGATAATTATCTGGACCTTGTCCCAAGGCAGTCAATACTTACTCCAAGCAGAATGTACAGAACTTGCCCAGCTTGTTTCCACTCCAGCACTGTTACCTGCATTTTTGGAGAATCATTTTCATTTCCTTTGAGGAAGTTTGCCCTTTTGCCCTCCTCCCTGCCTATACCCCAAAGCCATAGAAAGTAAAAAGTAAGATAGGGGTTCTTGAGGAGGACACCTGCTTTTTGTTTTCTGAGGAAGGAGAGATAAGGAGAAAAAGTGAGAGATTTTGTAGCAGCAAAATGCAGTGTGAAATACAGTCCAGAGTAAACTGCAAGTTGTGCAGGTGAAAACCATCATCCACACATTAACATTTTTAAGTGAGCTAAAAAGCTAGGGATTCCCAGGGACACACCTGAGTTTTACCTTGCCAAAAGAGTGGGAAGTAACAAGGTCCCCTCCCAAGCCCAAATCTCTCCTACGCAGTGGCATAGCCCCAACTCCTCCGTCTGCCAAAGATCCAAGTGTACATCGCTTCCATTCGTAATTACCTCTAATAGTGCTGCTCCCTAGTAATGATGGGTTGGCCTTTCTGTTGCTGGAAGCAGTTAGCTAAACTGCAGCTCCCTTTGATCATCCCTCTCCACTCTTCCTGCAGGGCCATATTTTCCTAAGGGAGAAGGGGGCTAGGGTGCAGCCATGTCACCAACTCCCTCTGGAACAAGCCAGGCAAGTCTTCTATCTGCAGGGAGTTTTCACTCTATTTTGAAGGATTAAGGCTTCTCTGCTTTGACTAGAAGCCCTGGCTTGCTGATAAAAATATGTTTCAGTAGCTTAGCACACCTGGCTTAATGTGCTGTAAATAGGTGCTTAACTATATGCATCTTAAAGGCATCATATGGGTGCTGGCAAACCCACAGTAAATGTGGAAGTGACTTGAGGGAACATGTGGACACAGGAGTGAGAGTCCTTCTGTTTTCTCCTCTGCTAGTGGAGAAAGTGCCAAATTCTACCCTTTTCTTCCATAAGAAGATTACAGACAATTACAGCAAGTTTCTGTATAGGCAAGGAAAGATCAGGGGCCAGAAAAGAGAATTTATTCTTAAACTTGTCTGCAGTGACAAGGAGTCACCATGTGTGAATGGGTTTTTGCAATCACTCTTGCTCCTGGTTTGGCTCCTTTACAGGTTATCGGAAGATCTGCTACACAGGAAAAGCTTCAGATAATCCAGATGATCTACAGGGACTTGGAAAGAACAAAATGCCCAGGGGACAAACGTGTGCCCTGAAAAGTTAAATACCTGCTGGACCAACCCTCAACTGGTGGAAATGGTTGCATTTCCACAGCAGTAAATGTAGGCAGAGTTAGGCTGAAGGGATTTACTCCTCTGCTTGCTTTTTTCAGGTTTGAGTGCATCAAATGTTTCCATTTTCTCACTGTGCATCAGAGGGTTGACCCAAAATCTTCGATCACAGGGTTGTGACCCTGCGAGGCACTTCAAATAGACCTAGTCAGGCTTCTGGCTGAAGCACACATGACAAGAGCAGCAGTGGCATGCCTCACCACAGGGTCTAATCAGCCTGGGACATATGCCACACTCTCACCAGGTTGTACTGAGCACACAGGGCACGAAAGCACCTCCCCAGCTCTCAGCATGGAGAGCCTGCTGAAGTCAGTGACACTTGTCTTTGTGTTTCCAGTAAGAGGTCAGCTTAAGCATCTTGCTGGTTTTTGTTTCTTTCCTGTTTTCTGGTTGCTTTTTGCTCACATTAAAGTGTAACTCATAATTTCAAAAGCTGGATGCTTCTGTGGGAGTAAGAAGGGGGTTAATAATTTGCTTAACAAGTGCATGCATTTCACTGAGAGACACTTAGAGCAGAGTGGAAAGTCAAATACATTTGTCCAGGCTGGCAAAAAATATTTTGTCATGTTGATACTTCTGTTTTTAATTAGTTAGTTTGGTTTTGTTTCTTTAGCAGCATCTCTTTCCCTTCCTAGTGCCAGCTTACTCTCTTTAGATCAGCCGCAGGCAGGCTGTAACGATCTTAATGCAGCTCTGATCTATACAAGCCAGCAGCACAGTCTGGTGATATATTGCAATCTTTATTGCCCTGTTACTCCCATTGTCTCAAGTGCTTCTCCAGATCGATGGTGAAATTCCTCTGCTTTAATGGCTGTAAACTGGGAGGCCACTCATTCACCAGATGTGTGATGAGCTGAACTGTCACGAGTTGGGCTTATGGATGCTCAGCCTACAAAATACGTCACACAAATCCTTTCTGCAAAACTCTGGGCAAGAGAAGAGTGGAGTGAATTTCTGCTACTGTCACAACAATACACTCTCCACCCTCCCTTCCTATTAATTACATTTGGAATTAGTTCTCTCCTCACCATCAAGTTGTCACATCTCTAATCTGATAAATTATGGAACAGAAATAAATCAGATATAGAGTAAGAGGTAGATATATTCAAGAGAATGAAGACTTCAGTGAGAAGTAGTAAGGATACTCACAGAATAATGAGTTTGGATGCTAGAATTCACTATCTTTATGCTAAGGCCTTGAGATTTAGGAGTCTGAAAAATTATATTGTGCCATTTGGTGTGTCGTGAGATTTTAAGCCTGAATCCCTGTTTAGTGCTTTTGCATATAACATCCCTTTACAAACACAACTCTTACTGTCTCTCCTCAAAACTCAAGTTGGAATGAATTAATTTAATTTCCTACCCTCCCACCTATGCAGCTAACTCAGCTTAATTCCATTGCTTAGTTCTACCACCACCATATCCACAGTATCAACCCTATTCTCTGCCTTCTCATGGGCTTCTTTACGCCTGTTCCTAACCCTGAAACACAGTTGCAATAGAACCCCCTCTTTGTCATCTTAAATTCACAGGGAATAGAACAATTACTGACATTAACTCCCTCACCCCTAACTACTTTTGGCATTACAAGGATGGGAGTGGAGTAGGAAGGGAAGAGATTGGTAGAATGTCCATGGAAGTGAAAGAACACAAAGCATTAGTTGCTTTTCCTTCCCATCCAGCCCCAGGAAATGTACCACCTACACCCCTCAGGGGATCTTTTTCCTGAAAAATATAGTGAAACAGAATCTCAATTTTCCATTGAGAAACTTTTACAGAAAAAAAAAAAAAAGATATTATATGTCTCCCAATAACTATAGCCATTGCTATATAATATTGGATATATTGAGGATGTATCTAAATCAGTAGGGCCTACAGCTGAGGATCTATCTAAATTAGTAGAGTCTACAGATATTATGAGGCTTTCTTGGCGATTTTGTCATAAGGATGAGAATTTGCTAAATTTTAGCATGGGCTTTGGTGTTGTTCATCCTTTGAAAATTAATTTCTAGTCTGAAAAAATCTTTGCACCAGGCCAGGATTTCCAGCACAGAAAAGTGTTATTCCAGAATCCAGGGAGGACAGCAACTACTCCGAAAAGCGGTGGCAAAAGAGGCTTGAAACAAACTATAAAAGGAGAAAATTAGTAAATACTAATGTAAAATCTTGTACTTCAAAAGAAGAAACTAAGGGCACAAACACAAAACTAAAGCAAGGAATATAACTGCAGAAATGTGAGGAACACAGATCTGTCAAGATTAGTCCTGTATAAGCCCCAGTACAGAGAGCCTTATGAATAACACTAAAGTCATCTTGTCTTAGTATCCTTGTTCTAAAGCCATTTTGCATATGTGCCACGGGGTACCAGGAGGAACAGGCCTGAGAGGTTATTAGAAGAAAGATGCAGAAGAGACTGATGGACTGGAAGAACAGTTCCCTATAGGAACAAATTTAAGTGACAGCATATACGAGAGACTGCAGTAGATCGAATGACGTTGTGTGTGTTGGGAGAGCTTCAATTACTTAATTAAGGAAACGATGATACCGAGAGCAGTTTGAAGAGAAAAGCTCTCTCATTTGGATTCATTTCACTTTATATCTTTTTGGTGAAAGATGGAAATAAAAACGGAAGCAGACATGAAATTTAATAATGTTATTGCTAGAAACTAAAATGGAAAAAATACTGGGAATGAATTAAAGCCGAGGCATAAAATGCTAAAAAAGGAAAGAGAAAAATGGTCAGGCAGAACCTAAATAATTCATTTATTTCCAGCAGTGGAAGAGTATTAAAAAACAAGGCAGAGTGATTACAGCAGGCGACTGGGAGTTGAGACTCCTGAATTTTATATTTTTTTCCTTAACATATGTCATTCCATAAGTCAGTCTTTCCATGCTCCAGTGTACCTAATACTTCTTCACATGACAGTGATGTAGTTGGACTTAATTTGCTGATGCCCTGTAGGTGTAAATTGTTATGAATTGGCAGAAATCACTTGAGATTTAAGGATGAAGTTATCTTTCCATTAGGAGCTTGGCTACCAAAACAAACTCTCCATTGAACTCCCCCCAAAGATAATACAGCTCCCACTGAAATTTCACATTTCATATCTCACTCTGGGTACAATTTTCCCTTGTGAAGTGATACTTCTAATTGAATATCTCCCTCCAACTCCCTGGTGTGAGCGTTGCTTCTGGGTAAGCAGTGTGAGTTGCCTCTCTCCTCTTCATAAAGTTGAATCAAAGCTTCTGTTAAGTCTATTGTTATTATACTTTTGCTTGGAGGCTTCAATATCATCTCACATCCAAAGACTGTAGGCAATCACAGATGTGCTGATGAAATGTACTGTCTGCTTCCAAACAGGTCTGCCGCTGACTCCTGACACATGGACAAGAGGAGGATTAGGACTTTGCCGCTTTGCTGGGCAGCTCTGGCACCTGCCAGTAGAGGCTGACAGTGGTCTATACACAGTACCTGCAGACCTTGGAGAAGCAAGTGCTCCATATAGGTGAGCCTAGGTACTTGCACAGCTTTAATACATTGGATTTGCTATCACTCTATGAATTGCTTTCCTATATACATTTTTGGAAGATGCTAATTTCTCTGTTAGGTTTATTTTTTAAAGTGAGGCATCCTTTCCAAGTAGAGAATTTATTCCCATAAAACCTGCAAAACCACTCTGCCTCACGTTGAAATCAGCCCAGCTAGACATGCAGGCAAAGTACTCCAAAGCAAAAACTTCCAGATTCTCTAGTCTGTCATTGTACTGATGTTGCTCCCACACATCTGAGAAGCCATATGAGAATTTGGTTGTCCATTATGGTGTACGTAATTGGTTACTAAAAACGACTGCACTCTCAGATAGACAGAACTGGTCTGTGGCTCATCTGTTTTGCCAAGTTCAGTTGCTGCATCTGGATTTGCATTGCTAAAATCAGCACAAATGTTATTGTTGAAAGCCACAGACCATGGCTTATGTCAATGATAGAGAAACCTCAGAAAGTTTGGAGGTTTCCAGTCAGCACCCAAAAGTTTGGATATTTCTCCAGCTGTAGCCAAACAACTGAAATACTATTGTTTCAAAAAGTTCAAGTAGTAAATTCTGGAGAGCAAGTTGTTTCACAAGATTTCTAAAATGTATCTTTTCAGTCTAAGGACAGAAATGTTGCATAATCACTGCTTTGTCTGTTATCTCTTTGTTAGCTCCATTTCTTACTTTTATGGAGATTCTTGTATCATCTGAGAATACTGTGATGTTAGCGAGGCTACTCTGTGGTAGATTCTATCCAATCCTACAAACACAACCTGTCTTGAGAACAGCTTCCCATCTAGATGAATACAGTATCTTCAAAAGCAGGAAATGAAGTAACGTTGCTCGAGTCTCATGTGGAGATGACAGAACTTGCCTAAGATAATGACTGAGATTCATGACAGAGCAGCTCTTCTGAGCTTCCAGCCAGCACGTTATTGGTAAAACTCTTCATTTTCTCTTTTTGCCAGCGAAGAAGCACAAGTATGGATGCTGAGTCAGTTACCAGAAGAAATAATTGCCTGAGAGATTTTTAAACTCCTGAACAAATCCTATCTTTGTTTTCAACAACGATTAAGGTCATATCCAAATTGGTACAAATGGAGTTGACTATCCCTGATTCAGAACAGCAAACATCAGCAAAGCACCAGCAATTAATGAATTTGTTAACAACTGCTCTGCTGGAGTGAGTCTGGGGCAACTGTGCAGGAAGGGAAAGAAGGCAGTTCACTGTAAATTTTACTGAACATTTCAGCATTGAAACCATAAATGGTTTCTGAAGGATTTTTCTGAAGTACTTGGGACTCCAAGGAGAAAAAACATTTCTCAGCCCAGATGCTGTGAGCCAGATTATCGTACCTGCAACACCAGATGTCGAAGTAGAAAGATAAAGTGGAGTAGTGGTTCTAATAGATAAATACAAAATCCAGCCTCACTGGAGTGGCGTTTGCAAGCATTACATTTCAAATATTAACCTGGGAGAAAAATAGCACAATTTCTATTTGTGAGAGAGGAAGGAGAAGAGTCTCAGATACCCATTTTTAAGCATGAAGTATGAGAATTGCAAGTTCTGCATCTGCAGATCATTATCAGAATCAGTATTGAGTTCTTTAACTCCTATGAACAGAAAGAACATGGGTACTGCTGACTGCTCAGCTGGGCATCCCTCAGGCACACACCCTAAATGTCTGTGTGTGAATAATTAGGTGAGTTTCAGTGAATTTAGGGAAGAAATATACTTTTTATTTTATTTTAATGGCACGAAGTATGCACCCTTTAAGTCTTCACAGACTCCAATACTGGCACAGAAAATTTATTTTATGCCCTCCTCTAAGCAGGCAGTGAGTCTTCTCTGAAACTCACGAAATGTCTCAGTAGCAAAGAGTGGGTTTAAACCACTTTTGCTCCTTATCTTTCCATGTGGAACTTTGCTTTGGCATAAGAGCTCTTATTTCTTGCTTTAAAGAGTCAAATACATTTAAAAAATACTCTAAAATAAAAAAGGAACTAGGATATCTTTATGGGTTTTGCTGTAGTTATAGCAGCAGAAGTTTCATTCTAGAAGTACAAATTAGAACAGAAATTTTCCTTGGTAAGGATATAAACGACATGCATCTCTCTCTAAATATCAGTAGACAGGTACTCATTGCACTAAAAAAAAGTCTCCCCATAACCTCTTTCTGATATCTCAATAGGATGCCTGTAAAGTGATGTTTTTTTCCTGATACTCTGAGTTGATGCTTTTTGTAAAGCCTCAGTTTTACTGTAAATGTTTGAATCATCTTCTTCAGCTAGTTTCAGACTTGACTCTTTCCAGTCTATATGCAGGCCTAAATACCTAGGAAAAGTCTCAGGACCTTGCATTTAATTTTTCACTGGACAGTTACGAATAGAATTGACTAATCTAGGTTTACAACAATTTTGGTGCAGTTTACACTCTAGTTCAGTAATAATTATGAAGAAAAAAAAATTACCTTGCCTGATGGCTACGTGTGTGTACATAAATATATGTGTGTAATTAGAAAGAATTATTCATGTTTCTTTGTATTTGCTATACTTTTACTTCAGGTAAGTGTTTATGGCCCATTAAAATGGAGCAATTCCAAAATTTCCTAAGCATGATGAGCGGTACCATAAATATGTGTGTGCCATTGCCAATTACTACATGAATAACAATATCCTGAATGCCATATGCCTTCATTAAAAGGTGAGCTTGGGAATATTCTCAGTTTCTGCTTTCTCTGCATTTCTTGAGCAGACTCCAGCCTCCTGGTAGTCAGCAGTAGCAAGCAGTGGGGAGCTGCAGTTTTAATAACAAATTGTGACTAGTTGCTGTTGGCTGCAAAGCAGCTCCCACTGAAGCACACAGCCCTCGAGGTTGTGGGAGAGTACACAAGCGTTCAATTTAATAGATGGTCTTTTGAGTGAAATGCATCAAAGCCTAAGCAGACCCTTTGCTGTGGGAGATATTACCCTCATCTGAAACTAGGGATAGGATTCTCTAATTTGCTCCAACCTATCCATTTACAGCAGACAATGTCATCATTAAGAGCTGAGAGTGGGAGGAGGGGGAAAGAGGCAAAAAAACCCCATCACTGCTACTCTTTTAAGAGAGTTTTATTACCAACTACTTCTTAGAGATTAACTTGCTCACATACAGCTTTGAATTCAATGACAGCAGCACACTCAAAGACTTGAATAGCAGTTTTACAGCCATTGCTGATAATCACATATACTTGGTTATTATGTCAATGCAAATTATCATCATTTATTATTTATACAAGAACAGATTTTCCAAAGTGCCAAGGACAGCCAAGCACCCAATTCCCTTCAAAAGTGTGACAACTAGGTTCCTGGTTAATTTGTACCTCCAGTGGCTGCAAAAGTCTTGATGTATGTGATGGGCTTGGCTTGTTTATTGAATTCTCTGTAAGATATATTTATGTGGAATTTACTTTGATTTTCAGAATCTGGGTCCCAGATAAACAAATTCTTTATTCAGTTCAACTAGGCACTTCAACATATTTTGTTTGCATTAGCCACACTCTGTTGCATTAGTAATGTCCCATCATATCATATTAGCACTCTGCTTTGCTAATATAGGAAAAGTCGTTCACGCAGTACAAAGTCTACTTTTGTTAGCAGTTGTTTTTCTTTGTATTTCATTATAGATAGAGGCACTGAGCTGTGTGTGTAGGGGGGAAATTTCTTCAATACCTTGGGTGAAATTTATCCAATAGGATAATAGGAAGACATTTTGTTTCATTTAAATTTGAACAGGGAAAACAGAAGTACTTTGTTTTCTTCCTTTTATCTTTCCATATGCAAAGAGATTGTTAGAGTGATTTTTTTTAACTGAAAGACATTCATAAAGCTGAGATTTTTAAATGTGTTTCAACTACTCTTGCTTTTAACAAAATGTCCTAAAAACCAAGTTGGAAGAGCATTTTTAGGACACTAAAAGGCTTTTTCCTTCTTCTCCTAATACCTTTCCTAACTCTAGTCTCTGCTAAGATAATGACTGATTGGAACGAGAGGTAGATTCCCTACTTCCTTGGAAATACTACCACTGTTTTGTTTTTTTTGGTATATTTACAGAAAATTGAATCCTGCATAGATCAACATGGAAGCAAAGTTTCCAACTACTTTTATTCACTGCATCTAATATGAGGTCTATGGAATTCTCTTTATTTTATATATATGAGACATTTCCACAAGGACGAGAGCAAAACTGAGTTTATTTTATTCTTTCCTGTCTGATCTGAGACTCACTGGGACAATTGTGCACGCCTTTAAGCCAGGACTAGAAGCATCACCTCAAGCTCCAGAATTGAACATTTAACTACAGTTTCCAAGAAACCAGGTGACACCAAGCTAACCAACTATACTAAGTGAGAAAAGAACCCAAAGAATCAAGTGAAAAAATAGTTACTCACCTATCACCCATGCAATTACATTAAGGTAAATACAGCATCGTAGTTCTACCGAGCTCTAAAACGTAAGAAGGGAAGAAAGAAAAATGTGTTTAAATGTGGTGAGGAAAAGGAGTATAGTCTTGTCTGGGGAACTGTGCCTCAACTTCTACACAAACAACAAGATCAGGACCCTTTTCTATCATCCATGACTATATACAATATTCCCTCTAGCCCAAGAAAACATTAACAAGAACAATGCATGATGAAGTTTAATGTCTTATGGCTTAAACATTTCTCTTATAGAGCAAAGCTTATTTCCAGACAATGACTTCTTTAAAAAACTTTGTATTTTTGGGTTTTTTTTAATGTTTTAGTAAATTAGTAACAGTGAGAGGAATATCAGGCACACTGCTGTGATGTGTGCTTCATTCAAGCCTGCACTCACAGAGACACTTCTCCCTAGTTGCAGTGCAGAGTCATCTCAAATGGATCTTGATATGATTTCACAACTATAAACCTGTCATAGTCATGTAGCGTTAAAAGAAATGTTTGAGAAATGTTTCAGGAGTTATTAGAAGTAACCTTGTATCTCTCCTGACTAATTTTAGTGCTTCAGGTGATATGTACAGTTGCTAATGATCATTATTATTTACTGTATGATACTGCTCGAAATATAGTTCTGAATCTGCTTGACAGAAACATGCAGAAGAGAAAGATGACCCCTGTCTGAGAGATGTCCAAAGCCATGAACACAAGAGATTCAAACACTGGATGCTGAGCTCTCTGAAAACTTTGGCCTTTAAAAAAAATATGAATACTTTTCAAAACCTATCCCTGTGACCAGGTATGCACTAATGGGAGAGAGAAATAGTAACAAACACATTTTATGTATGACTACATATTTTCTGAAAAGGTTGCTAGGGTATTCAATAGTTTGATGTCTTGTAAACTGCCAAGACTAGAAATGTATTAAAATGTTTAGAAGAGGTAATTTACCAGCTCTCTAATGGAAGAAAACATTTAGGAAATGAGACTTTTCAAGTCAAGCTTCAAGCTGGCACAGAAATGAATGTTACCTGTCTGGCACCAAGAAAGAAAACTTTAGTGTGTCCATCATGGAACAAAGAAATCCAGGTTTTAGTATAGCAATTTTAAAGGAAGTTTTATAATATCTGAAACTGCTTGTTTTAATGTCAGATTATCTAATATTTCCTCGAAAAATATCTTTTCAGAAAAGTACATTTTTCCCCCCAAGATATCTACTTAAGAATTAAATCCCAAACAGTTCTTTTTTTTTTCTATTTTCATGAATGCATTCTGTAGATATTTTTTTAAATTGTAGGCTAGAAAAGAGGTTTCATTTTCTTTATATAATCTCTGAAATATTTGGCTTTACATTCCTACACATGCCCTCAATTCCTTAATATTGACAGCTACTGCAGACTCCTTCTTTGGGTTCTCTTTTTGGGAAACTCAATGGCAGTGGATTCATATGGGTCTCAGGACACAGGTAAACACATTACACACAGAGGTTGGAGGCAATCTACCTCTAATTCGTTTGCTTCTGCGTCTTGCTAGTCACCTAGAAATTGTTATCTGCTTGTTCTAGGTATATACTGTTTACTATGGTCCCCAAATTAATTCTATTATTGAATTTTCATCCATTTAACAAAACATTTTAAAAAGATAGAATAAAAATAATACAAAAAAACCAATACCTATCCCAATATGTAGTTTATGGACTAGATAATTCTGTAACTATAATATTAATGTGAAGGAAATCAGTAAAATTATTAATATAAAAGCTAACTTATATGAAACCAAAATAAAAATCTCCATCACATTCTAGGGGAGAGTCAGAGATTTTAGGGAGTCAGATTTTACCCTCCAAAATGTTACATATAGCCCTAAACAAGCCATGCAGCATCACCTATGCCACAGGTCTTTAAATCTTGGTGTATGATGAACGTTAAGACATAAGGAATTCAGGTAAACTGATACTAAAATTGTTTAATATGTCAGCTTAATATCACTGGCCTTGTGAAGGGGACACAAACGCAAAAATGAGGCTGGGTGGTGTGTGCATGTCGGAAACTCTCTGATTTGCATGGTGGCTCTATTTGCTGATGTCAGAGAGACTTCAATGTGATACAGCATTAATATTGTCTCACACATCAGGTAATGCAAATACTGAAAATTAGAGTAGTGAGAGCATGTACTAAAGATGAGCTCTGTGACATCCATTATGCAGAAGTAAAATCATCATACCTCATGAAAGATGGCAGCTTGAAGGCTAAATTTAATGAGTTTGATTCTGATCTTGTACTAAGTTAAACCAAAAGTGACTCCATTTCAGGTAATGGAAATGTACTGCTGTTAAGCAGGAGAGTCGGGTTTATTAATGCATCCAGCTATGCTTCTGTAAAAGTTGACGGCCTACTAAAGGCTGCTATTCATTAGTGTCTGGCTTTTGACAGTCATCATAATTGTTATTAGAAAACCTCCAGCAGTACTAAGTTGAACTACAAATTAAAAATAAGCAAGCGGTACCTTTAAATGTGCTGTGAGCTTTGTTTTTGGCACAGGTATCTCTGAGAGGAGGCTTGTAGTTAAATTCAGACAGTTAGAAGGGTGCTGACAAGCAACATGTTGGTACAAGACCGTACTTCTCTCTCTGGTTTTGTTTTAATTAAAGCAGCATTTATTTTTTAAAGCAGGTCATAAAGCTAACCTACTCTGACATCACAGAATTACATTATAAAAATCATTCCTTACAATAATTATAAATCTCTGCTAAAGCAAATTGAAATGAAATTAAAGTACTGGCATACGTTGTCTTTCTACCTGATAGGTGGAATTCTTCTGATCAAAATTACCACCAACTGCTCAGAGTTTACACCGAGGGCGGATCCAGAATTGAATCTCAGTTTCTAGCTTCCTGCTCCTTTGCATTGATTAACATGTCAGAGCTTTAGCTCCAAAGGATGCCCTCTAAGCACCTGCCATGTAACTTAGTTATAACTATGCCACGTGCCACAACTACAACTGGTTTCAGCAACACTTTTTGCACTGGCTAAGGATGGCATCCTCTAGATGAATCTTGTCCTTCCACAGTTCCAGAGAGAATGAGAAATACTAGTGTCAGAATCTAATTTTAAGTGAGGTAGTTTAAAGCAGAAGGAAAAATAAAGAAGTATTTCTACATATAAATAATATAATATTATTATATAGCCAGAAATGTTGAATGCAGCAGGTTAATTTCAGAAGGTTTATAGTCTGAGGTGACATTACTTATATGACATGTATGGAAATTGTGGGGTGGAATTTCCCTGTAAACAGTCCTTCGCACAAGATTTCTGACACCTTGGATTCTCTATGCAGCTCGAAATTCTGTGAGGACAGTCTGTCTCATTGTACTTGAGTCCTCCTTGGTTGGGTTGGAAACCGGGGGCCAGATCCTTAATTTATGTGAACAGGAAGAATTCTGTTGAAACAAATAGAGAGGAATCAAGACAATTTCTCAATCCAAAACTTACTAAAGAAAAAGGTTTCTTGAGGACCTCAAAAAATGCAGAGCAAATCCCTTCACAGAAGTGAGTGGGTTGAGAAGAGAAGGAGGTGTTTTTTCTTTTCCTTTCCTGATGACCTGCCCAGAACAACAGACATTTTTTCTGTTAAGAAATTACAGTAAAGAGGAGCTCCCTTGGTCTGTTGCAGTGAGGTTACTCAGTATTTTGGCTCTTCATTACTCAGTGTCTCTCAGAAATGGGAACCAGAATTAGCTGCTAATTTCAGAATGTACTGAGTCAAAAATTTCAGGATTAGAAAGAACAGTGTCCTACAGTCTGTAAGAAAGATGCGTGTATGTGACTCACATGCTATAGGGAATGTCATGGGACGTCAAGGCATATAAAGTCTAGAGATTATGTTGTGGTGGCTAGATGATGTGGTCTGAAGTTGACTGAACATTAAAGCAGAAAGAATATTGTAACACAGAGCTTGACCTCAGTGTATTTTAAGTGAAATAATCACTGAGGACCATTTGCAAGCTGAAAAGCTTGAGAATCCCAGTTGCTCCTGTTGCACAGTGTCTATTGATGGTGCTGGCAGAAAAGAGTGACTCCTGGCTCAGTTTGGGAGCTCCAGGTAAAGAAGAGCTCCTTGAAAGAGCAAGTGCTCTGCCAGAATCCAGTGAGCAAGAGCAGAGAGGGTCAAATCACATCTCTGTCTCAGCTTTTGTCTGAGTAACTCTTGGGATGCCTATTCTATTTTCCATGAGACGTGGGTTTCAGCTTCTTACCAAGGTAAGGAGAGAAGGGGTGTCTTGCATAACAGAAAAAGGCCATGTATTAATAGATAGCTTTCCAAGCCTTTTTCTTTGTCTCTCTCAATTCACCAGTACCTTTTTTCTTTTCTGGTTGAAACACATCAAGTTGGTGTTTGCAACTCAGAAAGTATTGCCTGTTAGTGACAGCTCAGTGGTGTCATTTCTTTCCCTTGGTCTCTGGATTGGGTCTGCATCAAGCTAGTAGTGTTTAAATTTCCAGAAAGAAACCCTAGCAAACTAAACATAAAGCAAACTATGCTGCTGGGATAACTTGGCAAGGAGGCTACGGGAGCATTCACTAATTGCTGCACTGCTTGGCAGGCTGAACTGGTTACTAGTTTGTTTCCTGTTGCAGTGAAATCCAAATGCCCAATATGGATCTCTCTAAATGAAGCCCAGCATGGTTTGGATGTTGCAGCTTCTTTCATCTTTATAGATGTTGACATCACTTGCAATCTTGCATCTAAATGATGCATCTAAGTGGGTGGGATTGACATACACCTTTGTGAATGAAGGCATTTCCTGATGAAGACCTTCAGCTTAAGCAAGATGTTGCCTTCCATAATGGTTTGGCAAAGGTATCTGTATTGCCCTTCAAAGCATCCAGCAAGGTTACCTACTTGCTCAGATTTCTTCTGAGAAATCTGCCTAGGGAAGCAGAAGCCTGGAGCATGGATAGGGGTGGGTGAGAAGGAACATAGTTACTCATATCTGATATGATACGATGTTTTTAACTGATTTGCAAATGCTCCCAGATATCATAAGACAGAGAGAGAAACTGAAAAACATGCAGCTACATCAAAAATCACTTCCAGGATATGGAGCAACTATTGCTACTTAAATTGCAATTTTCCAAATGTCTGATTTCTTCACAGGGGGTGTGGTAGGAAACCAGAGAGATACTGTGTAAACTTAATCCCAAAAGAACGACATTTTTTGAATGACAACTGACTATAGCTGATATCTAGGAACTCTATGGGCTATGAGTGAATATCACAGATTCCACTTCTAATTCCACTAATTGACTTCCACTTTGTGGTGGTGTTTTCCTGAACACAGATTTTAAGTGTCTAAACTGGCAGAACAAACAGAAAAAGACCTCTAAAGTGTTCCTGACATTGAGCAAGTCACTTCCCTCTTTTGTGACTCTTTGTCACACCATCCTTAAGGACAAAGTCATCTTGCTTTCAAGATCTTAGTCTAAAACTTTTGAGGCAAGAACAGTGGCTTACTTGCTTGCCCATACAAGTGCTAGCACAGCAAGTCCTAGTCTTGGTTATAGCCTGCAATTGCTGTTACAGAATACCTGGTAATAATGGAGAAAATGGATGAAATCATCCATAGCTCTTGTCCCATTTACTCACCATCCATGGAAGTTTCTATATTTGCATCTCGAGACTACAATATATTTTCCAGGTTCCTCTGGTCCCAAATTTGGAAAGCTCTACCCTCTCCCCACCTCTGTTGGCTTTGATAAAACAGATTTTTGCCAAATCTGTTGGAGGAATGTTTTTCCTCTGTCTTTTAAGTGCCCAGGAAGCTGGGCATGACATTTGAATCCAGGGACCAGAGCAGAGTTTGGTATAGCAGGCTTTAGTGGCCTATGTTACTCTCAAATCCAAAACCTGCCAAAATAACCAAAAAACCCACATATAATCCAGTTCACATTTGTGTGTCCAGAGTATCTATGTTTAACTTGACTGCTTAGTGGTTTTGTGGTATTCATGAATACACAAAAGTACTGCTTAAAAACGTAGACAATGGATTATTTCCTGTGCAGTGATTATGTACATGCTGCTGTAGTAGCTGAGTGATATGGAGATTCCAAAGCACAGCAAAGAGTAAAGCAGCACTGAAGGAAAACCCTTTATGAAAATGAAGTGCTCCTTGGAGGGCTGTTTCCAGCGTAGTGTGATCACATAAGATTTACCTATGGGTTTGTACTAATAAGAGCTTGTGGTAAATTCCTAGGCATTGCATTAAAGAGGTATCTGAGTATGAAGATTGCTGTTGATTATCCAAACTGGCTAGGTCTTGAGAATCATATTTTCATTAAAGCATTCATGTCAACACACATGTTCAATGTCCACACACCTGCCTTAAATGCAATTGCCACATCTTAGTGCTTACACAGAAATTTTTCACTGTTGTACATGAAGTTGTGGTGTCTATTTGGTCATGTCAAAGTAGAAACTTCAACATTTAAGTATCTTGAAAATCCATTAACCAAAGAATTAAGCTTCACAAACCATTTTCAAATCAGCACTTGGTTTACATTCTGTAAACGACATCTCAGCTCATTTGAAAACCAAACAGATTTGAATCTCAGTAGCTGAAGCAAAGATAACAGGGTAACTTGTAAGTAGGGATTCATATACAGCATGAGTGCACAAAAATGGTGTTTTCAAAGTCTTGTCCTCCCACCAGAAGTATTTAGAATATAATGAGATGAGTTGCTGCAATAGTTCACCTGCTTAATTTCACAATGCAAGGGTTTAGTAACTGATAGAGGTCAACTGGATGTGAGAATTTTGTCAGGATAACAAGTGCAGTAATATTGTGTGTGAAAACTGCTTGGAAAGTATGGATTCTTACTTTAGACTCAAACATTTGAGGAAAAAAAAAAGCTTCATTTTTGCTATTCACATAACTCTACAGTAAATACTCCAAACTGTAGGTTCATGCTATAGACAACACTGAGTGCTCTATACCATGCATAAGTCTTCTGATTTTTACATTCCAGCTCCCTGAAAATATGTTTATGCATGTGAGTACTGACAATGAAATAATGGTCCTAGTGACATTAGTAGCAATAAACACATTCAAGAAGATTTGTGGAATTCTTCAGGCTAAAGAGATTGCTTTCTTCTTTTTCCTGATCTACATTACTTGATACATGTATAAATAGATATCTGTGTACATATATATACACAGACATATATATTAATAGTATACAGCCACCAGCTCCATTATCCAGTTACTTCCCACAATTATTTTATTTAGGAAGCTCTGATGAAATACTTCTTTTCAAAATCCAGCTCCATTGCTTTTAGCATTTTAGTTGCAAAGCGATTACTCGGCCTGTCAAGGTAATCATCATAAATACTGCTGTCCACAGTGTTTCTACAAGCCAATAGCAACTGGTTGAGTTAGTTCAGCTCAATTCAATGACCTTCTAAGAAAGAGTTGCATTTGAATTCCATTCCCAAACTAAAGATCAGCATGCATATAAAAATGGGCCATTGTTAAGGCATTGACCTCTTTTCCATGATTTCTGAGTCATATACATTGACACCAGCAAATTCTAGCTCTGTATCCCATCTATCTGCAGGTGCATTCTCTCTTTTATCTTGCAGAAGCTTGAAACATATTATTTCAAGGATCTGCCTGGACAATAGATACAGAAGCATGTATTCTGTTCAATTACTCTAAGATGAATGGAGGTAGTTCTTAAGTTTTTATTGAGTAGATAAGAAAATTTGAACTGGAAGCCACCAGGTGAGAGCAAACAGATACCATGATGCAGTCCTTGAGGGACTAGGTTGAAGGGTGGCTTATGTGTGATCCAGGGGTGCACTTTCACCAGTGTTCTGACTTCCCGAGACTGAGGGATATGCGTCCACAGAGGCCTGGCCAAGAATGAACATTGCTACATTTCTAGATTTATCACCACTTTTTAGCAGCAATGCAGGTTCAAACAGCCTCCACCACAGGCCTGCCCAATTCTTTGACTGGTGCTGGTACAATCTTTTGTGTTGCTGAAAGCCATCCTCCAGGAGCTGCAGGCACCAGGCACAAGGAAAACTGGCACCTGCCCAGACAGCAGTGTAGTCCTGCTCTCACAGCATCTAGAAGCATAAGTCACTCCTCTCTTCTTTCTTTTTTTTTCTTTCTTTTCTTCCTAGTCATAATATGCACGTGTTGCATGTTTCCCTCTTTTACACTCTTCTAAACCACAGAGAGAAAGCAGGTTCAAAAAACAGGTCACTAGCATCTGCCTCAACATCCAGCTCCATCTGTATTTGTTCAGAATATTTTGCACATATCAGTTAAATATTCTGTAATCAACCTATATCCACATTACACCAATAAGTAAACTGAGCAAATAGAACAGTGACGCTGCAAGACCAGTGAGTTAGTGTTGGAAACGAGAATAAAACTCAGGAGTCAGCTGCTAACCACATAAGCTATTCCTGCTGCTGGCCTGGAACGTAAAAATAATGGTTTGGAGTCCTTCAGTTTTCATTATTAGCTTTTTGGATGAGTTTTGCCTAAGGGGAATGAGTTATTCTCTGCTGTTGCATCAGTATGTTTCACTTCAGCTGAATTATGTGTCACTTTATGGTGGGGTTGTCTTCATTTTTTTCTCGGCTGCGCTTAGGGAGATCTTTGTGAACATCTTGTTTGACAAATTCTGCACCACCCACATAACCACTTTGAGGCAAACTTATCAGAGCCAGAGACTGAGCTGGGTCCACTTATCTTTGATGGATCTCGTCTTCTTGTTGCTAATTGTAACCTGCAAGGCCCAGTGGCCAGAGCAGAGCGTGGGGTTTGGACCTAAGTATGTGGTGCTTTCCTTTGTTGTTTTGTCCTTGTGGCTTTGGGCAAATCATTGAACTTTTGATTGATAGCGTGTTAATTTATGTGCTTGTTAGTTTCTAATGAAAATTTCAGCCAATGTAAAAGCTATTTGCAGTGATATTTTTATCCTTTTTTTTTTTTCTTTTGAAGAGAGGAGAGATTACATTAAAAAAGCACCTTCTCCCACATGTAAGCATTTCTTTTTTTCATTTCTTCTCTTTTCATATTCCTGAAATCAAATATGGAAACCAAATCATGCTTAAATGAAGATTTGCTTTTTTCAAGTAATAGTGAAAGGGCAGAGAAATGTCTGTAACCTGCCCTGTCTTGCTTCAGATTCAGATGTCAACAAGTGCTGGTGACTTTCAAAAATCCACAAGTTGTGTTTTGGATCATATTTAGTTAAGCAATACTGTCCATGTATAGAATACTCTTGATTACTTTATCTAGCAGAATAAAAACAGATGGCAATGAAGTAACTGTTTATCTTCCTGGTGAATTTTAATACACAGGGAAGTGAAGGCACAAAAAGATTGATTTACTTGGCATAATATGGTCACTGGGAGCTATAAAATCTTTCTCAAACCAGCTCAGCTCATGCACATAATCTTGACCTGAAGGCACTGCTACTTCTCTGACTTTCTACTTAAGTTAAACCATCTTATTTCCACTTCCTCTTTTTAGCTTGTTCCTGATTTGACTTCTGTACCAGCACAGTTTCACACTGTCTAGTGACCTGGCACAGCAGCCCAACTCAGAAAACACAGATACCTCCATTGGTGCAACAAGGCTGGACAGACAAGAATGATCTGTGACAAAGGCAGAAAATTACAGACCGGCTCAATAACTGAAGCACTGCCAAATGTTGAGGAGTTTACCAGTGCTCGCTGCAGTAGGGAGAATATTAATGTACTGATGAAAACCTGGCCCATCCTCATTTTGGATGTTTAGCATTTTCTGCAATGATGGCACAGCTGTTTTTGAGCTGGTAGCAGGCTTGAGTGATACTCTTCCATTGCATGTTTAATGACCAAGACCTGCTGCTTGTGTTTATAGCATTTGTTGTTATACAAAGCAAATGTTCACACCTCCCACTTCCCCCTAAAGTAATTGCTATGTCCTACACTGTGGAGTAAGTGCAGTCCAGGTGAGAAGCTGCTCTTGAAGATGAAAAGGACAGTCTGACATGAAAAAATGGAGCTCTGAACTTCTCATAATTCAGCATGCTTAACAGACTGGGTGGATGCTGAATTTCATTATCTCTTCAAATTGCTGCAGATTTGTTTAAAGAAGCTTTCTCTTGTTGGCCGGGCCACACGACAAGAACCAGCACGTTCACTTCTGACAATGATGTTAATTGCCTTTGGAGTGGCAGAAACAACCGCAGAAGCCAAGCAGTGCTGTCTGTCAGCCTCAGAGATAGGCGAATCGGACTGTTCCTGCAGACACCTGCCAACCATGATCCATCCCCTTCTGCCTCCTCTCCAGGTGAAACTCTGATTCAGCATCTTAAACAAAACCACAAAACCTGCTTGTCAGTCTGGGAGCTCTCTCGTCTCTCTCTTCCCTCCACCACAAGACTCTACATGCAGCCGTGCTGCTGCCCAGGGGCTGGAGCACAGGAGCAGGGTACATTCAGTAACAGCTTGACACCAGCTGCTGTTTGAGAAAGTGCTGGGCTTTGGCTTGCTCAGGGAAAGCGGTTGATGCTCCCCAGGCTCAGCAAAGCTGTCCGGACTTGCACTCCCAAGGAGCACTTTTCGGCACGTCCTGGGCTTTGTCACTCTGACAGAGCTCTATCAGGAGAGATTGTTGCTTTTCAGAAGAAGAAGTTGGTGTTTTTCTCAGTGGCTTGAAGTGACAGTGAATTGGAAATGCAGCAAAAGGATAATCCTGAACAAAGTTATTTCTCCAAGCAGAGACACTAGAGCCTTCTCAACTCCAAACCTTCTTTGGTCCACAGAGCAGCTTCTCTTCATGTGGTGGGGAGGACTGAGGGACAGATTTTTTTAGCTGTCTAGCAGTTGGGCACAATTCCTCCTCACTGTTTGCTGACATTTTTATACTTGCCTGAGTCATCCTAGTCCTTATTGCAAGCCTCTCTTTCTTAGTCCTTGTTTTTTTATGTTTGATGAGGTTCACATATCAGTCAGGTTTATTTGCTCTCTGCTGCCTGTTGGATTACTTTTCACATTGTCTGTTATTTCCTCCAGCACAGTGTCCATATGGAGAACTAGCATACTCTTTGTCTTTGTAATTCACCTGGCCTCTTTATCCTTTTCTTCCCTGACAAGTTCTTTTATTTCCTATTGTTTGCCACTTTTTTTGTACTGTTCTCTGTAGCTAGTCAAATAGATCCATCCAAAAGCAGCCTTTTCAGAGTAGAAGTGTTCAACATTTTATCTCTTCCCTTAACAAGAATGTAGGCATACAGACTTCTGAGATAAGTGAGAAGGGCAAATACATTAGCTCTGGATATCAAGACAGGCTTAAAGAATTGACATCATACCTAATGAATAATCCTGAGAAACATTGTGTGTATAAAGTGAAAAGGATGAAACACCTT
Organism: Urocolius indicus; assembly: GCA_013401255.1. Classification (NCBI taxonomy): domain Eukaryota; kingdom Metazoa; phylum Chordata; class Aves; order Coliiformes; family Coliidae; genus Urocolius; species Urocolius indicus. The sequence continues at coordinate 31,797 of WBNH01008208.1, forward strand.
TCTTTGCTCTCACTATCTAGAGCAGTCCAAACAGCTCCAGAATAAGCATTCATCCATCCTTTCCTTGTCTAGGTGGATGCAGTGGTTGAAAACAAACAAACCATGGCTGTATCAAGACCAGAACATAAAAGCTTAATTCCCTTTGCTCTTCAGGCCAGAGTCACTACTTTTAGGCAAGTCCCTTTAGAGCTTCTCCTTAAGCACATCTCTAAAGTTGTGCCAGAGGCAGGTGTGTCCTTTGCTGACCTTAATCAAACCAGGTTAATGAGGCTGCATGTGGTAGCACTTAGTAATCAAGAGTTGGAAGATACAAAGAGGGAAGGGTAGCAGGCTCATTTGTAACTAGTTTCTACCTTGAAGCATTCTGAGGCTTAAGCAGCCTGGTAAGTAGAGGTCTCTTCTAGTCTTTGTGTTTTGTCCAGTATGATCTGCTGTCATGTTCACTACTTTGTTGAATTTTGAAATGAGGAACCATCCCCTTGCATGTTATGCCTCTCTACACACAGAAATGGTCCTAGATGACTGTAGGAGGCTACTCAGGGAGAGGCAGAGCTTCATTACTACCACATTAACTCAGGAAGACTAATACAGGCCTTAGGCTTTTCTGGAGAAGGCACATTTAGATCAAATTCTAATGAGATACTTCAAGTACTTAATCTTGTTTGAGGCTCTTAGAATACTTAAGCACCTGTTTCATGTTTTGGTCAGCTACTTGCAACGAAGGGGAGATACTCTTTCTTCAGAACAAATGTGATGTTTTATTCCAATTAACATGTATTCTTTCCAAGACAATAACCCTGGCTATGGCCTGTAATGCTTTTGCTTTATTGTCTCCTTGTTAACAGCCTCTACAATGAATTCTGTGTTGACTTTGTTTAGGATTTGTAGCTTGTCTAGCAGTTTTCTAGTTCAAGTCTGTATATTTATTGTTATGATGGATCCCATGAAACTTTCTCCATAAACAGAATGTAAAATAATTTTCAAAACTTCTAGTGTTTCAGAAGATGAGATTGAGCCTTGAATACTTGGCTTGGACATAGACATGGAGTTAAGTCTCAGTGTGAAAATGATGTGCTGAACAGCTCAGTTGGACTATGCCTTCATAAAATCATCTGTCACAGCTGACCTATGAAAAGTTTGGTACATTGCTGATCTATCTCAACATGCTGTTGTTTTTGTTTCTCCACTGGTGAGAGACATTCTTCTTATTCACTTAAATTGTTTCTCTAAGAGTATTTTTTATTTACCAGCTGTCACCAAGTCAAAGGTGATGTGGAACAGGAGGGAGGAAAGGGACATGTTCTGCTTGATCTACTCAGTGTCTCCATTGCTGTAACTATACAGAGTAATGTGTTGGCACACTCTTGTGTTCATCCTGCTGCTGTCTCTCTGACTCTTATGGCAGACTCTACTGTCTGCTCACTTGGAGGCAAATAACATCTTGACAAAGCTTGTTGATAGTGGTTGGAATTTTGTTCCTCTTATCTATTGCCTGTGACTACTGGAGCCCTTCCAGACTTAGTAGTGAGCAGTTTCATCCATTGAGTTACGTTTTTCAAAAGCCCTTCTGATCTTTTCATAGTCCTCACTGCAAAGTACCACTTCTATGCAGTCAGAATGAGTTAGAGACATATTTCAGTGCCTTTGGATTCACCATTCATCCCTCTGTCCTTTTCTGATCCCTGTCTTGTTATACCTTGTTTCTGTGTGCCTAAGTCTGATTCTTTGCTTCTTCTTGTATCCATCTAATTATTTTCAATGTATTGATTTTTCCACATGGAGATTAATGGGTTATTCAGTTTAAAGCCTATATCCACACAGCTGTGAGCTAACCCATTGGTATGGGAAGGGGTGGGGATGTATGAGTTTACGTGGTTGATCACCTTGCTAATGAACTTGTATAACAAACCAAAGGGATCTTTCTTCTTCTTACTATAAAAAAAACCACCAAGCTTCAAATTTCTACCAATGAGTAATCACACTTCACAGGGAGCAAAAAGTACTAAATAAAAACTTTTTTTCAATAAGAAAATTGTTAATATGCATTCTCTATATCTTTAATTGCACTGGCTAGGTGTATTCTGGGTGTGGAAGAGCCAGGCAATGAGCCAGGCACAATAGCCCAATGCCATAGCACAGCTGTGAGTGATATGGGATCAGATGCTCCTCCAGGACCCTGCTTTAGTCCCACTCATCTGCCACAGCACTTTCTGCTTCCTTGTGCTGCTGTATCAGCCTGTGAGGTGCAAACAACCCATTCCATTTTGACTAGAAAGAACCAAGGAAAATTTCAGTGGTTCAGTGTACAGCACAGCAGCTGTATCACATGGTCAGGACAGGCACAAGAAAGTGGACTCACTGCTGATGAAAAAGTATCATGGAAACAACTATGGAAACTTTGACTAAGATTTTACTGGTTTATCTGACCAGTAAGAAGTTATATTAATGTAAGGCTGTGGACATTGTGAATCTCACATATAATTAATTGGTAATTTGGAGGGTAGGAACTTTCTTAATGTTTTTCAACCTCCTCTATTAACAGTTTTCACACCATTTTATTTTGTCAAGTGTGAGTGTGACCAGGCTCTAACTGTAAGACAATAATTGCCAAGGGACTTAGAGAGAAGTGGCTAAGAAGTGCAATCAGCTGTTAAAATAAAAATAAACAGAAACACTGGCAAAGTGATTACTGTTTAGCAAGTCTGGGCTGAATACTTCCTGCTTTCCTAGAGCCTATCAAAATGGTAGCCTAGATTCTCTGCCTCATTAGGATCCTTTGGCATTCTTGGCTTGCTGGGCCTTGAGCTGCAGATTTATAGTAGATAGCTGAACACTGCAGCTTTCACTGATTTCAGGATATATTCAGAACTCTTCAATAATCAACCCACTTGCTGATATATGTATGAGATGTTCAGCTTCAAAAAAACCCTGATTGCTGTAGTGAGGCCCTTTTTAAACCCCTGACTTTGACTTTCATCCAAACACCAAAACAAAAAATACTCCTGGTACTGTATTCCTTCTTTGCTAAGGCTAGATGGGTGCAGCTGGGTTCTGGGCAAAGAGTTCTTGCCACATATGCTACAGCTTTGATTGTGACCACTGCTGCAAGGAGCCCTTGTTGTCATGGGTAGGATGACTTAAAATTACAATGTCCCAGTTAGAACTGTTAGTAAGGTTTGACTGGGATTGAGTTGCAAAAATAGCAACAGAGAAGCAGTTTTGAAACCAGTATTTGGGAATAAGGGGTTTATACACACAAGATTTGAGGAAGAACGTGAAGTTCTTCTGACCAGAGAAATGTGGTTGAAGAACGAGACAGACTTAGACACAAACCAACAGATTTTTAAAAACAGTTCAAAAGTGGGGTGGTGAGGCAGTTGAAATGAGTCCAAATATTATTCATTTGTCCCCCAGAGTTAATCATCAACATAAATTAACCCTAGTTGTTTTGATCTTCCCTCTTAGACACATGTTGTTTGTCAATCCATGTTGCCCTGACACTTTCTAACCAGCTAGAGTAAGTCTCATCAACTCAAGGAAAAAGTTCAACATGTCAGCCCTTGGATGAAGGAGCCAGCATATATCTTGCTGACTGCAGCTTCTTGTAGGTCACTGCAGCACATGTGTGTCCCTCTCCTGGTATGGCTTTTGTTGAAAATGGCTCAAGGTACAAAAAAAAATGAAGCTTCCTGTTAGGCTAGGAATGGATCAGTGTGGGTAAGGTAGCGTGGGCAGGAAGGCATGCAAGCATCTGGTTTGAATAGCTCTGTGCATGCAATATCAGCCAACTTTCTGTAGGTTTCATGCTTGTTGGTTTTTTATCCCAGAGCTCTGGAGCAGTGGTAGACCCCACCCTCCCTGTGCCTCCCGAGAAGGCTGCGGGGAGGCTCAAGGAAAGGGGGTCAGCCTCCTTCATTCACAGGAGCCACTGAGGTTAAAACTACTCTGAAAAGCCCAGGCTTGCTCTGAAAGGTCAAGTGTCTCCTGTGACACTCAGGAGGCAGGAGGACCTCGTGCCTTGATGTGCTTCTGATGGGAAAGCAACATGTGAGAAGACAGGCGACTGAGCGGCCTGCAGGATACACATTCCTAAATGTCACTTAGCCATACAACCTGCGAGGGCGGAAAAGTGGGCAGATGGAGAAATAATATTTTCATTGAAAATTCTCTACCTCTAAAATATTTCCTGTCAGTTTCCTTCCAAGGAGGGCTGAAGCAAGGAAGGAGGGGGGCTGAGGTGGGATGTGTGGCAGTGGATACGAGTCTGTGATTCCTCAGGTCTCTCTGTTTTGAGAACATTTAACTCCATCCTCTTTTTTTCCTCCCCCCTCCCTGAGAAACAGATCATGCTAAGCATTACTGGAGCCGGAGGCAGTTTGGGAAGTGAAATAAACACCTGACTGCTAAATGCTAAAGGTTTACTCAACTGAAAATAAAAATAGTTCTGGTTTCCTTCACGACGCTCTAGAGTTACGTTCATTAACACACATGAGCTGGAGGTTTGCACAGGGGCAGTCTTGAAAGTTTGAAACTCTTCAGTGGGGAAAATTTTGAAGCAATAAGACGGACCTCTCTCTGTCCTGTGAGAGCTCTTCTGCCACTGAGAAAATGCTGCAGCTGTTTTCCTGGTGCAACCTAAAAATAAATTCCCTCTTCCTTTCCTAGCTGCTTATATCAGTTTCTTGGGTGCCATCACAAACCCAAGATGTCAAGTGTAATGGATCAGAGTCTTAAGGGTGGGCACAATTCCCTTCATACGGTCTGAAGGGCAGAAAGGAGTTGTACCTTAACACATCAGAGGAAATCTCAAGGAGACAGAGGCTGAAGTCACAGTGGCCTCTGGGTATTCAGGAGCTGCAAGTGGCAAATGATAGAGAGCAAACACTACAATTGGGCAGTGTGAACATGCCTGTTCAGGATGATCCCAATATAGCAAAGCAGAAATTATGGTGCAAATACTGAGATTAGGAATCCTGGCTGGAACCATTTTTACTGTAGCTCTGCCCATCAAGTTGATGACATATTGCTGTAGATGATCTGTGCCTCAGAGCCAAATGGGAGCATCAGAGTTGCAGCATTTGCAAAATTCTTCTACTTACACGTCACCTCCAAAATGTAATATGGAAAATGCTATGTATTATAAAAGATATTTATTGGAGTTGATCATATATGACACATACATTTGCAATATGTTTCCTTCTGTCAGGTCATCCATAGGTGGACTAGGAAATATCATTTAACACATATGAAATAGAGCAGATTCCTTCCCTGATGACTGCTTGCTGATTGCCAAAGCTTGCCAACTTGTAAAGTAGCCCAGAAAGGCTATGTGCAAACTAAATCATACCTCAGCAGCTATTGTATTGTCCTAGATAGATATTCATCTTCAGGTAACAAAATAACTTAAGACAGATGGAGATAGGGGACTCATTCTACACATTTTTAGAGGGAGGGAGGTGGAAATAGGGTGACCCATGGGAGTCCAAACTAGCATCTCTATTCAAGTCAGCTAATGCCAATTGCTTTAGTGAAAAAGTCCACACCTTTCTCCTCTTAGATGAAGCAAATCCATGGGATCCAAAATTATTCAAGACTCCCTGATGGATAAGCTGAATTGGCATTAGAAGGCTCACAAACTTGCATTTGCTCTTGAGAAATGGGAAGCCCAGAATGAGACAGAAACATCTAACCTGAGCTGAGGTAATAGCAAAACTTGATTAGCATAGAACTGCTCTTACTGCAGTGAAGTTTGCTGTAGGTAATCAGAAAGTTTTAGGATAAGAAATTATAGAACAATTTGAGCAAAGAGAAATGAAAGCCACCTGTTTAAAGTTAGCCTCTAACCTATACCCTCTGCCTTCTCTTTTGCTTTCTCTCTCTTTCGAATTCTCCCAATACCTCTGCTTTCCATACAAGCAAATCTTCCCCAGGGAAAGTCAATTCTGAAGGCAATTTTCCAAAAACCATTTGGCAGAATTGGCCGGTACTTCAACTGCAAACATGAAAAGGCATTTATTCCACTAAGTCAAACGCAGTTTGGAAGAGACATTACTGAACTTGTTTTAGGAATATACTTTGACTGCATCACTTTTATTGCTTCTTGTATAAATGTCAAACTCAATTTGCCTCAAAGCAGAAAAACTCTCAAAGTATATGGTAATGTATATATTGTGTACAAAGACGGGGTGGGGGAAAAGGTGTTATCTCCATGGTAAACTCAAGCCCATAGCATGTTAATTGTGCATATCATACACACTTGGTATTTCATCAGAGGTAAGAATGACAGTGTGTGATCCTGGTATTGAAGGCTCTGTTGTTAAGCTGGCTGGGTAAAATAGTTTAGTTGCTTAATTTTACAAATAAAATTCTTCCTTTTCATTCCCTAAAATGGTGGTTTTCCTGTTGTGTAAAGAACTTGTTGTAACCCTGTCTATTGTGCAGTATTGTGTTTACCCTTGCACTGTTAACACACATCATATTTGAGATCCAGGACACCCTGTAGAAAAGGTTGTGTGTTTTTTTTCTTGGAAAGCAGGGAAGAAGAGAGCAGGTCTTCTTAATTCCTGTTTCAGTCAATAGTCATTGAAAAATTTTTAACAAAAATCAAATTGGCTATTTCAAAACACTTCATTTCAGCGTAACTATATTTATAATATTTGAGGGGCTAAGGAAGAAAGCACATTTTAAATCCAAAGTTTTCCCTCTGCTGAATTCCAAAGACTTGACATAGACAATGTGGGATACAGAGCTGCCAGTGGAAAAGAAAATGGAGACTCTTTTATAATAAATAAAAATTATTAAGCAACCTTGTATTGAGCAATGTAATTTCTGTCATTTTACTGTACAACATAATTTCCAGAAATGTTAGGTACTAGGACACTCTACATATTAGGTGCTGCCACTTGTAAAATGCTACTGTGGAGACACTAGATTTTGCAATGGTTTCATTTGCCTTTTAAGGTCTGATTCTGCAAAACCATAACTTCCTTTGTATGGGTAGCTTCAGTGTCATCAGCAGTGCTTCTTATCTACATAAAGTTAATGTCTTGCACAATTATTTGTAGGATCAAGACATAAGACTGAAAATGCAATTATTTTTTGAGTTACAAAAAAGAAAATGCTCTTTGGAATAGTAGGTGAGATTCTCTGCTGGAGTAAATGATATAGGACCCATTGAATTCAATAGAGCTATCCTGATTCACACCCGCTGATATGGCCCATTAATTTAAGTGTATGAAAATGAATCTGAGCTCTAAAAATACCAATTAGTAATAAGCTTTGAGAAAGAAGAAAAAAATCAATTTAAATTCATTTTGTGTAATGCACATTTTCTGTTGCTATTTTAGTTAAATTATTATTATGCATAATAATGGCAGGGCAATAGGTACTGTCACTTCAGAAATGTGCAGCTGTGATGGGTGGTATAAAAGTTAGTGATAGGGAAATTTCCGAAAAGCCCATCAATTGAGTACAATTGTCATCATTATGATTTAGATAAGGATAGTGTGTCCCTTTCCCCACTCAGATATCTTCCCCATAGTGCTGAACATGTGATGAGATGTTAAAACAACCCAAAACAATTAACAGACTAAGCAGAAACAATGAGCAGAGAGTGAGAAGGGAAACCGAGGCAAACAGAGCTTCCAGAAGTAAGTGAGATTGGGCTCAGCCTGATGTCTCTTGACTCATGGCCAGGTGCACTATTCAACACATCAGGCTGATCCTTGGAAAGGTGTTTTTTTTTTTTTTTTTTAAGTGCATGTACAAAAATTAAGATGTACTTTGGCATTGAGCCAGTTTCAGCATTCAGACTACTCAGAGACAAACATGCAAGCACGATCCTGTGTGAACACCCAGCTCTGCAGGCATTGAAACACCAGTTGTTGCATGGAGTTATTTGCATGCTCATTTTGCTTCTATTCAGCACTCATTCCACATACATTTGTGCAAAGAAGATCACACTCTTGCGCTGGGAAGTTAAGTGGTGTCTCAGTGCATTGCCATTCAGCATTGGTTTTCATGAACAATAAAAGGCTTTTGGGATAAGTGGCACTCAAAGAGGATTCAAAGCCGCTTTCCTCATATTCCAAGCAATCCTGAGATAGTAATGAATCGCAGTCATAGCTGCATTACTCACTGTTACTCATAATGTAAGAGCTAAAATGGAAAAAAAAAAAAAATAAAAAAGTTTTGATTTATGCAGTGCATGATTGAAGGGTGGAACTCAGATCCACAGGATATTGCACAGGCTCAAAGTACCTGTTGGGTCAGAAAGCAGCTTAAATCCCTGAGGGCCAACACAGTAAGGACTATTAAACGTTATTGTTGCTACCTGTAGGTGACTAAAATCTGGGAGAATATGCTGAGGAGATCACCACTTACTGATTGCCTTGCTCTTGCAGTCTTTCCTCCACAGTGTGTGAGCAAGCACTGGGCACACTGGACCTTTGCTTTGCCTTAGTATAGCTGATAAAGGACATTCAGGCTGGAGCTGCCCTAGTCCCTGTTCTTAAGATATCCAAGCTCTGGTGCATGGTCACAGTGATTTAGGAAATTTAAACCTGCAGTTGCTCTAATACTGAGGGATATGGGTTTTTTTAAGAAGTAAGAAAATAAAATGAAGTTATATGAGTCCATCAGTTCAGATATTTCATGAAGTTTTTTCGGTGATCTTTTGCTTTGTACTAGTAACTATGATGACTTTGAAGAGTTAAGCTCATTTAACATTTCTTGGGGTGATAGTAAAGTCATGTTACGACAGCCAAGAATTCTGGGTCCAAAGCTTACAAAGCGACCTGGAATTGCTCACATCCTGCAGGTACAAACCCTGAGACAAGGAAGATTGTTATTTTCATCTAACCTCCATCAGCAGAGAGATCAACAGCAGCAGCTCAGAGAGGCAAGTCATCCTCAGGACGTGAACTCCCTTCCTCCCTGATCCCCCTCTCCCACCAGTCCCTGTAAGTAGTTTTACCTTGTTCTGCAGTTATAAAGCTGTTTCTCAATGGCAAAGAAAAAAAGAACCAACCCAACGTTTCTTCCTTTAAGAAACCTATTGACAGACAGATCCTGTGGATTCCTCCTAGTACAGCTATCTTTGAACTGAAGACTTCTTAGTGAAGTTGGGGAGTTTCCTGGGGTTTTACTGTTTTTTTCCTAAATTGATTGTGGAATTTTTAAACAAGGTTGGTGCTTCTGATCTTTTTCTCAGCAGCTGCAAAATCTCTTTCTCCCCCACAACTTGTTCCACAGAAACCAGGTATTGAAAAAATTAAAGGGGAAAGGATAGCAGCACCATTTGCTGAGCCAAACTCAAATGAAACATGACCATTCCTATTGCTTTGTGAACAATCAAATATCTAAAAGAGTTTTGATCAAATTATGGACTTCTAATTTTTGTGAATTAAGGATAACTGCAAAAGTTTACTTTAGATTCTTATTTGAATATTGAACACTACTAAAGATCATTAAACTCCACTGTCTGGTTCAGGTCCCCACTGTAAAATCCAGATTTCTTGTTATCTCTTCTGTGCAGACTTTGTTTTTTCCAAGCTTTCAATGATCAAATGTGCTTTGTAGCTTTCCACTTTTTAAAATGTATTTTCCACATGTGGTTCTGTATCTTTTTAATATAAGGATGCTACCCTAACTAATCACAAGCCAGTTTGATATCAGTGAACTATGACTTTGTACCATGCCTGGATCTGGCCTGAACTATTAAACACCAGCCTGTGTCTACAGTTATACTCAGAGAGATTAGGTTGCTGTAAGCATAAATGTTTTCCCTGGCTGGGAGACACAGACTGTGACCGTAAGAATGAGACAAACCTGCAGGGATGAGACAGTGCTCAGAGGCAGAACTGGACATTTCTTTTAGTTATGTAAAGAATGGGGGGGGGGGGAAGGGGAAGATATACACAGACACAAGCACATTTTAATGTTGATGTGTTGTGTCTTTAGCTGTAACAACCCATAAAAATGCTTTTCTTAAGAAATCTCCATCCTTCTATACAAAAGTGTACTCTATGGAGCTTTCTAAACTGAATTTGCCTGTCCTGGGCAATCCTTATGAAGCCAGGATCAGCAGCTAAGTATTTAGGTGGCTTTTTATTCCAATTCTTTTGAGAGACTTCTACCACCAACCCAATCACAATTATTTCACACTCAACCTTTCCAAAGAATGTTGGAACCAGAAAGTTATTTATGTGACCTGCTTAATTGAAAGAGTATTTTCTGTCAGTGATCAAATAAACTGTTATTGATCTTCAGCATTGGAGGCTACTCATATGGAGCATTCTGGTATGTATTTTTTCATTAAGACACTTTTCATTAAAAAAATCAGAATGCAAATTCAGCGAAAGAAAAAAAATCCTGTAGGGTACCAAGATTAAAATAAATTCAGAGATTTGAAAGTGCCTCCAGAGACAAGAAACTGTGCAAAATGCAAATCAGCAACACCAGCAATGATTGCACAAAAAATGGTAAGAGTTTGTATACAATATCCTGCTCTGAACTCCACCGCTTAGTGATGGGAAATTATATTAAGTCACAGAGTAATGGATTGGTGCTTGCTTTGGGCAAAGGAAGATAGTTTTGGAAATAACAAGAAGATGCAACAGTCAGTGGGATTTTTCTCTGAGAAAACCTTCTGCGAGCCCTGGGACAGGCTACTAACTCTCATCTTTTCAATATAGTTGGGCACTATTCTTCTTAACTCATTTAGAAAGTTAAATCTGATCTCGTTTTGATCTGAGCTTGAGTTACTAAGTTAACTGGGGTCAGCAATACAAAGTGACAAACTCCTTACATACATCAAAGACATTGGTATCTGTATCACTGGTGCCTCCTTTTAAATCAGGTACAAATTCCTCCCTTATACTCAAAGACTTGAGTGAAAAAATAAGATGTATGTAAAAAAGAGAAGAGCTCAGATGTCACCGTACTGAGATCATGGCTGCTGTAACTATCCTGCTAAACAGCCATGAGCTCAGATGTCACCGTACTGAGATCATGGCTGCTGTAACTATCCTGCTAAACAGAAAGAGACTGGGAACAAAGTCTTAGTCCTAAGGCCAAGGCACACAGCCTTGTAGAAAGTTAAAGATTATTTGTCTTGAAATGGGCCAAATACAAGCCAGGCTGTGAGGTAGCAACTAACTTGTGAGGATTGTGATGATCCAGTCTTTGACCTTGCTCCTTAGTGCTTTTAGTTGACAGTACAGACCTACAAAGGAGAGGACGTGACAGTCTTCTAATACCAGCACTGCTTTTTCACCTTTTTGAGTTTGAAAGCAGTCTGGTACACAAATGTTGATTATTTACAAAAGTCATCATATAACAGAAGAAAATTCTAAATTGTTGATTACCAGATGCTGAGAAGTTAACATTTCACGTACCCTGCATGTATAGTCTTTCCCATAAGTCCAATATCAACCACTATCAGAAACACAGGGTGGATGGACCTTGCTTTGATCCAGAATGGCACTCCTGTATTTCAAATGATGTTTAAGATATGTCTAATTTGTCACTAATTCTGATACAAAGCTATTACTTACATCATGTCTGAGAGAGAGGGAAATATTTGTCTCACTTCTACAGCTGAGACCAGAGGGCCCTGTTGTGTTCTGCTTTACTTCTTACAGCCTCTTCTGATTTTGCCTGGGAAAATTATTTCTTAAATGTATATACCTAAAACTATGAAGAAATCAAGGGTAGAATTCTCTTTGCTCAAACTATGACAGCATTCACAGCACTGGAGAGCTGCTGAGCTGATTGTTATAACCTCCTCAGGCTGCAAATTCACCAGGCTGTAGATAGAACGTCATCTGGTCATTCTGTTTGGGTTGGATTTTTTTTTCTATTTTTGAGTGAAGGCTCATTTAACTTTATTTTCAGCAGAATTTTTCAGTCTCTTAGACCAAAATACTTTGTGTTTTCCTTACTCTATTATCAAAATAAAGAAGATCAAATCGTGAAGACACCCTCAGACTACAGCCATCTTACTGATAGAATAACACAGCTCTAAAATATAAGGCTTATAACGGAAATACATAGTCTTGACTACTGCAGCCCTGCTCACACATCAGTGAACTTCCTTTAGGGGTGAAGCTTTGCCTCAGGAACCTTAATTATCTGATGTGGTCAATTACTCCAAGATAATGATGATTTTATCAGGTATTACTGCTCAAATATTTTACCATAGACAGGCTATTTAATTGCATTCCTGACCTACCAAAATGCTTACAGATGACTCAATTAAACACTAAGAGGAGGTAGGGGGAAGCAAGGGACAGCACTTAAAATCGTTGCTTACAGTCCATTTTGAAAATGTTGTTCCTCTTGAAAGTCTTTCCATCCATCCTTTCATCCATCTTTTCACTCGTTCTTCCATTCATCCATCTATCCATGCATGCAAGATGCATGCATGCAGCATTGCCTGGGCAGGAAGTTTGGATTAACAAACTCCATATTCATTTACAAATGGGAAAGCATGTCGAGACTCTCTCCTGCTGAGAGATTAGAATTGGATCCTGAACAATCCCTGTGGTGGATTAGTAAAGTAATTTTAACACCTCTGAGTATCCCAGTGCAGACGAGCATGGTGAAATGAATTTTTTACCACGTTCAGGTAAAACAAAGTTTTTAAGACAATGAGGAAATGTCTTTATTACAGCAGCCTCAGGTGACAGTCAGCTCCTGTAAACCCCATAAAACACTCAGGTGCAAGTCACACCAGCCAGCAGGCCAGTCCACTTTTCTGTCTGTTAGCCTGCAGTTCCTGATGTCGGGCTGACATTTGCCAGGGAGGCTGAGGTTGCCCTGAGGACTGCTTTAATTGGCATTGTTGCTTCAGTGGTCATAATGGGCTGTTTCCCAGGCACAGAACTGCCATGTCTTAAGAATGTGCTGGCTGCAATGTGAGTATGCCTGAGCCACAGGTCAGTCCCTGCCATGGATGTTCCTGTGTGGGCAGTGCAGACCTGTTGAACCCCCATGCACTGAGTGATGCAGAGTGTTCCTTCCAGCTTCTGCAGTCAGAGAAAGAGGGGGATATTCCCCTGCCAAGCAATCAATTTGCTGCTGGGGAAATAGGAATTACGTGCAAGATTTTGAGGCTAGATTTTTTTCTCTGCTACTTACAATAATGTTACTATAACATTTTCAGCAACTGTGTTAAGGAGTTGTCCAAGAGCACTGAAAACAATGGCAAGGCTGCCCTTCCTTTCAGTGGTCACTGGAATTCTGCTGCATTTCTCCACAAAGGTCCATTTGTCTTTCTGCCCTGGAAATAACAGGTATTGTTGCATTATTGTTGTAAAAACTGGGAGCAAATCCTCCTGGTTAAGAATGTGGTTACCCACAATTGCATCAGGAGAACAGAAAGGAAAGATGATATTTTGTTGGGTTTTACTCGAAAAACTTTTAATGAGAATATGATTTCACAACAAAATTTGTATAGGCAGGATTTTGATCATTTTCTGATATGTTTTCTACCTCACTAGTACTCTTTTCAGTCACATTCCAAAGCACAGCATCCACAAATATTCCCAAATATATCCTAAATTGCCCAGGAAGGAAACAATTTTCCTATCTGAAATTAGAACAAAATATGATTCTGAAATGTCAAATTTTAGCAAACCAAAATGCTGCAGCAATTGGTTTGGATAAGTGAAAACAGTTCAGCTTGAGTTTTAAAAGTATTACCATCATTAGTTCTCATATCAAGATGAAAAGTCATATTGAAACTCTTGTAATTCTTTCATTATTAAGGAGAGTGACGACTAACAGTCTAAGGAAACAGAAAAAGGCAGCAAAGGCTTAAGAACTGTGTAATGCACCATTATTCTGTTCAATACTGTGAAAGGAAGGAGCAATTTTCAGTGAGTGAAATGGTGAACCAAAGCCAGAAAGCGTGGGCTCTGTGTAAGAAGTATGCAGCAACAGCACTGACCCAAAGAATTTCCTATCGAAGCTGCCTTGCTTGCGGTACCTCCTTTCACTGCCCACACAATGCTCTTGGTGGGCACCAAGACGTGCTTCTGTAACACAAACTGCCAGTGATGCTTCCTCTGTTTCCTTAAAGACATACTGACAGGAAATTTTATTTATGCAACGTAGACAAGTCACTCATCATACACTCTGCTACGATATTTGCAGGTGAAGCTGCTTCATGAAGCCTGCTGGGCTGGACCTGCAGAGCAACCTGACTCTGTTTATTAAACAGATGACTGATGAGGGGCTCACTTATATTGGTGCCTGCTGGCACTGCTAGGGTCATAGCAGTGATGCAGGCAGGTACCAGGCGTAGTAGGCACTCAGACCACAGGGGACATAATCCTTGTGGTGAGGTAACCCCTAACAAAACCAGACCCCTCTGAGCTACCACACATTCTTGAACCAGTTTCTATACAACCACTCTCCCCCCCCCAACTAATTCTGAAACTTGCAAATCAAATTTTTATGCCTGCAATGCTTCAGCTTCTTTTTACAGTACATACATATTTCAGAGTTACCACTTAATACAATTATAGTTCATTTAGCCAGCAATTACAGTAATAGGAAGACTGGCAACCACTGTCATTCAGACTGTGGAAAATCAATGTTGCACAAAGGTACTTTTATTCATCCTATGGAGTGCCTTCTTCATTAGATGTACATACTCTGGAATCACAGGAAAAATTTAAGATCACTCTGGGTTTTAAATTTTCCTTTTTCCTTTGTCTATATACTATTTCCATATAGAAATACAGTGAACGAGAACCTGAAGCCCTTTCTAACTCTATTTATTCTATGATTCTGTGAATTATTGAATCTGTTCTTTCAGTAGATCCATTTTCTATTGCATTTCACCTGACAAGGAACCCTTGACAATCCATTTCATAGAGACAAGTCAAAATATAGTTGTCCATGGGCAGTGACATAGAAACATTTGAGTAATTCTTAAACTTTTTGTGCAAAGTTTGCTTTTACTCCAGATGTCATAATCTTACGTCCAGGAAGGCATTTATATTGTGTTTCAGTTAATCTTTATTTTAAAAGAGTCCTGAAGAATCCATGTAAACATATGGCTACAGTTAAACAATTGTGCACTAGACAGGAATGAAGTGCTGAATTACAGATGTAGTGCTTCCATAAGACTATAACCACATCTCCTGAGTTTCAAATCCTCTTTTGCAGTCATTTAACTATGCTGCAGCAAACCTACTTTGGCCTCATGGTTTAAATCGCTATTATTTTTGCATTTCGTTAAATCAATGGCCTTAAAAATTAGGACTTGCATGGGGAAAAATTAATCTGTAATCGTATATGGAATATTTAGTCCCAAAAAGTAGGTGGCTAGCAATGGGAGGTTCCCTTGGTTCTTAAAGAAAGAAAAATCCTTAAATCACTGCCATTACTGCAAGAAGAATAATGATATTTTTGCAGGTTGCCAAACTTTTGCTGCAGAAGAGCCTCTTGGCAGCAGATCCACTGTTTTCGATGAGCATTACTGAATTTCCTCGTTGATCTGTTTGTCTCTGCATGGTGCCATCTTTTGACGGTGTTACATTATAGCCCCTTGTTCTTATGATAAATTATTTTAATCCATCATCAGAGCATACTCTTGCTCTAATGATGGATTAGTGTTATGCATCATCAGAGTGAGGAGCATTGATAATGTACCATAAGAACCCCAGTGACAGTGCAAAAATCTGTCAAAAGAATTAATTTGCACTGCACCAAACTGAAACCAGAGATAAAAGTAGAGTTACACCCCCAGCAAGAAATGCCATACAGAAGAAGCAAGGCCAGCTCCTGTGGGAGTCTGAGGAAGAAATAAAGATGGACATATGGTCACCTATCCATGTGACAGTGCAGGGCCTGTGCCTTTGCAACAGAGAGTTGTGCAAGCAGTGTAGGTGTGTTGTGTGGTTCCAGGGCTGTGGCAGTGTCCTTTCATGTTATCAGAGCAACTCTCTTCAGTGCACAGAATATGAATAGGCCAGAATTCATCAGGGAATTTCACAGGGAGCTTGAAACTATGCTGCCTGGCTCACAGAGGTAAATAGGTGCAAATCTTTGATGCAGATAACCCCCATTGAGCTCCTCTCTGTTGAACCAAACTGCAGCTGTCTTCTGCATCCTCCAGAAGCAGGGCTGGATGCAAGGAAAGCTAACCTAAGAGGAGAAGCCCTTAAGGATGGTGTGTGGTAAAGCCCTGCTTCTCAAATCCTGCACTGCATCTGTCAGGATTTACCTCTCTTAATGTTGAGAGAAATTGCAATAGACATTTTGTACCTCCACTGCATCTAGTAACTCCTGCAGTACTATGGACATAGCTCAGCAACAGAATGAACTAAAATGAGGGTCAGAGCTAAATAATAATAAAAGTGTACATTTTAACCTCTGAACTTTATTTGGGCTCAGTCATGATTTCCTTCAACTTTAGCTGTGAAAATAAAATACAAAAAAGTAGTAATGATTTCTTATTTACACTATTATAAAGAAATGTATCATTTTCTTCAAATCCATAGTTGTATCTGTTCTACCATGCTTTGTGTTATAACTGATGGTAAGCATCAAGAAAATGTTGAATACCCAAGAAAACACAAGAGAAATTGAACAGACGATCATTCATCTTCAGGTAAATCCATAACACAGAACATTAAACAATATTGGCATCGTCAGAGGCTGGGCTCAACTCATCCTGTAATTTCAGTGATAAAAGTGAACAAGTCTATTGGCACTTGGGTTCTCCAGGGACTGCTCTGCACTGCACGTCCTAACATGTCTGTAAGTGCCTGCAGAGCATTCTCAAACAGAGAATTTTCCACACTTTGAAAGACAAGCCACAGAACCCAAATATGGAGCTTGAATATGTGACCTCTGTGTATGTGTCTGTTACTTTTGGATCCAGCCATCTGCCTCTCTCTGTAAAAACTGTCACAATTTCTCATAATGCTAGCTCATCTATGTCAGCATTTTGCCTACCCAATTTCTCAAAGCAAGGTGGAAGAAACTTTATAAGTATGCTACGATTTGACAGATTTGGGGACAGTGCTAACCTTTTAGAAAGAGTTTTGTCAAGGCATGAGCTGAAGAACAGGACATGTCCAAATTAAAAGAGAAATGATGAAACAAGTACTTATGCACTAAAGCTAAGAATTTGCTGCAGTTTTAGTAGAAAAAAGGCTTTCTTCTCATTGACTACCTTTGGCACATGGAATAGCCTGCTTGTGGAGGGAGCAAAAGAGAAGGGATAGGGAGTGGTGGTGTGAAAGCACCTTTGGTACAAGACATGTCTGTCCCAGTGCTGCTTGTCCCAAGCAGACGTTGCCAGATTTGGAGACAGTGGATGACACTGAGATTTTTTTTCATCAGCTTTGCTGAGCTTTTAATCAACTTAGTGAATCAGTAGCGTTTATCTCATGGCACTTTAGATATGTGCAGAGAGTGATCCCAGGCAGCTACTAGGACTTGCAATTAATTATTCATGTAATGCATTAATGAGTAGTTGGTCTAGCAACTAAACTTCCTAAAGTGTATAAAAATTACTACCTATTTTTTTCTAGTGTAACCCCTGAAGTATGAGTCTGAGCACATCTCCTGTCTGGCATTTCATTTGTAGTTACCTTCTCTTAGCGTGGGCCTCACTGCTGCATTTGACCTGACACCTGGAGAGGATCCAGGGTGAGGTTTGACTGTGAAGGGGAGTATGACATGGAGCTACAGGTTCTGCTTGACTTCTAACTGAAACCCCTCTGCCAGCCATCCCAGGAATATACCGTAACAGCCATGATTTATTACTGTGTTATCATGCCTGTCTGCCTCATTACAGACTTTAAATTTTATCAGGCAGCTTGTCCTCTAGTGTCTGGTAACCAATTACTGTGGTCTGCAAAGACGCCTGAAGTACTTTGCCAAACACTGCTAATAAACTGGGAAAAAGCCTGAGCACAGCTTCAGGTTGCCGTAAGGAAATTCCAGAGAGCACTTTCCACTTTATTGTCTAGTTCACAGTATGAACTTGGAATTATCTTGAACAGTCATTCTCTAAACTCCCCTTTAAAGACTGTGCCACACTGGATTACTGCACAAGAATTTGCCTCCATCCATTGACTGCTGAACTCAGTAGGAGTCTTTCAAATGACAACAGTGAGAGCAGGACTCAGTCCACAGGCTGAAACCAGATATTTCAGAAGAAAAGGAAAGGAAAGAAAAATCTGTATCCCTTTTTCTTTTAGCATAGCTAAAGCTGGTAGGTAAAAGCAGAAATGAATAAATGCCTGCACTACAAGGGTGACTTGTATCTATTGCTCCATGCTTATGAAAAGAGGTCATATCTTAAAGGGTGAAATATTCAATAGTTGTTTGTGCAAGTCCTCTGCAGCAAAGTGAATGTCATGTGAATCTGTAGTGTGTGCTTTGTTATACATTTAGCATTTTCCTTTGAGGCCAGCTTGCCCTAATGGTCCATGGAGGAATGAGCTGACATCTGTACTGCAGAAGTGACAACCAGTGATTCTCTCAGCCAAAAAATTTTTCTTAATCCTGCTTATTTTTGTAGCACCTCAAAGGGCCTCACCTATGGTCTTGCTGCTTCAGATGTTTCGGCTGGTATCAGTGTTAAAGGTGATCAGACTGGGAGCTCTGCTTTCAGAGACAGCTGCTGGGAGCATACAGAGCTACCTTGTTCACATCTCCATGTACACACACACACACTCTCTCTCTGTCTAATTTTTCCCGCAGGGCAGTTTTCAAAAAAGTTTTTTTTCCAGGTTGTAAAAGACCAATTCCATAAAGGAAAGGCTTAGTGCTACAATGACATGATTTGTGGCTTCCAGGCTCCAAAGCTGTAATTTATTCAGACAATTAGCAGCAGCCCTGTATTCTTGACAAATTCTTCACTTGTGTGTAGCTACTACACAACAAGGTACTTTTAAGAACTGTGCCTTATGGATTAAAAGACTCCCCCCCTCCTTTTCCTCCTTATTTGACAAGTTCTTTTCACAGCCAATGGAAATTAATACAGCAGGTTAGAGAGGTGATATACAATAATCCAGCCAGCCAAGAAAGCATTGTCTGAAAAGAGCAAGTACAGAGCCTACAGGAATGTTCAATACACAAAAGGGAATGTTTCAGCATTTGCCTTTTGGTGAAGTTATTTCACCCTTCACTTCACATAATCCTCCAGAGTTACTGTACTGGATGTCACTGTGATGCCATTAGTAAGTGTAAATGGTAATTAAGTGTGGGTTAGTTATCCAAAAGCACACATCTGACTGTCTGTCCTGGCAGTCAGGTGGCTTTGCCTGGACCGCCAACTATCTGGAGCATCAACTGGCTGTGCACGATTTCCCTCTCCAGAACCCCCCACAAAGCAATGCTGAGACTCACAGATGTACAATATAAATCGTTCCAGACTCTTTTTCACACACAAGTCTGAAGTTAAACCAGTTATAAAATCCAGGCCCAGCTCTAAATCCCACCCTCCTCCAGCACTGCTGATGTTAAGCCTGGCTAGGTGCAGAGGTCTGAGTCAAGATCAAAATCCCTTTCAAACCAGGACTTTGTCTTTCAAGAGCAACAACTCTGCTGAAACTAGGGCTCTTCTTCCTGGCACAATGGGAACTAAATTTTTTTTTCTGAGGATCTGTTAAAGCTACCATATTACTAGCACAATCTGCAGACAACTTCTGCCCATCCTTATTCCAGCCTCTCATCAAAATGAGGACAAATCTAATCAAATCATTGTGGCTTGGGTAGAAATCACTTCCACTTCATTGCAGGGAAAAATCCTGAGATGGCATTTGGACTAGTTTTTGGGCTGACTTATCTGGTTCGTCTCATTCCAAAGAAGTTTAGATCTGCAGTGAGACCTCTGGAGAGGGCTCTTAGAGCCTTCCCTATAGGACGTTAAGTGCAGTGCCACAGGTGGGCAATGACATTAGTGATTTATGTTACTAACTTCATGTTATGTTTTATAAACACCAACAACTTGGAAAAAAATGGGGTTTTGGCCAGGCTAAAATTTGTTAGCACTAAATTTTGAACAAAATACAAGAAGTAAACAGATTTTTTTACTAATTGTGGGCAGAGAAAAGGAGGTTTAATAGGCTACATATTGGTAATAAATGATTCATCTGGAGCTCAGACTGCCTTTTGAATGTCTCAGAAACACCTGGAAGGTCATAGAGGTATCCATAAAAACTACAAGACTTGTCCCACTATTGCATTTGCTCCAAGTTACATAGCATTCAGTTCAGTAACAGCAGGGTTTCACCCTCTAGCAAACGAAAATTCAAAGTATTCGGCCTCATATGGCAAAACAAAGTGTCTGCTCAGTGGAACTAACTTAAGCAAATTCCTCTTGATTAATAAAGAGAAGGATTTTCTTTCAACCAAAGCAAGATTGCCATTGAAATATAATGAAGATCTTTTTAAAGATCTTGTCTTGTTTAGGAATGGATTATTTATTATTATTATGCTAAAAGGGGAAGAGATCTAATAAATAAGAGACTGAATCAACACACCTACTAATTGCAAATAACTTGAAAGAGTGAACCAAATACATTTTGGAAAGCAATAGCAATAAGTTGAAAGAACACACAAGCTAAAAAGAGAGACTTGTGGAAAGAAAAGCATGTTGGTGCAGTAGGGGCTGATGCTTTCCCTGGCTTTAACATGCCACCGGGGTATGTGTCTGTTTTTCCTGGACCTGGATCTTGTGCAAGTGAAAGAAACAGATTTCAGGGTAGTTGAGTTGATTGATATCTACTGGTGATACTCCACCTCAGTGTGTAGCCCTCAGATCTTAATGAGACTCACAAAGGAAAAGCAAGCCATTTTCTTTGCAAAGTTAATTTCTAAAGCCACCAGGATAGATTTCAAAGTGTTTCACATTTATTTGGGAGCCTACCTAAACACACTTCCTTTTTCTAAAGTATAACTTTCCTCTCTCCTTTCTCACTGTCTTCTTTCTCAGCTACCACCTTGTTTTGGCTTAATTTCCCTAAACAGAGACATAAATACCATATCAGATTTTCTCTTTTTTTGGCTGCGAGTCAGGCCTGCTGTGCTGTGAAAGCTTGTTGGAGTTGCAGAACCTGTATCTACAACAGCAGCTGCACTTTGCATTTGGAAAAGGAGTCAGGAAAGAGCTATCCTTTTTTTAAAAAAATAGTATTTTAAGCTTTCATTAATCATATAATTTAACCATGGAGAAAACAAAAACGTGAAACAAACTGCAGAAAAAAAAAAAAACCACACTGAAACCAAACCAAAAGGGAAGAGAAGGATGGGCTAAGCACTTCTCATTTCTTCTAGCTTTCAACACGTCTTTATTCTCTCAGATGCAAAAGCCACCAAGGAAGATCAGGAATGCATGTATGAGAGAAAGGTCTTAAAAGAAAGACTGCTGTGAAAAAAGTCTAGAGAACGTCTAATTATCAGTCCAACGTTCCAGTGTGACTACCAAGAAGCAGGATACTGCCACTGCAAAATGGGGTTTTACTTGCCAGTACAACGTTTTGCTTTGCTGGCAGGCACCAGTGCAACCAGCAGGACTCTCTGGGCAACATTTGTCAGGAAATGGGGAAAGAGGATCTTATTCAGGAATATTTTAGGCATGTTTTATTAAAGCGGAGAACACTTCATCCGTCTCTGCTTAACCTTGCTCAGAGCCCCCCAAAAGGCAATAGAACCCCTACAGTGAGGTCTGTTTATTTTCTGCTCAGTTGGAAAGCAAAGGTCCTATTACCGTTAAAGGGAGTTACAAGTATTCATCAAAGAAAGAAATGACCCATAAAGGCAGTTAAGTTAGTTTTATTCCCGCTGCATAAGTCAACCTCTTTCTATATATAAAATGATGGGGTTAGAAAAGGATATTCATCAGGCAGTCCACTGATTTGATTGGCTGCACTTCCCCAAGTACTTTATAATTTGTAGTTATAAATAAATATGTTTTTAATAATCAATTGGTATTTAAATAACATACGATAACTGTCCTATTAAATCCCATTTTTTAGAATGAATAAGCAGTTAGACATTAAAGACAAGGGTATCAAACAGCCACAGGATTTCAGATCATTTTCTTTTTTATATACAAACCATAAATATCACTATGGAATTATTTGGTTAGCCAAGGCCATGGATGAAGCTAGCAGAAGACCCTGCTCTCTGATGTTGCCTTTAAGTGATCATATACTTTTCTAGTACCATGACTTTTTAAACAATAACCACATATTATTTTTCTTGGCCACCCTTTACAGTTTAAATGGGATGGCCTCAAACTCGAGAGTTGAAGTAATGTGTCCTCAAACCAGAGCCCCAGAGCATCTAATAGCAGGTTTGAGATTATTGGTCTCAGTCAGCTGGGTCCACAATATATTTGCAGCAGTTAAGTTCATGCATTGCCTCAGGAAAGGGAAAAAAAATCCCCAAGTTTTTTACTGTTTTAAAGAAAGAGAGCACTCAGTCCTACATACACAAAAGTAATTGGCTTTGTCCTCCAATGGGGACACACACATAAGTATATCCTTTTCCCTTGGTGTTGCTTTAATTTTAGAAAGAACAACTGGGCTCTGATCAGCCTCAAGTCCTGCTCCTCTGTCAAGGGACAGACTGGAATGGGAATACAGAGAAAGAAGTAGGGAAAAGCAAACCTACCCCAGGTGTTAGGAGGAAAAGAATGGTTTGGTATTGTAGCACCTATCCTTGGATTGACTGTAGCAGCAGAGTCCATCAGTGCTAGTTTGCCTTACAGTGGGGAAATCATTCACAGGGCAGGTGAGAAGCTAGCCATGGCTCTGAAAGACTGTGTTTTCCCCTCAGTCCCTGCTAGAGGTGGACACCATCCTGCATAGTGCTAGAAAGCAGCTCCCAGCATTGTGCTGATGAAGATATGTCTTCATTTTAGGCTACATCTCAGCCTATCCATATTATGACATATCATCTGCGTCTGGCCCTGCAAATCCCTTCATGTGCCACAGGGCCAGGCTGATGAGGGAGGAGAGGTCTGGGTCGAGGCTCTGCAGGTACACGCTGGGAGAAAAATCAGCATGTGTGTGAGGAACCAGTTTGTAGCTTCACCTGCCCTTAGTTAGAGAAAAGGACAGGGTCATTGGTGTCAAATGGAACAGTGTCCTTCTCCCGTTCTCAGTCTTCACTCTCCCTACCTTCAGCAGAGGAGGATGCTAGTCTCCCAGGGCAGGCACCTAAACCTCTTTTTCAAGGTGGACCTGAGGCTGGTTGCTCAGCCCCATGGCCCAGCAGCCCCTCACGGCTCCCAGCCACCCCGCTGTCCCTCTAGAGAACAAGAGCAAGGCACCAATAAAGTTTACCAGCATGTTTGCTCCGATAACTTTTCCCATCACACTTTTTTTCCCTAGTTATTATTTTTTCAGCCCCCTCCCTTTCCCCCTCCCCCCTTATTTTATTTTAGGCGCCTCTGAGAGTTCAACTGTCGCCTGAGGCTTCAAACTAATTTTCTCTTCAGAAATGATTGCAGAAAGCCGCATGCATAATAAATCCCGTTATTGCTCTTGTTATTAAAATAGGTTGTTAGGCATGTGGACTTGGAGGCCTTTTTGTCTGATGACAGCAGTTCTTCTTAGCTTGGTGCTTATAGCTTATTGACTGAGGCTGGCAGGTTCACAAAAAAAAAAAGAGGATAAGAAAAGAAAATCAAAAAGAGAAGGAGCTGTAGCTGCTGTTTAATAGTGAGAAAGTTGGGATGATTTGAGGCAGTTCTTTTAATCATGTCCATGGGCCATGTTCGAAAAGACAGTGCATTTCCAGCAGCTCTGAGGCTGTGCTGAGGGCCCACAGAGTCTCTATGGAGAGCCCTTTTCTGGAGAAATGCTTAATTAATATTTCTTTGACATAATTTGTTTGAATGATTAATTAATTTTTTGTGACAGCCAGGGCTGCATACTCTCACCATGCTGGGCACTCAGCTAGTACCAGTGAGAACCAGAGCTTCCGATGAAGAGTCTGAAGAGATGAACACATAGAGGGATTGCAAGGGAAAATGAATGAGACTGTTGTCCCCATCCTTTTCCAGATGGGGAGCTGCTACTCATGGAGGCAAAGGGACTTGCTCAAGGGCAGCCAAAATCCCAGTCTAAAGGCTGGTAATTGAAAAATCACTTATAAGTTTCTACTGGGTACTTTGACTATTGGCTACTGTTTCCTCAGCTTTTTCTAACAAACCACACTCTTCATACAGCAAACTGGAAGATTTAGCAAACCAGAGCAGAGTCCCTTTAAAATGAAATGTGATTAAAGAAACAACTCTCCTGTGAGAATGTATTCTTAAAACATAAAAGGTTTTCCAGCAGGTTTGATAAAGGAAAGTTTACTGTCCAATCATTAAAAGGAAACTTTTTCCATTTACCATATGAAAATATGCATCATAAATCACTGTTGCCTGTGAAAAAAACATCTAATCACAGATGAAGCCATACACTTTGCAAGTTTCTTATGCATGGAAACTATGAAGATGGGTTCCTACCCAGTGAAACCAAACATGTCACATCCATACAGGAGCCAGTGTCAGAAGTGCCAGAGTCTCATAGGGAAACCTCTTGCTGCAGACATGGGGAGCAGGGGTGATGCACACGCTGACTGAAATGTAGCATGTTGTTTCCAGTGTTTCCAGTGGACTTTCAATGCAGGTCTGGAAAGCACAGAGCTTTGCTCTGAGCCACCACCTCTACAAGAACCACTCTCATGAGTTGAAGAAAGAGATGTTCAGTGGTCTCCTTGACAGTTTGATGTCAGCTTGCCTCTAGCTCCCAAAGGAAGGATACAGTGTTGTTGTCAGTACTGGTTCTGAAATATCCCCTTTAACATAAATGCAGATGACATTATGCAATGGTTGCCAATTAATGATTTTTTTTAACATCAAAGAAATATGAGTTGTTGAAAGGTATTTCTTTTTGCCCAGGGTCAAGGTAGCTTTTGTACTGTAGCATCCCAAAAAGGAACTTCTGGTGATCTTGCTGTAATAACTGTAATATCATGGTACTTCAGGTCTTGCTCTCATTTTCAAGTATGGGAAATATCCATATAATCACTGAGCTTAACCTCTTCAGCACATAAGCTACTCAGCACAGTAAGCAATGTTGGGTACATGTTGGGTACCAGCTTACACGAGAGATTTATCTTGGGAACAACTACATCAGGTCCTTCAGCGTTCAGACATCAAACTGTATTGCAAGCTCAAGGCAGTGGGGATGTATCATCTCATTTCTGGTGTCAATGTGCTGAAGTTTTGCTGGAGACTTCAGTGGAGCTGGGACTTTACCTGTTCTGTTCAAGAACTGTGTCACTGCCTAGGTTAGGATAAAAATAGGTGTTATGAACAGCAAGACAATTGAATGTAACATCACTGAAGAGGAAAAAGAGCTAAATCTAGGAAACAATACTACACAAAGGACAAATATGGTCACTCAAATGCTGTCAAAATTAGCTAAATGCAAACTCCTGTAGAAAATATATAGTCCATTAGAAAAAAAAAATACAGACAGGTTGAGAGCTACAACTTGCAACTCTTGATCAGCTAATTTAAAGTATTCATTTGAACGTGGAAGCTGACACTAGATGTGAGTATATGAAGTTAGACATTAATATTTGAAGTGCTCAAATTGAAAATAAAACACCTGGCTTCAGTATGAAAGAAATTCAGACACAGCTTCCTCACCCATGTTCCATTTCTAGATTGTAAAGAATGCAATTCATGCCCCAACAATACAGAAGCAATTACAGAAGTGGAAAGTGACCAAGTCATTCTCAGGTATTCATAGAAAATTGGCATGTCTTGACTATTGAATTGTAGTAAGGCCTAGCTTTCTATAAATACAGAAGATCAATAATTATCAGTAAAATTCTTTGCTAATATCTGATAGTTGGCATGACTGAAATAAAAAATTGCCTCTTACGTGTTACTACCTGAAAGAAAGAAATAGTCTTTCTCTTGGTAAATAAACCACTTGGCTTTGTGATGGGGAAATTATTATGAGTTGCAGCATTTGCACACTCAAGAGAGGAGTGAATGAACAAATGTTGGCTACAGCTGATGTTCTTCTCCATGAGGAACACTGCAATGTTCCCAGTCCTTGCCTGCAGAGGCAAGTATGCTCCAACATACATCTTCATGGGGAGATTGTGTGTTAAGAACAGCTGCTCTTGGGAATTATTTGGAGGGTCATTAAATTACAAAAATGTTTATTGTAACCATTCAAAGGTCTTGGGGTGCTTTCCAAAAGAAATAACACCACTAACCTTTTTTATAGGCATAGATGAGTGAAGGAAATCACTCAAGCTTTTGGGAGCAGAATAGGATGTGAACTGGAGCTGATGACTCTCAATTCTGAACATCAAAATCCTGTCTGTTTACCTTCTTCACTTCTTTCCTATATCTTTTCTCCCTGGAAATACTGCAAAGCCAGCTGTGCTCCCAAGGCCTGCAAGTTCCACCTTCCCAAACTCCAACATCTTATGGTTTTCTTCACTGCAGCAGGCTTCAGAATTTGGGACAATAAAGGCAGAAGGGAATAAATAAGCTAGAAAACATATCATCATCATTACAAACATAAAAAGCTACAAATCTGTCACATTGCAGAAACTCTTACTTCATTGTTACTGTGATTTATTGGGGAGCTAATTTTAAACAAGTTTTCTTTTCCAAAACCACAACACAAAAACAAACTGAACAAGCAAGCCAGAGGACAGAAGCTAGTCGCTACTGGACAATTTAAGCAATAATCTCATTTACTTTGTAGTATAAAAAGCAATAAAGGACTGTTTACTGAGTGAATAAACACTGAATGAATCACAAAAAGCTCTTTATTGCGATTATACTCCAAGGCAGAGGAGATTATTGTTATTACACAAGAAGGCACAATGTGAAAATTTTACTCAATGCGCCAGATTTTCAGCCTGTTTCAGTGGTACAATTGTGTTTGGGGAGTGCATTGTGTCTAATCCTAGCACGCTGTTTTGACAATTCTGTATGCAAATCAGGTGGTGGGGTACAAATGTATTTAATTAACTATTTACAGCCAATTTATGCAAGGCTGGTGGCTGGACACGTGTTTTGCACAAGCAATGGCATGCTGAACTGGTTAGAGAATCAGTTGCCCTGTGTGATACTTTTAGACCCACAGACATTCTAGAGCAAACAGCCTCCTAACCACACATTCAGATACAAGGTCCATGATGTCTCCTCCTCATGGGGCAAACCTGCCCAGTTTCCATGCAAAGTTAGTTTCAAGGAGGTTGAGAAGGGGAATGTAAGCAATAAGAACATTGATGAGTAGGGCATCTTTGTCTTTTTTACTTTGTGCTTTGCCCTTGTGTTTCTAACAAATTTGGTTTTTTGTCTTGTCTTGTCTTGCAGCCCCGATAAAGTGACTGTGCTGAGAAAAGTAAGTTAAGCCACAGATGGATTGTTTTTCTGTGTGGGTTGTTCTACTGTCAGACCATTAACAATGAAGAGAACTCTGAAAATATGGCCTTTGTGTCATGGGCTTCCTTTCCTGACTAATCAGCACGGATGAATTCTACTACAGTTCAGGTGTGCAGTGCTCAGTCCTGCAGGAGCCATCAGCCTTTTGAATGTGTGTGTGTGCCAGGCATGTGTTCAGACTACAGCACTGCCTTGTGCACATGGATGTTGGTTAGTCTCTTGACATGTCCCCATGTGTCTATGTGCTTCATCTGTCACTAGACACCTCTCACTTGACACAGTGAACATCGTATCCCACAAATAATTATCTGCCTCTGGTTGTTGGGGATTTGTTAATTATCCACTTAAGGCCTTTGTGTCCTCATCCAACAGAAGCAGTTGGTGAGATGTGGCCTTTCACCCTTGCCTTGTCTTTCTATGCGACCTGCCACCTAAGCAAAGGCACCAACATTTGCTCTGAGAAATAGCAGGAGAATGTGCTCTCAGTTACAGAAGGTGCCCTCAATTAGAGAAGCTTTCTCTGCTGGCACTGTTGCAAGTTGAAAACCTGCAAAGCTCATGCACAGAAATGGATTAATAACATGAGATCAGCAGCTAGCTGTTGAATGAGAAAAGTGGGTTAAGTCCTGAAGATATGATAGCTAAAAGCTTAGTTCTCCTTTTACATGTAGTTAGGTAATATATGAATTAACTTTTTTCTTTTTCTTTTTTTTTTTTTACTCTTGGTTTCCACTTTTAAGGTGCTTGGTCTGATGTTTATAGCTGTAAGCATTTATGGACGTAGAAGAAAATCCAAGTGAGGCAAGGGCCTTTCTATTATATATTCATTAAAAAAAAAGAGAAAATGTCTATATCAGAAATAATAGAGTTGGTTAAACAGGAAATTCAGTTAGAAAAGCAGGCTTTAACTCCTTTTAAACATATGCATAAGTTCAACATGGATCTTTTGTTTCTTTTTATTTGGTTTTGGGTTTTGTTTTTTTTCCCCTCATTTGAAATGCTTCAGCCACACAAGGAGGGAATAGAAACAGCATAATGTGATACTGGCAATTAGCCTCATCAGACAATAATAATCAAGTCCAACTACTTGGATGCAGCAAAAAATCCTTCAGATTTTTTTCCAGAATTGTAGGTCTGCTCCATATATTTGGTTCAATTTCTGGACTACCCAGTAAGCAAGCAAGGAGCTAAACTCACAAGAGCAATTTGGAGCAAATAGTTCAAATTAGCTCTGGTGTTTGTCCAGTTTTTGGGGCAATTAAGTAGATCCCGGGGATTTGTATTTTATTTATTTTTTTATTGAGGCTTAAACAGCCTCCTGACTATGCTCTTTGTGAGGCTCACATATTTCAGTGCTAACAGCACAGGGAACAGACACTGTAGAAACAGTACGAGTGCTGATACTTAAATATATGGCCTTTCAGACTTATTTTAAGCCAAATCTCCCATGTGGAAAAGGGGCATCAATTTGGACCACTCAGGTAAAGAGGAAGAGAGTAGGAGCTTTTGTCATCAGCATTTCCTCACTTCACCTATCATATTATCAACATAAGGAAACAGCAAGAGCTATAATTGCCAACAAGAGCAAATGATGGTTAAAGTAAAATAACAAAAGGGAAAAGAAAACATGGAACATTATGGGAAGTGTACATGCAAAAAAAAAAAAAACCCACAGACCTTAAAAATATCAATCCCCTGAGCTTAAAGCAATGGATTTATTTTTTAAATTGTTAAATAAACATGAGACAGGAATAGAGGGGGCTGCCATGGATGAGAATAGAAAGTATTTTGTTGCTGATAGTTCTGAATTGCTTTTGAAGGTTTATTTTGCGAAGGCCGAAGCTTTCAAGATCCTGAATTCAATTCCTTTGGGCTGCTGGCCTCTGTAAACACTTTCATGGACTACCAGTGGGGAGAAAGGAGCTCTGGCCCTAGAGAACAAAGCCTTCATGTTCAAGACACGATTTCTCTGACTAAGATGTGGTTTTGGCTGTTCTGTTGAAACCACTTACACCTGGTTTACTTCAGCAGTGCTGGGCAGGATATGGTAAAAGACCTGGAGTGTTAGGACCAAATATACCAGATGTTCTTACACATACATTCCCTGTCACGGTGAACCTCCTAGCAACAGCTCCGATCCCTTTTTCATTCCCTTGACCACAATTCAACAATCTAAGCAAAACATTATTTTTTAAACATACTTATTTTTTCTTCCACCTATGACTCTCATTACCCTTTTGGCCAAATCCAAATTAGTTTTAACTCTCCTTAGCATCAAGGCTCTTATGTTAACATTTACTACACTTGATAACTTTCTGGTCTTACAGGTATATTTTTTGCATTGGGACAAAGGATTCTCTTCTCATGAAAGTGAGGGATTAGCACTGGCTGCTCTTTATTCCCATGGTAATATGTAGGGCCTTGCTTGTGTATGGTCTCATCAGGACACGTGTGCATGGAGAAGGGCAGTAGTGAGCAGGGGAGGCAGGTTGCATCACTGGATAAAACTTTGTCAGATCAAGTACAAGAAAAGCTAACATTCCCAATGAAGTTGTTCAAAGTTTCGTGATAGTGCCTTCTCAGACAAGACTCTAGGAATTTAAGGAAAGCTTGCAAATCCTCAAGCTGTTCAAGAAATCTCTTCTAGAAGATATACATCGGTCTGATTTGAAGACAAAAAGAACAGTAAGACCTCCAAAGCTGACTTAAGCTTTCTTCTACAACAAGGAAAATGATAGGCCGGGGAAAACAGATGGGAAAAAAAAAAAAAAAAAAAACCAGAAAAAGATCAACTATGTTTCTCAATGCTGGTGTAGCAGCAACACCTTCAAACAGCCTCTTCCCAGCTCTTCCTCAGACAAACAGAGAAGTTACTACACCTTTCAATATAAGCTGAACTACTACAGCTACACACAGTCAGCAACAACCCATTGAGGACTGGAGATAGCTTATATGATTGAAGAAGGGACCTGGAGGACAATGGCGTTTCTCGTGCAAGAAGCCATCAGTGCAAAAGGGGCAGCATAGAGGTGCAGATCTGTCTCTTTAGCTTCAGTCTACTGAGAAGCAATGACAACAGATGATCACTGATGCTGCCCAGGCTTATTCTGGTCTCTACTTGGCTCCTCCTGGGTCAATATGAGTACTTTGTTGCTGTACCTGGAGACTTAAAGGTTTCTTTTTTTTGTCTTTTTCATTTTTCCCTTTTTTTTTTTTTCCCAATGGCACCAGTCGCTACATGATCTGAAATTCTGATTAACACAAGTCATCTCAAATTGTCACACTTACTTTTAAAGGGAGAAGGAAACTGAACCAACATAGTGCCAAAATTTCCTGGGCATCACTTTTTCTAACTTGGGACCTAAAGCCATAAGCTCTTCAATGCACACTGTGCCCCTCAGGTTAGGAGTGTGTAAAACCTGTGATTTCCCTATGGCGGGTCTGTAGATGCTACTGTAACACAGCAATACCTGACAGTGTTTAAATGCTGACATCTGGAGTTCACTTGTTGAGAATTTTATAAGGGTAAAAGGAAAAAGCTTGCTTTATATGTAATTTTACACATCACAACTTTGTTTTTCATTCCCAAGTATCATCCCTTTCTCTCAATTATTCAGCTTTCTGTTGCTTGAAATGACTGTCATCTTGTGAATATTTTAATTGCCTTCTGCAAGATGAAAACCAGGTATAGTATTAAAAAGAAACAAACCCAACAACCTAAGGAGGGAAATGCTACATCTATACACAGAGTCTTGTTAAACTTCAGAGGTGGAAGTGGACAGGCTTTAAAAGAACAGACTGTGCTCCATAAGTGAAATGCTTTTGCAGAAACATGTTTAGGCCCTACTTTGTGATTTAAACAGTGAAAACCTTACATCGATACATCTTTATCACAAGCGATTTCAAAAGCCTTCACAGCACAAGTAGAAACTCTTCTGCTCAGTCCTGAACAGCAGCCAGCCCTGGGGTGAAGTGGTGTGGCTATTTAAAAGTGATTTACAACATGAGGTTAAGCGGAGCATTCGATGCAAATGAACTCACTGGAGTGATTTCTGATAGCTAACATGCCATTACCCTTCCTCATACCACGCCAACGTTTTAGGCTTTTGTGGAAATCACCATGATTTTTTAAATAAAAGGAAATTTTAAAAGCTCAAAGGGCTTATCCAGGGGGAGCTGGGAGGGAGGAACAGAATTCTGTTCATCAGACATTCACCAGATGAAGTTTCACTTAAAAAATAAAGTTAAAAAAAAATAACCTGTCTGGGTGGAACCTGGCAGAAGTGCATAAATCGGGGACTTCCCCTGTAACTCTGCACTAACTTGTCCCATTAATCCTTTTAATTTCAGATATTCATTTTTACACAGCTTAGCTTGTTCACTGCATGCCAGTACAAATCATGCTTTGCTCCCTTTTCTCTCATCATGCTCCTTTCTCTGACAGGACCTCACTGCTGTTGCAGTAAGTTACGTGATCTGTCAGCTGGGCCACTGGGATGCAAATCTCTTTTTGTCCCCTTGGGGTGCCATCGATACTTTATTAAGAGTTTGCATATCTCTTTATCTGGGGAAGTGATAGACTAACTACATTTTCCTTCCTCTCTAGTAGTCTCAGAGGGCAATAAATAAATAGATAATCTCTAAAAATGTCTAGTAAATAATGACTGAAGGAGAGTTGACATAATTTATCTAGATTTTCTTGAAATTTAAATTTGGTTTAAAAAAACCTGTATAATACGAGAATCATTTCCCCCATCTTTTTCCTGCAGCCATGTAAAAAAAATAAGTTAGTGGTACAGAACTCAGATGCACTTACAGTGAGTGTCCAAAAACTCTGTCTAAAAAGTTCTCATCTACCTATCAGATTTTGAAAATGCAAGCTCTGTACAATATTTGAGTAAGGGCCTGATTAGATGTGATGTCTTACCTATTGTGGAGGATGCTTGAAGCTGCCATTTGATTTGAGAGCCAAGCCCTAACAAACAAACATCTGAAGATTCACTAAAGCTTCAAAGCTAATGATTTCAGCTTTCCCAAATCCATGCTGAACGCCCTTGTTTGGTGACAATTGTTTAGTGCTTAAGCATATATACCATATAGATTAAGAATATGGCAATGAAGTCCTCAGAGAAGCTTCTTAGTATATATAAAGCTAAACACATTCTTTAACATTTTCCTAAAAACTGTAACCACTCTGAGTACTACTTCTGAGAGCAATTTTGGCATGTCAGGCGATGAGAAAGCAGTTCAACTTCTCAGGGTTATATATAAAAAAATATTTTTGTTCCTCAGTGTATAAGGGAGCTGTGAGAATTGAATGATCCAGAACTGGTGTGTTTGAACACACAGCTCTTGCTGTTTTCAACAGAAACCCCTACACAACTTCTGGAAATCACATTACACAGGATTTCCAAATGTTTGTCAGACGTCTCCACATCTAAGACAGAACAAGAAAGAAATATTAGAGAGAGCAAGTAGACCCTCCACTAAGATTTTTTACTTAATGTTACCAAAAAAAAATCTCCATTACTTCCTTTTGAAATCTCGTTTTCCTGATTAAGGCAAAGTTGTCTTATCTTTTACTCTGCTAGTAATCCATTTGAGTAGACACATGTTGCTTCTGTCTCTAAATCCTTGGTGTCACAGATGTGGTCCTGGCTGACCACAGCAGATTTGGAGAAGCAGAATCCTGTGCCGCTGGTTTTTGCATGTTGTGACATAGCCTTCATCAGTTGATCATATATCATTTTTTTCCCAAGTCCTCTCAGCTTTTCCAGGATATAGATCAGATGCTGGTCTCTGAATAGCTACTCCATATTCTCTGTTGCCCATGCCTAAACACAGGGTCCTATGCATTGTATATGGCATGTCTTTCAGATCCTTCATCAAATACAGAATTATTCATATCCTCATAGGTTTTTCAATAAGCTCATCCAAATGATTCTCAAATACCCATGGATGTTTCTTCAGAGCAGTCCAGTGAGGATAGGAAAATATGAGGTCCTGAGGTATGAAGACTAGGATAAGTCACTATGAGCTTGTTGTGCCTCAGATGAGATAATGGAGATGCATTGTTTTCAGAGTTGAAGCTGTGTGCATGTTCTTAGGCTCAATTCACTGCTCCAACATCTCCAGACAAGTGAGGGCCCAGCATCTTTGTGACACAGATCATAGTAAACCTACTAAATCTGCAGAGAATGAGGAGTCTCCAGTGTCTAGTGCTATGGGAAAGCTGTAGAGAACCCATTTACTCAGCCTTGCTCTGCGACTTCATGGCAGAGGCAGGTCTGGGAGTGCATCCCGCTGTATCCTCCAGGAGACCTGCTGCCCACCTCCTGCAGTTTACAGTCACTAAGTGCTTTGAAATCTTAGAAAAGCAAATGGTTTTATCCTCCTTGTTGCTCTTGGCAGTGGTTTTACCTGCAGCCCCCTTACTGGGCACTAATGCAAAGCTTTGGTCCACTCAAAGTATTCCCCTACTGTCTGCTTTCTTTCCTTCTGATGTATACCTGATGGAAGTTACTACTTTCTATACTTGGCATTTGGCCTTGCTAGTCCCCACACTGACCCACACTAGCTGTAAATGTTTGCCATCCCCTGGTTTCCCTACAAATATTGTTGGTTCCATCTTCCCCAAGAAACTTCTGTCTCTATGGAGTCACTGACTTCCCAAAAGCAGCTCACCCTGTTTGACAGTCTCTCATCTTGCTGCACTTCCCCTCCATCCTTCAAAACAGAAAGACTTGTGAATAACAAAAGTTTATTTAGCAAGTTAAGCTCAAAGACTGAAGGTTTAAACTGAAGGTTATGAATAAACAACATGGATACTTGCAATCATTTTTTGAGATTGCAGCTGCACCTCCCCTACACTATCTCTTTTATTTATACATGACACAACATTTTAAGATTCTTGATTAGCCTTTTCCTAATTACTCTTGCCACAGCATCCATGCACCAGCAAAGTAGAAGCAACATTGGATGCAAACAGAGGATTCAACTTCTGCCCTTGTAATTCTTATCTCAGTTTCTCCAGGCTGTATTTCCTTTGAAGAGTAAAATGCTCTCTTCTCAGTATCACTTCAAATAGTGTTTAGAGTAACCAGAGGAATCTCGCTTTTCCTTTAATTAACAGTAGTTTCCTTGTTTACCATCCTATCTTCATAATAAGATGCAGATCTTCAGTTCTGGACAGGTTTAAGGCAACCTCCCTTGGATCCCAAACAGTCATACTTCTCTGGAAGAAATCAAGAGAAACTGAGACATTAAAGAACAGGTTTCACAACTGTCAGATGATTGAGACAATCCTGCCTTGAGTCGGAGACATCTAGATGACAACATGATGTCTATTTCATCTCCTCCTTTTATAAGTCTATTCTTTCATACAAAGATGATCAGAAAGCATATTTCACCATGGTATTTACCAGATTTTGAGTATTTGCAGTCTTAAGAATGTTCTTTTAAGGGGAGATTTTTGCATGTGTGGGCATGTTTACTGCAATTCAGAGAAAGCAAAGTTCTTTGAATATTGTCATACAATCATCCTTCCAGTGAAAGCAGTATTTGTCCTAGATGCTGTCAGCTGTTCCTAATAGTCTAGGAATAAAAAGAGAATCACTAAGACTCTTGAAGCCAAGTAACCCTGTGGGCCAATAACCATACCTGTATCTCGGCAGTGAAGCAGTTAACAAAACATATTTGTTCCTGTGAAAATACAAAGCAGCTGCTTAGTTCTACACTTGGCAGAAGAAGGCAGCCCTCTCTGCACTCCTTGTCTTCTGCTGCTCTTGGATCATTGCAGAGTTAACCAGCTGTTGCATTCCACATGCCAGTTACACCAGCTCCGAAAAGCAAGAGCGGGGATAGTTTTATGGCTCTACAAAAGGAATGAGAATAATACACTACTGAACCAGAAAGGACAATATTTATATAATAAACATTTTCAGGAACATAATGATTTCTTTGTTGTAAAAATTTTGGAGTGGTTAATCGTGCACACAAGAAGTGCACCTAATCCACATGCTCAACAGCAGTTAATATGTTCCTGTAGTGTCTATGCACCACAGATCATGTCTGCACAGCTCTTTCTGGAAAAGTCCTCACAAAACAGGGTCCTCAAATGCACAAACACTACTTAAAATATAATTGTGTTGATGAAGTGTCTCAGTTTTCACATCTGTGAAAATGTAACTCAGATGATTTTGTTTCCAAGTTTAAAAGTATTGGATTAAATCAAGCATCAAGAGTTTGCTGCAGAAAGTTCGTGCTAGCTTTGTACACGCTACCAGGGTGTTCAGATATGAATTACAAGTTGGCCTTCAGATATAGTGGACTCAGACCCAAATATCAGCTGCAGACTGAGATTCAGAATCAGAACCTATTTTACTTCAAACATTAATTTCAGACTCGGCCCAAGTTTACTGAGTTCTCTTTCTGTTTAAACTCAAGAGCAAAAGTCCATGTGAATCACGAGAAGCTTAGTGTGAAAACTTTTCTAAAAGCTGAAATGTGAGTAATTGGTGTGCTGATTGGCATCTTTACAGAAAGTCTACCTTTTTCTTTCTAAATATTGTAAGGAAACACTCACATGAGTGAACTGATGACCTGGCAACAGATCACAAAGTGTACCTAAAAATGACATAGAGAAAGAAAAGGCCATTCTGAAAACTGAAATCATTTTTATCTGTGAAACTTTACAAGGAGAAGCCAAAGGATTTGCAGAGTTTTAGTCTGAGTAAACTGGCATCCTGTATTTCACTATCTGAAAGGAGTTCCCAATAAACACACTTTAGGGGGGAAAAAAGAGTAAAAGAAGGCATTGCAGTTTGATCTGATGGTGAGTTAGTCCAGCCTCCCTGTCCCCTTGGAAATACAGCATCAACACAATATCATATCAACAACAAAAAATCCTTAGTTTCCTCCCTCTGCCCTGGTACACTCATCTTCCCAACTGATAGTGGCTACTTTCTCTGCTATGGTGTCCCTAAACCCTGGCATTTTCCACCAAATGCCAGGCCCCAGCAATAGTAACTCACAGGTCTCCTCATTCTCTTCCAATTTCTGGACTTCCCCTGAAACTGAATTTCTATGAGTAGATTTCCCGTGTTTGATTTCTTGGATCTGCAGCTCCTAGCAATGTTTGCCAGTAGCAAAAGTCCTCAGTGGCCACCACATGGATTTCCAAGCTTTTTCTTTTTTTTTAAATGCAAACGAAAAATCTCTCAAACAGATGAAACTCAGCCAAATGTAAAACTAACATTAAATGGCATTCAAGCAAATGGCACTTGAAAGCAGAGAGAAAAGATTTTCCTACATTCAAGACCTTGAAATTTC
The DNA here is from genome assembly GCA_013401255.1 of Urocolius indicus. NCBI lineage: Eukaryota > Metazoa > Chordata > Aves > Coliiformes > Coliidae > Urocolius > Urocolius indicus. Next base: position 68,578 of record WBNH01008208.1, read on the forward strand.
TGAATCACTTTTCTCAACAGATTATTTTTTAAAGGAATCGTGTCAAATATGTTCCTTTTGCAATAAGAACTGTAAATGATACATACCATCAGGATAGCAGACGAATAAAGATACTGAAATATTCAGATCAGTTCTGTTTTGTAATTTGACTATTTTCTATCTAAAAAAACAACTGTTCTTATTTCAAATCATAAAACCACCTTTAAATGAGAAACATATCTTTCTTTATGAAAATGTTTAAAAGTCCCCCTTCCATAAATTCCTTCAAATCTGAGTATTCATCAAAGCCATCCTTTCCAAGATAACTGAATAGATTAAACCGAAGCAATAATCATGTACTAAACCAAAGTCCTTGAACGACAGCAGATTTTTAATGAAAATAGTGCCTTTTTTACATGTATAGATCAGGAGGTGAGCTCAGCAAACACAATGAAGTACGTTGCATGGTTGTCTAACTCTGATTGATTAGTTCTGTCCTATAACACACAGAGTTTGGAAACATGACTTGCCTTCCAAAATGCATTCCTAGCACCTTCCTTCCACATCCAGCCCAGGATATATTGTGACCTAGAGAATAATATTTCTGTAGGATATCTTCAGCTGTGCTGTTCCTGGCAGTAGGACTGACTAACATACCGGAGATGCTCCTGGGAGTGCCACAGTTGGGCAGGATTAAATGGTTGCAATGAGTGCTGGGCACCAAAGTGATGCTTGCCTGTGAGCTATTATTTGTGGGATGTAGGCTAATGGCTTATTAGGTTGGGCATCCCACCTCCAACGAAACAGTTTAATCTTCATGATAGAGTGAATTGTTATTGTTAGTTAGCGATGTGTGGGATTTGTGTTAATGTCATTACTGAGTTAGTAATGCAATGATAGCACCAGGCTGTTAATTATTTGCAAGATGGTTTTGGTATTCAGGTCTGCCTGTGACTAGGGAGATTCAAGTCTCCCCCTAACTGCTCTGTGCTTGCTGCAGTGAAGTCACTTCCGCAAGAGCACTTCTGAAGGTCACTGCTTCTCGTACAGGTTTTCAATATTATCTTTTAAAGAAATGTTATTGTTTCTTTAAACCTGGCTATGCTTCATGAGATATAGGAAATAATCAAGAATCCCTGCTCAGATAGGGCAGAATCTCTCTGAAACCTGCTTTACAGTTTGCCTGTGTACCAGGTGAGCACAGAATCCTTCACTGCATTTTACAATGCTGTTTTTTTATAAGTAACCTGCACTTTCACTGGAGCTGGGATTTGAACATAGCTCTCTTTTACCCAGAGCTAGTGGTTATTCCAGTTTGTCCCTCTTTGACACAAGGAACCATCCCCTTTACTCCAAAACATTTGTTTCAAGGAATTGGCATTTTCCAACCAAAAGACTTTTAATGACAAAATTCCTGAACAGCTCTAATTATACCCTACAGCTCAGTCTGAGGAATAGTGCTGCTATTCTCCATAAAATAACACTCCAGCATTCCATTACGTGTCCCTCTTTCTCAGGAACTTGGAGGAAGAGCATTGCTGAGAAGGATCGAAATCTGAGGGGCCGTTAGGTGAGAAACTGCTGCTTCTTTGACCACCTAAATAATTAAAACCCTCTGTGACTGTTGTGGCATCAACTCTGGGTGGAAAATTCTTACAAAAGCAACTGGTTTCCATGTGCTGCACATGGTGGGAATACAGAAGGACAAAAGATGTATCCAACTAAGTGTACAGCCGTGGCTGCAGACAGGCAGCCATCACCTCATTCTACACCACGGTGCAAGGCACAGCCTGGTCCTTCACCCACAAACTGGCCATGCCAGGGGTCCTACCAAGGCTGGATTCCTTGGAGAACCAATTTTTAAAGCACATTGCAGAGCTTTGGAGTTAACTTTCTAATGAGGATAATTATTATTATTACATGTACATAAAGATATATATACACACGTATGTGAAAGCCCCAGATCCCTATGAGGTTTCTTCAGATTGTCCCAGAAAGAAAACATTTTCATTGTGTGGGCTGTGATTGGGAACACATGTACATGCCGCACCCCACTACACTCGGCTTGCTCTGGTACTAATTACAAGGGGAGCAGAGCCCAGTGGAAAGGTTTCTTTAATTCCTTGGTTTTGGAGACTCAGCAATTGAATTACCTGAAGAGGCTGGAGCTTCTCTGGGGTACAATCAGTCGTGCAGTGCTTGGGTTAGGCCAGGGTGGGGAGACAGGGATAATATATACATCCTGGCAGCATTATGTAGCCACACAACTGGGGAAAAAGGAATTTCTCTTAATTAATGGCATGATGTATGACACGTTAGCAACACAAACTCTTTAATAAAGCCTGATGCCTTCTTTTACAAGTCACACAAGATGAAAGAGTGCTGGTTTACCTGTAGGAATCAGGTATTCAGAAATGCTGGCAGAGCAGCTTGTGGTAAGAGAGTTTTAATAGCTGCACATGCTGTTTTTGATTCTGGAGTCAATTTTAGACAAAGCTGCCTTGAAGCAAAGGAAGCAAGTTTCACTTTCAACCTCGCCCAAGGCTGCTACTCAGAGATGAAGATACTGATGAAGAAGACTGAAATCTTAATTTAATTAACTGTAACTCCCAATAGGACAAGTTTGGGAGGTTGGTTCAGAGGATAATTATCTGAATCAATTGAGTATTGGCTTTCCAAGTTCCAGTTCAAGTTTTTGTTTGGCACAGGCCTGAGAGACAGGGACTAGATGTGAAGCTCAGATTCCCTCAGATTTGCCTGAAGTATAAGAATGCTTACATTTGGTTCATATCAATAAAAACATGTTTATATTTTTAAAAAAATGATCTTCTCCCACACTAGAAGCTATTTATTTAACCCTCTCCTTTTGGTCATGTATTTTCCTTCTTATATTTCTTAGCCTGCTATGTCAAAAAGTATGTCAAGTGCTTCATAAAAAATGGAATACAGAGGAGAGAAGACTGAGGAGTGATCTTATGTATGTTTACAAATACATAAGGGGCAAGCATCAGGAGGGTGGAGCCAGACTATTCTCAGTGCTGGCCAATGATAGGACAAGAGGCAACGGGGACTAGCTGGAACAGAAAAGGTTCCAAAGAAACACAAGAAAAAGCTTGTTCACAATGAGAGTGAGGAAGCATTGAAAGGGGCTGCCCAGATAGGTTGTGGAGTCTCCTTTGGAGACATTCAAAATCCACCTGGATGAGGTCCTGTGTGACCTACTCTAGGTGTTCCTGCTCTGGCAGGGAAGTTGGACTAGATAGTCTTTCAAGATCCCTTCCAGTCCTTGAGACTCTGTGATTCTGTGTAAGATGTGGCTTGGAATTAAGAGCTCTTAATTAAGCATTTAAGAAAAAGCTGTAACATAACATTGTACTGTCCAGCTCCACAACCTTGAGATCTGTTCAGAGATAAGGAGACTCCAGAGACCAAATACTCAACAAAAAACAATCCCATTGCTTTTCTTCCATGGTGCTCCATAAAGGTGAGAAAGAAGAAAAAAACTCTCCAGTGAATAAAATCTTTACATTTTGTGAAAGACAAAGGAGAGGGGAAGAGTCTTGCTCCAAACATGCCTCTTTCTTCATTTTGCTATAAAACTTGTTCTTTTTCTCCTTTTTTTTTTTTTTTGAGAGCAATTTAGTGTGGCCAATAAAAGCCCAGCTAATTTTTAAATCAGCATGTAGCCAACTCAGCCACCCAGTAGCTCTGTCCTTGGGCAATATTATTGAAGCACACACAATCTATACTAAAGCGATCAGCTTCCCTCAGGCCTGCCAAGGGGATGCGTTAGGCGAGCCCAAAATATGACAGAAGGAAATTTATGTGCAACTTTTACACATAATATCTCATTATGACTCTCCCCAATCTTTCAATTTTAAAAATAAACGGCCTTTGTAATGATTTTACCAGGAGCATGTTGGAAGGGAGATTGAAAAAGAAAAAGGAAAGTGGCTTTGGCTATAGTTATTTCTTTTGCTCTTCTCCTTCTCTCGGGTTTTTCTTTAATTTTCCTGAAGATGTTTCCACTCAATTTAGGAAGAAATGGAATTTCCCCCTCCCTGCCACCACTCTTTCTCTGTTTTGTCCATGTTTTCAAAGAATGGAATGGCTGACATAATGCAGCCTCTGTCAATAGCAAAATCATTTTGGCCAGTTGGTAAATAATGAAAGTTTCCACTTAATGTGCTAGCCAGCTTTCCCAGGGGATGAGTGCTTGATCCCCTTCCAGGCCAGCAAACTGTTATCCCTTGCACTTGCACACACACACGTCTGACAGCATTGTCTTGCAACAAGGAGAAACAGCAGAGTTCAGCTGACAGTAGAGTTCATGGTTGCTTTGCCATGAAGTACATGCACTTTTGGGCACTAGAGAATGCATTGCAAAACCATGCCAGCTGGAGCTTGAAGGATCAGGCCCAAAGTGGAATTGAAGAAAAGAGAGGTAATAAAGAAATATGCATAAATAAGAGGGGGGAAAAAACCCAGTGATGATTGACCTGCAAATTCACAATTGCCAGAGCTGAACTCTAGGCCTCAGTTTGATAGAGAAAAGGAAACTCTGTATGTTTGTCCTTCTCCACTGAGATGCCAATCATTGCATGATTTTCTAATGTTTCATTGTGGGCATCAGCAGAAATGACTTCATGTGCTATTCAAACTCCACAGACCACAGCTTGAGAGCCCATGGGAGGAACATATACCTGAAGTGAGAATCAGTTATAAGCATTTTCGGGAACAACCTCCTCTTAGGGGGGTAAGGAAAACAAACAAAGCTAAACTCTCACTGCTTCTGCTGGTAGCAGAGCAGGCTGTTCTCAGAGCGGGAAGCAGAATCGCTGCCAATGTACACTGACTGATGGAAAGAGCTTTCCCATTGTGGGCTGATGGGCAAACTACCATTATCAGACAGGGAACTGGAGCAAATGTGAAAATATTGCAATCTATACAAAACAAAAAGAGCTTTGATTGTTACACAGTAACTCACCATTTTGTATCTCATATTTCCCAATATCTTGTTAGGAGACAACAGCTTTTAAGCCTCTGCCTCTGTAGTCAGTCTCTTCCCTCCTTTGTAGTACATGCACTGGGACACCTTCATGCTTTGAACCACGTTGGAGTCATTCATTTACACATTGTTGCTTGCTTTTCCATATAGATACAAGCTCTTTGATTTTCATATTTTGATGCACTTGTGAAACCAGGAGTAAAGTTATTAGCACAAAATGTCTATAAATACCTTTCAGAGCACTCATTATTCTCTTCATAAGCCCCACACCTCTCCAGTGGACCCAACACTGAGAGTCCATCAATTCCTGACCTTGTGGAGCTGGTGGGGTGATCTCTTTCCTCAGATGACTTTCAGATATATCTTAAATTTTCTCTGAATTATTTGTGTATTTCTGGGAAAATGACAAGAAAACTTGAAGCTGGATACTGAAGTAAATAGGAAGACTGTATATATTTAGTAAATGGCCCTGACAAAAATACCATCAGAAAATACAGAAAATAGAAGAAAAAATATACATCTTGGCAAGAAGATTGTGTCATTTTTTTGCAGTTATAATGTATTAATTCTACAGTTGAAGAGATCATTTGGTTTAACCAGGACATTTTCAGTTCAATTGTTCTCTGCAAGAAAAAAAAAAAAAAGATTGAGGGTCAAAGCGCTGATGCTCAGTAACTTCTTTCACATCCCCCAGAATAAAATAACTGGAGCTGAGAGCTAAACACACGTCTTCCTTGGATGATTTTACACACTAATGTAGTTCTTTTAGCTGTCTCTCCAAGGATGGGGAAAACATGTATTTGATAGGAGTCTTCCAACAGTGGGATGGAACTAAATATGCAGAATTTAGAGATACTTAAAGGAGATTTACCCATTAATGTTGGTCAATAGCAATTGTTTGTTGTAATAGCTTCATTACTAATTTTTTTCCGAGGGAATGGCTGCACCAGCATTGTTATCATTAGTACTAGTGACAAAAAATATCATTGTATAAATAGCATTTAGGAACAAGTGGCAGAAAATCATCAGCCTGGAGGTTGCTGTGGGTTATACAGTATCATGTGGTAAATGAACCCTTTGGGCCTCAGTTTTACCCACTGTAAAACAAGTACAACCCATTAGATTAACAAGAATTCATTTATGCTTAGACTGCTCTGAATTTGTTGTCTCCCATGCACACACAATATATGTGAAGAACTTCAAGCTCATTTTGAATATCTCCAACACAGGCCATACATAAAACACATGGCAGTAAAACACCTGAACATTTAGCATCCAGGGTGGAATGTTGCAATTCCACTGATTGCAGTAAATACATGTTTGTGTGATGTGAGAATTGCTCAGCTTTTAAATCAAACAGCACAACAATTAGTGCATGGCTTTTCTTCATACACTTTAACATCCTCCACTTCACTGAATGCTTTATATGAGACATTTCATCCCTTTGAATGGATTTAAAGCAAATCTGCCTTATGTCTTTCCAAACTTACATATCTCCAGGTATCACCTAGCAGTGCTAATGCTCTCTCTGAGCTAGAAAAATCCCCTTGAAACTAAGACATCTTTGTTCCATCACTGATTTATTTGGAAATACAAAACATTGGACACATCCCAAACCTATTTTTTCCATCTGAGATCCACCTCTACAGAAGTTGAGTGTATATTTGAAGTATTTTCAAGATGGAGTATGAACACATATATATTTCTAAACACATTAATTTCTAAAATAAAAGATTGACTAGAAAGCTCAGAATTTAAGGACAAGAAGTTGGGAATGCAGAGAGAAGGGAGCACAGTATACTGTGTTGGGGTTATTTCAGCCTCATCTTTCTTACCTACTCTTTTGGAGACCAATGTCATACTTTTGTTCCCAGTAGGCTGACCACAGAGCAGAGGACCTGGTCTGGTCACTTGGTCACAGTTCAGTGACTGCTTGTGGTTTCAAATCCCAGAACCTGTAAAGAATAAATACAGGTTCTAAATGCAAGGTTGTGACCTCTTCACTCACCAACAAAACATGTCCAAAGTCATAATAAAAAAGACATATTACAATTCAGGGTGGCAAAACATAAACCAGTCATACATATTTTCTTTCTGTCCACTTAAGCAAATCTTAGCCTTTACCAAAAACTACCTCAGTGAACTAAGTTAGCAAAACAGTCCTGATTACAACATAGGTTAAAAAAAAATAAGTCAAATAAACTTAACCTAGGGTTTCTCATGGGATGTTTTATGTTCTTGTTGTTGCAGAGCAGAATACAGGCCAGGATAAACATGAAAGGGACACAAATGTGATAATATAATGATACCTTTTATTAGCTCAAAGAAGAAAAAAGAAAACCAGAGCTTTGGATACATCAAAGGTCTTTTTTTTTTTTTTTCCCTTCACTTTCAGGATGCAGAAAGGAAAAAACCACAGCTTGTAATATTCTTGACAATACTCGTCAGGAGCATGAACTCATGTTGTCGGCTTTTAATTTCTCTGGATAGCCAGGAAAGTAATGAGAAGAGGAGAAAGAATCGCTTTGTAGGAACTGAAGGAACTGACATTTGGTTACACAACAAAATACAAATTTCCAGGTCATACTTAACAGTATGAACAATAAACTAAAAAGAGTTGCTGGCTACTTTCAGTGTTACACTGCGGTAACCTTGTTAAGCTGTTTTCCATGGGCTACCTATGGGGCTGCAGAGAGTCCCAGTAAGGGGAGAAACAGAGGCAGACTTTTAGGAAATACTTTTGCAATAGACAAAGGTAATAAGATCAGAGCCAAAGATGGGTGCTCCTGTGTATCTGAATCTTTTCATAGAGTGGAAAAGATTCAGAGTTGATGAAAAAAACACCCAACTCAACCCAACACAAAAATCCCAAGTAAAACTAACAGTGTACATGAGGGAATAAACCTGTGGGTAAAAGTGATGTGCTGGCAATCCAGTGTCTCTCAGCTGCAGCAATGTTGGTGCAGTGGATTAATGATTTCTTTTCTATCCTCTTACATTTTGTTCAGCTCCTGCCATCATTTATTATAGTATCCTTAATTTGTTACTCAGACTGACAGAAGGGGAATAAACTTTACCCTGCAGGTGTATTCAGCAGAAATTATCTTTTCCTCAGGAACTGGATCCTAGATTTGGTGAGTAATAGTTATTTTTCTCAACAGTTCTTGACACTGTAGTAGCAGATGCTTTTTTTGCTGTATTTCAGATATGCTCACCTTACATCCTAAACTGTGCTGGTCTTCTATGATTATGTTTGCAGACATAGAAAATATTTTAGTGTGTTAGGCTAGAAAGTGTATAAAAAGACCTGTCACATTGATCATAAAGCATTACCTTTTTGACATCCTTGTTGCAGACACAGTGAGAAACACAAGAAACAGATTAGGTCCATTTTAACCTTTCAAAGTAGATCTCAAACTTCCTCAAGCAATAATGGTATATTTTTTCAAATGACTGAAATGAAAGGAGATTAATAGGATGTAGAGTGACTGGAAAAAAGGAACCATCTCTAAAGGAGATTTGAGAACACAGGCACAGGGAGATAGAAAGAAGGGCCTTTTACAACATTGTTCTCTCTTCTTAATACCCTCCTACCTTCATTTAGTCCAAAATAGATGATCATTCCCTTGTTTGCCTCAATGTCTGTGTAAATATATAAACATTTATGTAAGTATTATATTAATGTATCTATATGTTACTGCATAGAGATGCAACAGAAGAAAGCATGAGGAGCCTAATGCAGGCACATGTTTAGGAGACAGTCAGCAAAAGGCTGAACACAGAGAGAAATTGTCATCTAACCAGCTCTATCAAAAGCCAAGGATTGGAGCAGTTTAAGAGAGGGAGAGGGACGAGGGAGAAAGAGAGCAATGATCATACTGGCTCATGGAGAAGGCACAAGCCTTGCAGACATATGGTTTGGGCTGCAGCACTGACTTTTGACCCCACATCTCTATTAAGCAGCATCTGATGAAATAAGATGACGCCTTATGTTTGTGGGGGTTTTATTTCTGCAAGGCCATTATTCTGAAACATAGAGGAACAGTGCAAGAAGAAGAATAGAAATATGTATTTATAACATTTCTGTGCTTTCCACTGAACAAGGCACTTCTGGGTAAATTTGGCTGGGCAAAGGGCTGGAAATATCCCCAAAGGACAGCCACCAAGCTGCAATCCAATGGCTGATTGGCTTGGGCTCACCCACCCCACCGAGATCCAGTGCTCTGGGGAAAAATCTTAATGAATTTTAAAAACAGATGGAGAGAATATGTTAATTTCTATGGCATTGTCTGGAAGCCTGGACCACAGCACAGGAGGATCTTATCCCATTTCAAAGGACCACAGGGAGGATCATTTTACTGATCATAGGTGTGCCCTGGGTGGTTTGGAGAGACACTCAGACACTGCAACGGTGAGTACACATTGATTGAGAGAGAGAGCCTTTGAAACGTGCCTTCTACCTGAAAGGGCTGAGGAGAGATAGTGTTGGGCACTGGTTGAATAACACCCAATTGCCCCATCAGCTCTGTAAAAACATGTAGAAATGGGGTCCAAATGGCAAAAGAGTATACCTCATATTGTTTGCCTTCTTCAAAACTGCTTTGCTGGATTTCTTCTGGTCTCCTTCCAACCACTGAGCAAACTGTTGTTTGTTGCAGTAGTAAGTTACAGAAAAAATTAAGTCTCTTTAGTTGGTTGGGGTTTTTTTTAACGGATTACATAGTTTTTATTTAACAATTTCTGTACCACTAAGGTTAACGTAAAAAACATTATCTCTTCAGTAGCACCGAGACTTGGACACACCAAGAACTCCAGGTTGCAAAGTGTCTGTTTGATATCCAGTTAACATTATAGGCAATTTCATGGGATATAATCCATAGACTTAATTTCTTTGCCACAGAAAACTTTGCAGGATGAATGTTTCTGAAGACAAGGATATTACTTGCCCTACTCTGTCAACATCAGATTCACTTATGTGCAGTGGACCTTTAACAGGCCTAAGCTGAAATACTCTTTGCAATAAACAAGACAAAAAATAAGGAAAAAATAATTTAGTTTTTGTTTTTGTGAGGTTTTTTTTCTATCATAAGAACCAAGTTTACCTGTTCCCATGTTGCTGCATTTGTGGAAGGCATACAGCAGCTGAAATTGGCCTTGATACAGGAAATACAGAAGAAAGCCAAATACATGAGTGATCTATAGCACTATTTATTGTAGCAGCTTTGGGTCATTCCACAGGTCACATATTTGCTTTATTGGATTAGCAGTGAACACGTGTGCATCACACACACACACAGACCAAATTCTTGTCTCGTTTGGTCTGGCTTTTTGGCTAGGTGGCAAGAAAATGCCATTTCTCCTTTAACAGAGTGGAACTTTGACAGAAAGCTTTGCCCTGGCACCTGCCAGCCTTACCCCAAATACCTGTCCAGCCCTGCTTGAAGGCTCTGCCCTTCAACCACATATGGACATACCCTTTGCATCTCACAACAGTCCCATTAACTCAAACCACTGCTTCAACCTCTTCTCCAAGCCATTCAATGCAAAGGGGCAACTTGTTACCAGTTGCAGTCCTGGTTTTATGGAAATCAAAGACAAATCTTCCATTTCTGGCAGGAGTAGCTGCCCTAAATCTCTGTCACTACTACAGCTCTTTAAGAGCACAGTAATTCTCCACCAAATTGAATCTTCTCTGACAATTGGCAGCACATCAGAGACAATTCATGGGCATATTTTTTCCCCTTTCCTAACAGGAAACAGAGCTTATGTTACATTTACAGTGATCTGCAGCTCCAGGGGCAGACTAATATCTCACCTAAACAAACAGATAGTATTTCTTCCCTGATAAAGGCCGATGGGCTGAAAGGGAAAGCCAACTTGGCTGTGGCCTTCCCAGCTCCCAGTAGTGGTATGGGAGGTGTCAACAATGTGCAAACCTGTGAACACCAAGACAAGGATCCCTGATGGAGCCCAGGATGATGGTTCAGAAGGTCTGGAGCTGCAGGGTGGTATTTGCACTCAGTCTTTGTTTTTGTTTTAATGAAATGAACATTGTCTCACCTCCTGTATACCTCAGTGGGGTTCCCTATCACAGTGTGAACTGGGGATTTCACTGCAAAACCAATGGTAATGCAAAGTTGACCCAAAGACCTCCTTCTGCTAAACCTCTCCACCTCCCTGGAATCTTCCAGCATCTTCCCAAGAGGTTCCTGCTCGGCTCTATGGGACAGGGAGATAATTCTGGGCTTTATTTGTGGTAGATTGAAAAAAGAAAACCTCAAACTGTGTGAAATGACTCAGGAGGACAATAACTTGCAACAGATGTCACAATTGTTCAAAGTCCAATTGATATGAGAACCTTCAGAAATAATAAACACCTACCTGTGCTTGCTTGTAAGACAAATAACATTCAGATACTATTTTCCTCCCCTGATATACTTCTGTTTTTTTTTTTTTTTACCCAGAAGCAATATCCCTTTCATTCCCTGTAAAAATCAGAGAAACAAGCTGATGGGGAAGTTTACTGATTGCAAAACGCCACAGCATACATGCTTCACAGTAAACATGCACATGAAAAGCAGAAGTGAAAAATCTGTTATCACACCCATTAACTCCAAATGCCAAAAGCACCAGAAAAATCTGCATGTGTCAATGGTTCACCTCTCTCAGCAGCAGGATTCACCTCTCTGCTTCTCAAATCCCCACTCAGTTTAGCAGTAACTGCTTTCCTAATATAAACAGGCTTTACATCAGACCCTCAGCTTTCTCCAGCATGCATAGGATCAGACCTCCTGAAAATCTCATCCCCCTCAGGACGCCAAAATATAGTACAATTCAGAGCTGAATACAACATGTCTCTCAAACGCAGAAATTCTTCGCTTTCTGAAACACCATGAAGACATAAAACCTCTGCAGCTTGTCCCTTGTGCATCTTTGCCCCTTTCACAACGAGGGAGTCATAGCAAGATGGAGGTACTCCTCAAGAGCTCAAGGTGAGAACTCCTTCCAGGGAATCTTGCTGTGCAACACTTCCCTGAGCCTGAACCCATCCCACAGGATCTCCTTCTGCTTCTAGCATAGGAAAAAATCATGCTTCAGGCTCCTGAGAGTCAGGCAAAGCTTGCCTTCATAGCTAAAAACAGTACAGTGTCAGGAGGAGCAAAGTTTGAAGTAAATGTCTGTTACTCTCTTAGGAAAAGTAAGATATTCTTTTAGGGAGCAGTAGAGAGACAGCAACAGGGGAGGGAGCAATACTGCTATAATGACCTGCTTTAAGCTATTGTTTTGGCTTTTTCAATGCAACAAGTCTGTTCATGTTAGGTACAGACTCCCTGGTTATTTCCAGGAACTGTCTGGCCATCAACAGTTGACAATTAGAAGAACAATGCAAGAACTGTGGCTGGTCTCAACAGATTTGAGGTTCTTGGTTTGGGTTTTTTTTTGCAATAGAAACAGCTGTTGACCTTCAGCTTTTCTGTGTCACTCATTGTCATGGCATTAAATAGAGGTATTTCAGAATGACCATATCTGTTTACATCAACAATTACAACATATCCCCTACAAATCTCACTGATAGGTGGAAAAAAAATGTGCCAGCCAGTCATCACTCCTACTCATGTGGGTAGTCTCTGATCCACCCTCAATACTTTTGCTAGTTCAGGGTTGAATTTAGGAAAGCAATTGAATTTTAACTCCCTGAATCCATTTCAGGGCCCCTAAAACCTTCTACTGAAGCTCAGAGTGAAACCCTACACCAGTCTCAAAAGAGTGAGAATTTTCTATGACTACGTCTTGTGGTTTCAGCTGGTTTTGCAATTAAGTTTGTGTCCTAGTTTCGTTCTGAATTTCAACTGATGCCAAGCTCAGCTCAGATAAATCAGAACCTTAAAATGAAACTAAATCCTGTATGAGCTTTTCCTCTGAACTAATTGTTGCCCTATACTTTTGCTATTCTCTTCCTCACTGCATTTCCAGTCAAGTCAAACTCTACACTGATCTTTTCCTCATAGCACAAGTGAAAGAAACCATCCAGGACAATTGGAGATACCCACTAGGCCTTTCCCTCCAAATGCACATTAATAAGTGGCTTTGCTTTCAGTCCTTATACCTTTCTGAAGATAGAAAAGCAAGGAGCTCTGTTCTCCATGGAAGAGCATGTGCTGTTGGGCTCTTTGCAGCCTCTGAATAGTGGGGCTCAGTATCCACCAAAAAGTCAATTTGTGTGCACACACAGATGACGATTGTGCATTAGAAGAAGGCTTAGCTGATCTGACGGTGTTTGTGTAGACTGAGAAGCACTTTCTAGCTTTGTTAATAGACCAGAGCACTAAAAAGCAGGAAAGATAAATAAGCATTAAACCAAATAAGAGTGGTAAAGTGGGTACTCAAGGGCTTCACGTCTTTCCAGGAGTCTGAAGTCAAGAAGTTCAAATTTAGTCTAAAGCTAAGAAACCAGAGGTCACAGAAAAGGGGCCTCTCATATGTGCTGAAGTTGTGTAGGTGCAGTTATGTACTTTTGGTTTTGCAGTCAAATGTGTTGCCTCCATCTGTGTAAACAAGGAGCAGAGAAAGTTAACATTACAGGAAAAATACAGTAGAGGAAAAGAGAGTTGAGCAGGTTTTGGCTACATAGCAAAGAATCTCAATGGGCTTAAGGCTCCAATTCAGTTGTGTCCTCATTTTATAATCCACATGAAGAAAGGAATGAATGAATGCCCAACAAAAAGGGGAAAGCAGAAAGACCTGTAAAGGACTGTACCACTTAGGCCAACAACATGACCTGTGAGAACTCAATTTGAGGAGAGGCTGGAGAGTTGGGCAGGGACAAATCTAATAAAACTCAACAAGGGCAAGTGTAGAGTCTTGCATCTGGGAAAGAATAACCCCAGGTACCAGCACAGGCTGGGGAATGAACTCTTAGAGGGTAGTGTAGGGGAAAGGGACCTAGGGTGCTGGTGGACAGCAGGATGACCAAGAGCCAGCAATGTGCCCTGGTGGCCAAGAAGGCCAATGGCATCCTGGGGTGGATTAGAAGGGCTGTGGGCAGTAGGTGGAGAGAGATTTTCCTCCCCCCTCTACTCTGCCCTCTTGAGACCACATTTGGATTATTGTGTCCAGTTCTGGGCCCCTCAGTTCCAGAAGGACAGGGAGCTGCTGGAGAGAGTTCAGTGCAGGGTCACAAAGATGATGGAGTGGAGCATCTCCCTTCTGATGAAAGGCTAAGGGAGATGGGACTCTTTAGCTTGGAGGAGACTGAGGGGTGACCCCATTCATGTTTACAAATACATAAAGGATGGGTGGATGTGAGGAGGATAGAGCCAGGCTGCTCTCTGTGATGTCCAATGATAGTATAAGAGGCAATGGGTACAAGCTGAAACACAAGAGATTCCAAAGGAACACAAGGAAAAATTTCTTTCCTGTTCAGGTGAGGAAGCACTGGAAGGGGTTGCCCAGATGGGTTGTGAAGTTTCCTTCTCTGGAGACACTTAAAACCCACCTGGCTGAGTTCCTGTGTGACCTACTCTAGGTGGTCCTGCTCTAGCAGGGGGTTGGACTGGATGAGCTTTTGAAGTCCCTTCCAGTCCTCAAGATTCTGTGATTCTGTGATCTATCCTATACAGGCAGTAATATAAAAGGTGTAAACAGTGTATTATTGGTGTCATTCCTGTTGGCATATAATTAAAAGCAATAAAGAATTCATTAGATCATTTTATCACATCCTAGTACATATCTTTGTCTGTAGAAACCACAAAACTTGTAAAAGTAATTGAAATAAGTGCACCCAGAGAAGGCTTGTGGATTACATACCACCAGGATCTAAAGTCACCTTCAGGTCTACAATTCTTCTCTGACCTTTTTTCCTATGTATCCAAAAAAATTTTAAAAAGCTGTTTCAGCAAAAAAAATCAAAGGGTGCTTTTAAAAAATTGGAACTTAAAATGAGATGCAATGTTTCCCACCACACGAATACACACTATTTGTACTGCCAATATAAGTACGTAAGGAACCAGCCATGTGTTCTCCCATTTTTGTACCTCCTAGCTGTGTAAACTACTCAAAACTGGAGGGCACATGTCACACACACTGACATGCAAATCATTACTGCTTTGTCTGCCAGGAAATTTGTGTAAACCAATGCTGAGTTCAGGTTCGTTATATTGACATTTTCACCAACAAGTAAATTGAAAGGTTACATTGTTGACATACCAGATGTTATGCAAACTGCTTTCCCAACTATGGTTTCCATATATCTCTATAAATAAAGAAATTAGATGCTTACAAATGGTGTGTGAATCAATATATGGTAAATCATCCATTTATATACACACAGCGAAAACTACTGTGTGTAAAACTCATATTTCACACAATGTCAAAACCTCCTTTTTCACTCAGTACTTTTCATTTTCCTGAAAATAGCTGTCATCTATGTAAATGTTTTCCCTCAATACCAACTGTTCTTCATAGTAAAGAACATTACAGAGAAACCTGGGTGCCTGAATTAGCACATAGTGTTATCAATGGGAGATAAGCACCCAAGTGAGAGTTAGACTATGACACATCTTTAAGGATTTGAGTTTCTGTATCTAAAAGAGTAGATTTGCATGTGCTAACTTTAGGCATGCTGAAGTTTTTAATATGGATTTGCTCCATTTTAGATTTAGCCTCAGGGTATTTTTTACCTCCTCCTTCTGTATTTTTCCCCCCTTGACTCATCTCTATGAAAAAACAAAACGTAATAACAAAAAGAAGTGGAATAACAGAAATAAACAAAATACTGTTTGTCCTGTGAGATACCTATTTGAGACTGATTTTCCTTCTATGGTGATGCAAATCAGACTGACTTGGCAATTATAGTTTCTCAGTCTCTATGAAGTCCATGTATTCCATGAGGAAATCTCAAGGGTTAATAAAGCGAATTTTAAATAGTGTCACATTCCCATGGTCTCAGGACTAAAACAAAGTGAGCATGACCCCAGCTTAGCTTACAAAGGCCTTCAGGTACTTTAGGTTCCATTACTGCAAGAGAGAAAAAGGTGTTTGGTCCTTGTTCATCAAGGTCTCCCACTACAATAATTATTTCTGTAGAAGTCCCCTGTGGTGACAGTTATTTCTTGCAGTGCCCAGTTTCTAAAGTATTAATTTATTCTTGTGTAAATTAGGGAAAACTAGATTAATTTCCTAAATCTCCAGTTGCAGAGAAGAAAGTATTGCCACTTGTCTCATCTCCTAATCAAAGAAATGTCATAACAAATCAGCTTTTCTGTAGTATGTTATATACATTCAACATAGAGATGCAAAATGGTTTCAATACACTCCTAAAAGGCTCTTCCAAGCTGGAAGAAGCCTTGATCAATTCAGATCCTCTCAACCAGCTGTGACACAGGACTGTGTTTTTCCCACTTTATAATTCTTCTCTGAGTGTTCATACTGAAATTGTTTCATAACCACATGAATTTGGAGTTTTCATTTCACCCTTGGAAGAAATGTAGAGTCTGGCACAGTGACAAGTATAACAGTGTGTAAAAGCACAATTAACTTATGCTCCCACCCCATTTTTTTACATTGCTAAGGAAGCTCTGAGATTTCAGAGTGATTGTTTTCACTTCAGAGCCAGCAGCACAAGATCCCTTCACTTCATCAGCAGTGCTATACAAAGCTGGTGTGCTCAGTCACCGGAGTGAGCCCCTGTCCCTGAGAGAGGTCAGAGCACACAACACACTGCGTCTTCCCCCAGCAACAGGCTTCTGAAGCCAGAGAAGCAAGTAAGTAAAAAGGCCAAATACAGTCACATACAGCACTAACAGAGTTAGGCACCATAATCCCTGTTTTTTTTTTTCCTAATACAACCAATTTTTCATTTTGAAATGTGAATTTGTTTATACATAAATACAGAATTCCTGAAAGACTAAAGATAAAGTGAAGATTTTCAATGCGATGAAGTTAGAATATGCCAAAAGATGCTGAAGTTATCTGTTTGCCAAATATTTTGAGATCTTGAATTCTCAAATGATCTTGATGAAAGAAAGATGGCTGAAAAGAAAAAGGTTTCAGATACTCCATGCTAAGGTCCTAACACTGCAAATGTTTATGAACTTTTATATCTACCTGTTTTCCAAAGACAACTTGTGTGAGCAAGTTAAATGTAAATGTTTTCAGAATATTGCTCCTTCTGTCTATGATTTGCTGTGTGGCTGAAACAGCAGGAGGGAGTTGAAAGTGGTGGCTATTGAGTCAAGAGATTTTTAATTAGTGTAGGATGTGGAATAAGCAAAGCTGAGGTGCTCTGTGCTGAACAAGATGTTGCATCAAAACATCCCTTTGAACTCGATTCTCTGATGACTTCAGTTTACTGCCACTTCCCTAGATTTCCAAGTGACACCATGCAGATCTCACTTGTATTTCATCTTCTTCCTGATAAGAGTAGACCCTCGAAACTCTGTGTCGATCTTCCAATATACCTAAGCAACTGCATGTTTTCCTCTCTATCACCCTTTTATTGACCTTTCTTTGGCAGCTACATGGAGATGTCCCACTAGCAACCGGTGCTAGCACAGATCAGAGGTGCATTCATATTTATCACCTCAGACCCCAATAATCTCAAAGCTAAAATAAAAAGAATCCTCCAGAGTTCATCATCTGTCTTAAATCTCTTAAAGTTTGTTTTAGATTTCCATCAGGCTTGCCACTTCTAAAGGAAAATAGTTTAAAACCAATACCAAGCAGACTATCACTTCAGAACCACCATCCCTTGGATCATAGAAGGCACGAGGCACCCGTCAGGTATCATATTTCCAGCAGCATTCAATAGCATTACATATGCTTTTTCTTTACCACCAACATCATAAAGACATTCTGCCAGACACAATCATCTCTATCTAGCCTGGCAATTTATAAGCTATCCTAAGCACATAGTCTGAAGAGCCTGGCTGTTAAAAGAGGAACAGCCAGCTGCAGTAATGGATAAAATTGCATCTAAAAGCAGAACAAAACACCACCCCATCAAGCTTTTGCTAGGTCTCTTTCACAAGCCTGTGCCCAGATTTGTGCAGGGTTTTAAAATTCTGTTTAAATAAATAGATAAATAAAGGTATTCTGCCACTCCTAATAGTTGTAAGAGCCACAAATTAAAAGCAAAGTCAAAAGAAACTGCATGGGCTTTATAATATGAGACTTTGCTCTGTGGGTTCTGATTATTTTTTTTAAATCTTGGTTGTTCATTTTTAATGGAGTTCTAATGAAACACTCTCAAGCTCTGCAGAGGTTTGCATCTATAGTTAGCAAGCCAAATACCAGTATGTTTTGTTTCTCAAGTAGCATTAGAGATAAGAGAGGGTAAGATCATGCCCTGGTTTTACAAGGCTATAAGAGGCACTTAGGGGCCATACAGTCCCCTGCTTGGCTGTCTAAAGCCTACTCTGGTCATTAAATAATGTGAAAGGCTTATAATAACAGCTGGTGACTAATATATTCCCTTCATACAAATGCTTCACATTTGTTACTATAACCACTGCAGAGAGATAACTGCACTCCTAAAAGCTGAATCTTGTCCAGATTTTTTTTTTTTTATTTACTCAAACCTGCACCATTACAACTCACCATTCTCCAAATACTGTCACGTCATGATGAGGATTTACATCCTGTGGTAAGTACAAGTAAAAAGATCATAGTCTTGGGATCTTTAGAGTACAAGGTAAGATCACAGAATCCCAGAACTGGAGAGGTTGGAAGGGACTTTTAGAGATCATCTAGTCCAATCTTCTTGCTCAAGCAGGTCTACCTAGATCAGGTCACACAGGAACGTGTCCAGGTGGGTTTGAAAACCTCCCGAGAAGGAGCCTCCACATCCTCCCTGGGCAGCCTGGGCCAGGGCTCCCTCACCCTCACAGTAAAGTAGTTTTTCCTTATGTTTGACTGGAACTTTTTGTGTTCCAGCTTCTTTCGATTACCCCTTGTCCTATCACTGGACACTACGGGAAAAAAATATGTCGCTCCATCCTGTGGACATACACCTTTAAAACACTTGTCAGTATTAATTTAGTCCTTCCTCAGTCTCCTATTTAAGCAGGAAAAAAGGGTAAAAAAGATGTTAAAGGAGCTCTTTCCTGAAACTAAGTAGAGTCGTGTTTTCCAAGAGATTTGTTAGTCTGAAAAAGGAAAATAACCCCATAATTTTGTGTGAAGTTGCAAACAAGAGTAGTGCATTAGGTGCTGAGGCGCACCAGAATGGCTTAAGTTGTTAAGTCTTAAGTCATTAAGACTTAAGACTCATGTGAAAGTCACATCTGGAATCTGTGGGATATTGACTTTCTCCTTTCCAGATATACAGGTCCATTTTTACCATATTTCAAGGTTTCAACAGATAGTATATGAATTGCACATGAGAATCACATGAACCAAACATGCCTTGCTGTTGATTCCGTGTCACTGCCCTCTTATTAGGGAAATAATTTTGCATTCTTGGATATTTGAGACATCTGTGAGTGAACCTACACAAATAGCAGATTATTTCACTGAATCACTTCTCCAGATGAGTTTGTGATTTACATATTGAAGCGTGCTCTGACAGTAAGCATGAACTGAAGTTGAACCTGAGTTTCTGGAAAAGTATCAGCAGCCTCCTCATTCTACATAAATTTTAATTGATATCTTCCACTCTTTGTGGTCATTTAGTTATTTTTTTTTACGGGCTCATTTACAGCTAAAGGTCTAAGCATTAACCTTGCTTCCATGACTTCAACTGCCTTTCTTTATTTCCAAGGAGGATCGACAGATGAGTCAAGGAGGATCAACGTTCTGCATGAGGAGAGAGAGAGGTTTATTTCTTTCTTTGGGAATGAATGAACAGACACCTTTTCCCACTGTATGCAAACACGTACACGTTACTGCAGAAAGTACATGAGATAGTATAAATCCACAGCTCACTAACTTGCTCAACACTAGCTGAGACAAAACTACCCCATGCAGAAAAAAATGATATGCACTGTTCTATATGATCTGTAGCATACTTACTCATTTTTCCATTACATCTGTCTTTTCCTCAGACTGTCCACATTTCTGTCAGGAATATATCCATTTTTACATTATAAACCCTTAGAAAGTATAGAAATCCAAGCAACAGAGAGGTTGATACTTTTTTTTTTCTTCTTGTATAGGTTACATTAGGACCAAAAAATATAACAGCCATTGCCTTGAGCTTATGCAGGGAGAGAGAAGAGGCAAGATTGATGCCTGGAGCTGGTCAAAGTGTATAGCAAAGATTTTGCCAAAATCTTATTTCTGATCAAACAAAATATTCCCCAGGTCTGTGCTACTTTCTGCAAAATCTAGTGATTTCAACAAAATATAGTTATTTCATATAACACTCTTAAGCAATAGAAACAGTTTAAAACCATCTAAATGTTTAGTTTTCAGAATTTCAAAAAGAAATATCTACATTTTTCATCAATAATTTTAAAGTTCTTTAAAATTTTATGGAGTTTTCATTTAAAGCCAAAAGAAAAATAAATGAATAAACCCAATCAAATGTACAAAAATGAAAATTCTCATTCGACCCAAGAAGGAAAGCTGACAGCTTTTCAGTTCACACACTTTATAAGGACAAACTGTTTTGAATACACTCAAATGTTCTTTACAAATATTTTTGCTGCATGTTTTCAGAATTGTCAGAAAACAAAAATAGTCCATTATTCACATAGCTTTGCCAGCAAGCTCTATGACTGTAAAAGACAGACTCGTGTGGCTTCCAACAGCTGTATTCCATCTAATTCTCCTAGTTCAGCTTTGGTTTCCCAATGGTTTGGCAACCCTGAAGGTCCAGAATATCTTGTGGATCGCATTAGGCAAAAGAACACAGGTAGAATTCAGGGTGCCTGAAAACAGTCTTAACTTGGACATTTTCCATCTCCTGCTGGTCTTCCAGGAACAATGCCACTCTAACCTACCTCTTCTTCTCCATCATCTAAGTTTGTGTTCAAATGATACACTCAGGCTCTGAAAATGGCATTGAAATGCATATTCTGTATCACAACGGTGCTGAGGAATAAGGCAGAACTGGCATCAGGTGAAGTGAAAAGAGAAGCACACCAATGAAAAAGAAATCTGAGAGTGATGAGTCAACTAAATTCTCAGAAAGTGAATGATGAGATAGGGTGCTCTGGTGTTGAAAGGAGATATGATTTATAGGAAAGTCACATTAAATATAAATGTGTGATCCAGTGTTCTCTGCCATGCCAGGAATGACTAAATACTGACAGAGGTATCAACAGGAGGAAACTCTGCAAGATGCATGTGGTCACCGCTTCCCAGGTTGTCATACATCAGAGACTGAAAGAGGAACTAAACACGACTGCACAATTTGTGTTTTCTCATAAACCCTTTGTAATGTTGCATTTTTAAATTCAATCCCAACTGTGTATCGTTCCTTTGTGACTGACATTCAATATCCATTATCATCATCATTCAGTCCCAAATCATGAGCTCCTTTGGAATAATGACTGTTGTAACAATAAATGCCAAATCTTGCTCTGCCCAAGAAACCTAATATCTAAATACAGGACAAGAGACAGTCAAACAAGAAATAAAAGGGATCTATGTGACAAGTATGATAACGATAGCCTCAGTACATCACGTTCCCTGGCATTTCCAGCTTCTTTTGTAGGCATTGTGGAAGAGGAAAACTCTATTCTCTCGGTCTAAAACTAACCTATGTTTTGAATGTTTTGTTATAAATTTAGTTGGATCAGTCACACAATCTCTAGAATGAGAATAAACATAGGCTATCTTAACATACAAATGACTCATTGGATATTTATCTTCTAGTTGTTTTTCCCAAACAGTTTTAAAATCTAGACACACACACACACATATTTAGTTGTGTGTTTCAAGGAACTGACATTCATGTCAGTGTGTCTTAGCTTCATTATGAAAACACATTTTCTTGATAGATTAGATACTTTTAGAAAATAAGATTTTACTACTTGTTGTGGATACAATCTTGTAACTTTCTGGCTTGTAAGGTTACATGGATCAGTTCTGTGCTGTATCTACTGCATCAGGAAGCAAAGATCTTTTTTTTTATATGAAAATAGGTTAAATTGAAGAAATTTATAAAGAATCAGAAATGGCACTATCAAAAAATGATTTCTAAGAAGAATATCCAATTTAAACTGAACTTGGTGGAAGTACTCCAAATGATATCAGAAGAGGTAAGTCCAAATTATAGCATGGATGGCTTGTAAGATGAATGTACTGGAATCTTTTCCTCATGGTATAAAACTATTATTTTTTTATCCTTTTGACATGCTTGTACACAAGTTCCAGGTAAAGCAAAGTCTCTGTCTGTATCTTAATTACTACTACAACTCAGTGAGACTCGGTCTATGTTCCCATACAGAGGAAGAACTAATAGACTGACCACAGTGGAAAGAGTAAGTTTAATGTATTCACCGCCTTTCTCTTCCAAGTAAAGAGTGGAATTACAGGGGAGGAAATGAGGCGAGCCTCAGCTCAGCTTGCTGGCAAGAGCATCTTAGGCTGTGTGGGGTAAGGAGACGGGAAGGCAAAAAGGCCTCTTGAGGTTAAACGGCCACCAGCAAATTACTGGCCTCCCTCAAAGTGGAAGAAGCAGGGAGGAGCATGATTCCAAGAGATACTGACATTCCTGCTCAAATTAGCCAAAGGATGATACAGTTTAGATGTTATCTACTACTGCACTGCATGATACCTATGGGCATAACCTAGTGCAGAGAAATTTAAAGACACCTGAAAGTTTAAAATTTAAGTCTACATATAGATATAGATCTGAAAACGTCCATCTGGCATTACAGTGTGCAGAGGACTATTTTTAAAAAGGCCAGGACAGTGGCTCACAGCCATAATGACCCTCTCTAGCACCATCTCCATTAAGAGAGATTTTTGTTTAATTCTTCACAACCTGTAGCTCAGAACACTAAGCCATTTACCTATAGGTAATTTGTTCAAATTAGGCTCTGAATAGTGTTGAATTAAGGTGTTTACCATCTAACCAGATTTTGACAGCTGAAATAAGCTGTCAGTTGTAAATGAACTAGGCTTCATTTAGGCACACTTTAATAGCCTGTGTAGCTGCCTGTGTTGAGATCTACCAGTACAGCAATCTAAATGCAGTGCCAGCAATGCTATAACACCAGAGCTGCCCAAAGAAGGCTAGAAAAGGATTGTCTGACTGCTGCTTCCCTGGGGACTTCCAGGGAAATGAGATGTATCTCATGAGCTTCTCAATCAGCAGAAATTGGAACAAAAACAAATAAAACAGTTGGTGGTCTCAACTGTGTTTCTTGTGGGCAGTCACCCATGTTGCAAAAGCTTTCCTTGTGATAGGCACTAATTGCTCTCACTTGCTAAAGGACCTAGTCAAGAAGTCAGAGGTGAAATTACAAAGGAGTGTAAAGGTCAGGATGCAAAAAGCATTTAGGTGCCTTGCCCCAAATAAGGGACCTGAACTTACATCAGAACCAGTGAGACTGTTATTCCCTGTTTAAAAAGCATGACCTGGGCTTAACTGATGCACATTTAAACAGCTGAGTGACAGTCAAAATGATGCTCTTTCAGATTTTTCTACAAAGCAAGATCCAGAAGTCAGAGCTTTTCTGGAATGCTTAGCTTCCCTGAAGGTGCTCGTCTCATGCATCAACCAGAAAGAAAGATCATCATGACTCCCAACACTAAGACCTCAGAAAATGGTCCAACCTGAGATGTCTTGAATCTTGGCCTGTGTACCTAAGCCACCCTGTGGACCAGCCCTGGACATGAAATTTCTCTCACCTCATCCTAGCCACGAAAATGCAGGTGTATAGTTTAAGATGGTCTTCCTCATGCGTCCTCTGGGAAGTATCTCTCCATTGCTCTAGATGGACTTTTGACTTAAATTTGAGACTTTTTGCTTCTTCAAATGGAGCTTGCTCTTTTCTCTCCTCTGCATGGCCTGTGCAGTATGAATGAGCTCCACAGCTGTTGCCAGGTCAGAGATGGTTATCCTGAATTTTGTTTGAGGTCTTGATTATAGAATCAAGCATTAGTGAGTTAGCATGTGTCTATGTAGCATAGGTAATAGGCTGAAAGAGGTACACAGTATCTGCTGTGAAATTTATGGAGAAGTGTCTAAAGCAATGTGAAAAGCAGTTATGAAACTGTGCATTTTGAAAGAAACTAAATTTAAAAGATAGGCAGTAATTCTCAAACACAAATGTTAGTTCCCTATTCAGAACAGCAAGTCACCGAGTGCTTCCCACGAACACCACATTTGTGGTTATGCAAAACTCATAGGCACAGTTTCAAATATAAATTAATTTCATCGTGAGTCAGTTAAGTGTCTTTTTCAGTAAAAATGATTAAGCTTTTAATGACATTTCTAGTCTTATTTTCATTAATTAACATAAAGCTTTGTTTACAAAGTGAGACTTTTTAAAAAAACAATTGTAGAAAACACAATTTTTCCATGTTCAGATTTATACCGAGGCACGTGACTATCTAGGAAAAGATCTTAGATATTCATCTCATTACAGGCATACCCTCAAAACCTTAATTTTAAAGGGTTTCCCTGTAACCAGAATCTTGCACCCTCATGAGGAGATGGCAGAAGGTTCTCATGAAAGATGTGAAGTGGTACATACCTGGTATGAACAAAGTGGTATTTGGTGTGGGATGGATCGCCCCTTTCAGCTAGTCATCACTGCACCTTTTCACATCTACAGGCAAAATCTTAGGTCTCTCTCTTCTGAGTGTTTCCTGTAGGAATAACAAGTCTTCAGGCATGTAAACTTACAAATGCAGAATGTCAGAGGACATATTCTGAAGGCTTCAAAGAAATAGAAACAGATAGTCAAATGCAACATAAATAGTCTGATCATGCAAGAAAAAACTGGTAAGGTGTTTTTTTTCTATTGAAATCAAAGTGATATTTCTAGGAAAGTATCTGGGTTTAGGGGTAATAATTTACTTCTATGATATTTCAAAGCTCAGAAATGCCAAATGTTTAGAAGTCACCATTTCAAAAACTAATGGTGTTTTAGTGGAAAATGTTGACATTTTCACTTAACATCTCTGATTCTTGGGAAATATTTCATTCTGCAAAACCTTTCAAAGTCTTATCCAACTCTACTACTAGGACAGTACAAGAGAAAAGGGAACTTTATTAGCAGAGCAAATGGGGTTCAGAATGACAGGAGCAACTTGATGCTGAGTGGGAAGGTGAGTTTGTGTAGTAACCACTAAGATCTGAAAGGCAACATCCAACCCCATCTCCTTCTTAACTGCAGCTTGGAGCGAGTGTCAGATCCTAATGTAAACTTTCCCATCTGTGTTATTCTATTAACTGAAAGGGAAAGGGATTAGCATGTGTACTTGTCACATCTTTTGACCTGTTGCATACTGAGACCGAAGGTAATGTTAAAGCAAACAGCATTCTTCTCCTTCTGCCAGGATAAGCAGGGCATGGGGATAGCATTCTGTTAAAAGAAAGCCAGACCATGTAAAACAAAGTATGTATCCTGTGCAAAAATAAATCTTGGAAGCTGAAGATTTCCAAAGGGTATATCTTAAACAAGGCAAGAAAGAGAGAGAGAAAATATTTGAGAGGAAATTTCCCCTCCCTGCCAAGCACCAGATGGAGGGCCTTCCCACGGAAATAGCTGCAGAAGACAGATCACTGACAGAAACCACTGCCAAGTGAAGGAGGTCTCACTTATTATGCTGGTAAATGCTTAGCAGACGAGAACATAATACTCTGATTGAAACATGTGCTCCAGAGAACAGAGTTGGAACATAGTGCAACACATTGCTCGTACGCCCAAAAGCTGTGCATGAGTTGGAAGGTTGATGTGTCTTAGAGCTTCATTCCTTCTTATAGAGATTTTTTTTTACCCCCTCACTGTAAGTTTCTAGAGCAGGTGTACACACACAAACATGCCTAATAGCAACAATAACATACTTTTCTTCTCCCTTTCTCTCCCTGCATTTTATTTCCACAAAACCTTTGTGGTAATTGGGACAAGATGAAGTGTTGGATGCTGACACTGATAGACAATACATTTGGGCATAGAGACTTTAATGAAGCTAGGCACCAAAAATCTCTTTTTCAAATGTTTCAGTTAACTTGGCACTAAATTATTCATAGAAAAATAAATTGAGGGCTTTCCACTCCTTCTACTTTTTCCTAGATGTTTCTCATTCCTTTGTAAGAATCCATAAGAGTGTTTGCACTTTGACAAGGAAGAGAACAAATTCAGAACCTCCAGGATGATCTAGTCAGTTCAGCAATGGGGAAAAAAAAAAAAGGCAATTAACTGTATTGCTATCACAGAGAGCCAAATGAATGGGTACAGTGTGTTCAGGAAACAGGGTCTTCCAAGAAGGATGAGCAGATATGCCCTGATGTTCCTGACATTTGAATGAGAGCCATTATATTCCAGTTATGGTCAAGGCTGGAGCATCCAATGTCAACAGAGTAGACAGTTAATACATAATATTAACCACAACTAGAACTCAGTTCCACATTTGGACTGTTTTCCCTCTTCACAGTGGAAGAAGGATATCAATAAACTTGATTGAGTCCAGCAGTGGACTATCAAGGTAGCCAAACATACAAGGAGAGGCTGAGGGAGGTGAATTTATTCATCCTGGAGAAGAAGTTAAAGAAGGGGTATCTAATTAATGTCTTCTACTAACTGATAGATGGCTGAAAAGAAGAGATAGTAGAAGTTTTCACCAATATGCACAGCGAAAAGACAAGAGGCAACAGCTACAAGTTGCAGCAAGACAAATTCCATCTTCATTAAAAAATAAATTGAAAGGAGGACAGTTAAGGTCTTGCACAGATTGCACAGAAAGACAGTAGAACATCTAACCTCACAGATTTTTAAAACTTGGCAGAATATGGTCCTGAGAAACTTTAGTTACTTTTGAAGTTGTTCCCCTTTTAAGCAGTGGCCAAATGCTTTACAAATGTCAAATCCAACCTTAGCTAGTCGATGACTGAGAATATCAACTATATTTTTGCAGTGACATAGACAATCACTTTCAGGAAGCCCCATCTCCTACCTCAACCCTTACATCGTCCTCTAAATGAAAACTTTTTCTTTTACAAACCAGAAGACAGAATAAAGCATTGTTGAAAATAGTCTGCACTACCTGCTATTTGGTCCTTCATGGCAGGGCTTTTGATTCTCTCTGAACATCATCATCACCATCTATGGCAAATGTGCCATGGTTTTCCCAATGTGAGAGAAGGCACAATGTCCTAGGAGCTACACAAACATGTGGCACAATTTCTGGGTGAAAGGGACCAGTTCTGCACTGTCTCATGCTCTGTCCTCTCAGGAAGTGAGTAAATCTCACTCCCTTCCTTGCTGTCACTAAGCCAGGGACATGGAAGCACTCTGTGGAGAAAAAGCAGCTTTGTTAGCTTAGTTCACATGTCTCCAGAAAACAGTGTAACAACATTGATACAAGAAATTCCCTTAAAACATGATGTATCTGTTCTGACTGGCAGAGTTTTAACAGTAATCTGTAGAGAGGACAAGTAAGGAGGACACACAGCTTTCCTGCGGTGACAATTAGCAGTATCAAAAGGAAGTTACCAGGGTATGACAAAGAGAAATATAATTATTTCCCCTTGACCTTGATCTTTTTGATGGGAAATATTTCCCCATACTTTGCAAAGTATTAGATGAATTTGGGTTGAAGTTGTAGGGAAACCCATGGAGCAGAGAGTCCAGTGAGCAACACTGAGCATCTCCTATGTTGTATGGCATCAAACAAGATCCCAGAGACCACTGCTGGGATTCCTCACCACAGATAATGGTGTTCCCAGAGGACATATTAACCCCTCTCAGACAGATTATTGAACAAATGTTTATGGCAGGCTGTTATAATAAATGTAACCATTTCAATACAGTAATTAGGAATGTTTACAAGGTGTAATTCTTGGCTAAACAAAGAAGGCATTTTCGAGATGCCATGTGGCACAAGTCATTGCCTTGCTGAAAGACAGAATGAGAGAAGAGCCTTCACACTTCACCAGACTTGCTCTTCTCTCTTCACTGGAAGGGTCCAGGCTGTTGGTACAAGGCAGCATTATTTCAAATTCCCTCATACAACATGATTACCTCCTCATTTTCTTCTCAGTTCCTGTGGATAACTGCCTAATCCCCAGACCAAGGCCGCTATGTGCTGCATAAGTACTGAATGAAACTCTGACTCCAGTTCCACAGTGTCTTAAAGACTGTCCTTCCAACAGAGATCTATATAGTGGTATTTGGAAACATTGATAGCCTGCTTTCTTTAAAATTACATTTCCTAAATCAAATATCCAAATGCATTGTATATACATTGACAAACAGAATATCTCTAAATACAGTCTTGATAATATCTATGCAGAAGTTCCTGAATTTATCTATCTCTGAGCTTAGATATTAGGAAGTCTCACTACCCAAAGTCAGATGTGAAGCTGCCTGGATACTAAGTCTGATAACCACACAGACTGTCCTTTTTAATCAAGTAAGTAAAATATGCTTTTGTATAGATATAATAAAAATGTATAATAATGTACATGTAAACATGCACGCACATAAATAGAGAGACATACAAACACATAAATGCATACTACCAGATAAAGAGGAGAGGATAAAACACATCAGGGTACTGTTTTCATTACAAATTTTTTGTCTCCTGAAATGGACAGACAATATATGTTTCTCCAGGACTACTCAATCACTGAATCACAGAATCTTAAGGGACCTCAAAAGATCATCCAGTCCAACTCCCTGCCAGAGCAGGATCACCTAGAGTAGGTCACACAAGAACTCGTCCCAGGTACCAAGTCAGTGGCTTTAAAAAGACTACTAGTTTGCTCAACAGAACTTACTAGAACTGCTTGGCAGCATTCCACTCCTGTTCTGGTCAAATAATCTGCCTAATGCATTTGGATTCTTAATTAGATTTTTTTCTTACTTTGAAAAAGAAATTATTATTCTGTCTGAAGAGAATATTAGTTCAAGAGCCAAGTATTTATAGCTTACTTGGTGGCGTTCTAACACCAAAATGCCAATATTCCCATTACCAGGTATTGCACACAACTGTACATATGCACAGACACATGAACCATATCCTTGAATGCTTTGTAATGCTTTGACACAATGATCTGTCCTTGTTGTAGCAGTAGCAAAGTGAAAAGAAAACATGTTGTATAACTTTTTTATACCTTAAACATGTCTATGTTGCAGTTTTAAGAACCAGGATCTTTTAATACTGGTTTTTTTTCACTGTCTATTTAACCACAAGACATGTCTTCAAATCTGCACTGACAATTCTTATTATATGTTTTTATTTTGTAGCTAACGGAGCCAGAGCTCTGTACAGAATAGTGACATTTCTAATGAGAGTATCTGCATTCTTTTCTGTTTCCGAACAGGTGAATAAAATGAGCACCAAAGAATTGCTCAAGCTTTTTGCAAGGTTATAGACCTTTCTTTACATGGAAAAGTCTGGATGAAGTCTCTCTCTAATAAAACAAATAATAGTGAGTGACGTTTGCAGGACCTAACAGGTAAAATACATAGGGCTTTTTACCGAGGCTGTGAAGGATAGCAAACTGCAAATCACCCACTGGCTTCAGCAGAGTTGGAGTTTTACACAGAGTATTCAGAAGGGCAAGATATCTTTCTGTTAGTTGATAGCGGTGTAGGTCTTGTTTGTACTTGATCTTCCCTAATTTTATTCATTACCTCCAAGTCATTGGGGTACCTCTAAACTTCATGTAGACACTTTCTTGTCAGCTAATCACCATCCTCACATCTATCAGTGCTATTCAAACAATTGATATAAATTGTGGTTCATATCATGTACTGCTACTATAAAGAAAGAGAAGCTCTGCCAGTATTAAATAATTTCAAATTTACCTGTCTACATTCTGTAGATGTTGCTATGAACAAATATATCGGGATCTGGCCCTCATGAAACAAAAATAAGATCCATTCTGCATCACTTTGAGTTTTGAATCATTGTTCATCAGAATCTAGATAAGAATTGACTGCTATCAGCTTGCTTATTCCTTCACACTAATAAGGTCTGTCTACACTAATGCAAAGTCCTCAGAGAAGCCTTTAAAAGGCACAAGAAAATCAAGCTAAATCAACTCTCGAATTCCCATGTAAACTGGGTTTAAGAGTGGAAAATTTCTTTTACCTATTCTTTGGGTGGTACAAAACTCTAAAATTCCTATAGCCCTGCTTCACTGGGCCAAGTCAAACAAGGATATTGTCCTTTTAATGTCTTAAAGGCTCTGTTTTCTTGTAATGCCAAATGCAATATTTTTTTGAAAACACTACACCAGAAGTTTCCCAGCTGAGAAAACAGGCTGGTGAAAAATGGTTTCAGAAAACGAAATAAACCATGCAAAAGCTGTTCAGGGTGTGTGTATGAAATGAACATCTGGATTTGGCTTGTTAAACTGCCTCCTTTTTTTCACTCTCCCCTCCCTTTTTCTTTTTCTCACAGCTGTTCGAAAGAGTCCTAAGGGCAAAGAGACAGGTCAATAGACTCGGTTACACCTTTTTTCTTTTTCTTTCTTTTCAAACCTCTTTGCACCTACGCAAGGAATCCAGGCCACATGTGTGTTTAATAAGTAGGCACAAACACAAGAGAGAGAAAATAAAAAAAACCCTCTCAATTCCTGTTGGTTCTTAGGAGAGACACTGAAGGAAAAATAAACTCCGGATTTCAAATTTTCTCTCTCTCAAAAAGAAAGAGACCTTATGGTTTCAATAACATCTTTCTTTAAAAAATCCAATGGATTTTCAAAAACAACCCCAAAAATCGGGGTCTTCACAGAGCATATCTTTTTCTCCATTCTTTTAGAGAGGAATAACAATGAGTTAAACTCTTACCTGCTGGAGCAAGAGGAAATTATAAAATGCCAATGGCCTGGGTTCACTGAACTGAGTCTTCCTACACCACAAAATAAATACATACATTTATATTGACTGGTTTCATATTTAATTTCAGGCTGCAATTTCCTCAGCTTGAGCAGTCCAGAAACGAAACAGAGAACAAAAGAAACTGAGAAATTATCTGGAGATGATACTTTCTGAGAAACAGATGATTCCTCTTTTCCTACTGACACGACATCCCCTGGCATTGCTAAAGTGATGACCAACAGCAGAGCATCTCTCAGCTACAATAGGCTTCAGCAACCTGCTCCCAGCAGAGCTGTAGGAACTCTCTCATGTGGCTTTTCTAGACCAAGCTGTGAGGGCTATGTTAGATCTTATCCTAGTCTTGCATCGTGGGTCAAATGACCACACTAGGTATTTCAGACATCATGCTGAGATAGCCCTAGTCCACTGTCAAGAAGCTGCATGAAAATACTCAGTTTCCTTTGAAATACAACCACAAGGCACAGTACCCTCACATATGAACATGGAGACAACCAAGGAGAAAGGCCATCAAATCTGAGCAGACACTGACAGCTACTTATATGCAAAACCACTCTCTGTGTTTAAAGCTCTAATTTCTTTCCAGCTATTAGCAATTTATGGGCTCCCTGTACTCATCTATACTTGATGCACAGATTTTCAGCTTAAACAGAAATCATAGAATCACAGAATGGTAGGGGCTGGAAGGGATCTCTAGAGATCATCTAGTCCAATCCCTCTGCAGAAGTGGGTTCACCTAGATCAGGTCACATAGGAACATGTCCAGGCAGGTCTTGAAGACCTCCAAGGAAGGAGACTCTACAACCCCACTGGGGAGCCTGGGCCACTGCTCCGTCACTCTCATAGTGAAATAGCTTTTTCTTATATTTAAGTGGAACTTTTTGTGTTCCAGCTTCATCCCATTACCCCTTGAAATATTGTACTTGTGACCAGGTAAATACACAGTTGTTGCTGCGTAGAAGTATACACAGGTAAAAGAGTTTGTGATCCTTGTAGTAGCAAATCTGAACCTAGACTGTTTACTCCACCTCCTTTTACTGTTGCTTCTCTGAGTTCTTCTTGGGCTTGGTCACAAGTAAGTAAAAAATAAGTCCCCAGATTCTTGAGTTTATTTGACCAGTGATACTTTGGCTAGAAAATTTATGCTGAAAAACAAATACCTGAATAAAAGCCCTTTGCAAAACGCAAGTCCTAGAGCCAGGAAAGAAGTTGTATTGCATAACATTAATACTATAACTCAGACAATGCAGTGGTATTTTCTGGAAAAGTCTTTGCACAGTAACCCCTATTGAAAAAAAAAAAATAGCAGTGTTTGTCAATAGGTGCTGCATGTACAGACCACAGTAAACACACAGTGACAGTGTTGGTCTTTTCAGAGAGGACATGGTGGTGCCCACATTAATCTTCCCAACCCTTTCTCCAAAAATTAACAAAGAAGAAAGGATACATATATAAAAAAAAATCCCACTCCTATCCTGATCCTTGCTTGCCTGTCCATCCTGGGTCTGTATGGTATCCATGACAAGCGGACAAATATAACCTGAGATAGAAACTTGTATGAAGTTGGTAAAATGATGGTTTTAGGGAACATTTGCACAGCAAGCAACTGATTTATCCATACTTTCCAAGCTGATACCTACTTCATTAGGACTGAAGGACAGAATTACCTCAAAATCCAGCTGAAGGTAAAGCAAATTCTCCTTCTCCCCTCCCTCCCTTTTTATAAAAGGCCATGAGAAGAGCACAGCAGTGAATATTATTTATGGAGCACCTAATAAAAATGCTATGGGGAAATAATTACTGGAAACATCTGACTGTGTGACTGTAAATGCCTAGGCCCCAGTGTGCTGATTTAATGGACCGCTGCTTTAGTCTGTTATGCCTTGTGCTACTGACTTCAAGCCCTCCTGCCCTCCTATTAAACCACTCGCATCGCTGTTAGATCAGGACTTTATTCTGCAAGGTTTGTGGCAGCTTTCCAGAGAGGGATAATGTCGGCAGGGGTGACTCTGTGTTCACAGGGAGGCCTGGAGCTAGCCTGGAGAGAGAAAAGGGGCTTCAGGAAGAAATCACAGTGAAAACCTGAAGGTTCTGTAGTTCTGGGACTGAATAATGTTTCATAATCCAGACGTCAGGTGCTTTAGGTATTTCCAAATGACATTGGTTAGATGTGAACTCTTCCCTTTATTTTTCTACCCATTTATCATTCACAAACCACCAAATTGGTTTGGAGGTTTTTTCTTTTTTTTTCCTATTTTGAATATCCCTTTATGACCTCTTGAACCCAGTGGTACAAACTCATGCAGCCTCCCTGCACAAAGGGCACTTCTCATGGAGAATTACTCACATGCCTTCTCTCTTTTCACAGACAGATGCAAAAATGTTAAAATTCACAAAACACCTTGTAAGTGATATGAAAAACACAAGGATTTGAAGTACCTGCTTTCATTTGCAAAAACAGTCCTGAAGAAAGACCAGAGGGCTATCATTTAACTGCTGCTGCTGACTTGCTAAATGAAGAGGAGAAAGTAAAAAGGCAGCTCACTTCTACACTGACAGCAAGAACAAAAATCACATCCACTCTTTCTGAACCCAGCAGTTAGCACACTTCTTACTCTTTTTTTTTTTTTAATTTTTATTTTTATTGCTGGTTTTAATGTAATATTTAAGTTGGAACTAAAACAGACCATGGAACATTAAATCACTACCAAATGCAAATTTACCTATATATCTGAACTAAATTTTCTCCTACATTTACAAAGCAAAATTCTATCATTTGAACTGTGAGCCCTTATTGCATTTAATGGGAGCCAGCAAACTACAGACATTACTTGGAATATACATGCACTTATCTTGTTGTTACAGGTCTCCCTCGCAGAACTAAAAGAGAGCTTTAGTACCAGACAGTATCTCTCCGGGGTCATACTCAATGAATAGTGTTTTTTGAAAGGATTATTTCAAAGGAACTCTGAAAAAGAATCTAATGACTTGCAAGCTACAGGATTGCAGCATGGGAGGAAGCAGATAATGGAATATGACAGCAATGCATTTTTCATAAACCCAGTGATTTCTATCATAACGAGAAACCCATCTATAATTCGGAGAAGTCCCCCCCAGAAGGAAACCTACGCTGTTGCAGAAAGTGCACTGAAGTACGAAATGAAACAATAATGATGATGATGATGTTACTGATGAGTCCCATAGCTCTGCCTTCCCTTCTGTCTCTCTGAGGTTTCAGGTGCGATTCAAGAGGAGAGGTTCCAATCCCTCTCTGCCACAACATCACTAACCAGGGAAGCTCACAGGCATACATCAGAGACCTTATGATAGATGCAAAACCCTAGAGAAGAGGCTGTTCTTTATCTGCTGAAAGTTAAGGTCTGCATCTGCTCTCAATTAGCAGGCAATTAGGGGAGTTGAAAACAAACCTGTTTACATTGGCTATGAAGTCTAAAATAATTTGTGAGATGTCAAGACAGGATATTAAGATGTTAATGATCTTTTTTCTTTACTTTTTTTGCACGCACTGTAGTATTGCATTTTCCCTTCACAGCTCCATATACAGTAACAGATTGATTGATTTCTAGGATGGAAAGAAACCACTGGAGGCTGGTTGAGATGGGAGGAGAAGTTGTGCCTCACAAACAGTGTGTATGGGAGACCTGAGGGTGAGGATCTCTTTGCAAAACAAAACAAACTGAGTTGTTATTCATTTTTAATTGTGAAATAATGTCACGTCACAGATTACAGCATTCAGAGGTTTCAACCACAATACCCATAGCAAAGATTCATCTGCAGCCTCCTGTGAAAGGCAGAAATAGGGACTGAACAAACTGTTTGCAGCCTCTTGCTGGTCTTGTGCTGGTGAAATGGCTCTGGCCCCAGTTCTCCCTCCACAAAAGTCAAACAGGTAAGTCACCAAGGAACAGGGAGACTGCTCTCAGAGTAAGAATCCTGCAGGAGTTATCTACAGGAAAAGGATTTCTGAACTTCAAATTGAGAATTAGAATAAAATCCTCCCCATTTCTGTGTTGTTTACCTCCAAATATCTATTTATAGCATGTAATGAGGTTGTGTGGTCAGGTTTTGGTAGCCGTGGACTACAGGGGTAGCTTGTATGAAAAGCAGCCAGAAGCTTTCCCTGTATCTGATAGAGCCAATGTCAGACAGCTCCAAGATGAACCCACTACTGACCAAGGCTGAGCCAATTAGTGATTGAGGTAATGTCTCTTTGAATAACACATTTGAGAAGGGGTAGAAATCACTGTGCAGGTGCTAAATTGCAGCAGCAGCAGAAGGGAGTGAGAACAACATCTTTGCAGACCAAGGTCAGTGCAGAAAAACAGGAGGAGGTGATCCAGACCCAGAGCAGAGATTGCCCTGCAGCCCATGGTGAGGCTCTACCCCTGCCACCATGGAGGCCCCAGGAGAGCAGAAATACACCTGACACTGAGGAGAACCCTATGTCAGAGCCTAAACTGGCTGTGACCCTGTGGAAGCCCACACTGGAGCAGCTCCTGACAGGACCTGGGAAGCAGTGAAGAGAGGGACCCACACCAGAGCAGTTTTGCTGTCAGGACTTGTGACCCTATGGGGGACTCTTACTAGAGTGGTTCATTCCTGAAGGATTGTTTCCCCCGTGGACAAGACTCACATTGGAGCAGTTAGTAAAGAACTACAGCCCATCGGAAGGACCTACATTGGAGAAGTACATAGAGGGTTATCTCCCATAGGAGTGACCCCACAGTATTGGGGAAGTGTGAGGAAACTCCCCCCAAGAGGAAGCAGCAGTAGAGATCATCTGTGATAAACTGACCATAACCCTCATTCTCCATCCCCCTGCACTCCTGAGGTAGAGACCTGGGAGAAGGGATCAGAGGGGGGAGATGTTTAAAGATTCAGTTTTTATTTCTCATTTCCCTACTCCATTTTGATTGTTAATAAATTAAAGCAGTTCTCCCCAAACTGGGTCTGTTTTGCCCATGATGGTAAGCAGTGAATTTCCTCCTTATCCTTATCTTGACCCACAAACCTTTCTTTATATTTCTCTCTCCTCTGTCCAGCTGAGGAAGGGGAGCAATAGAACAGCTCTAGTAGGCACCAGGGTTAAACCACCACCCAGCACTAATTCTTTCAGAATAAAATTTTCACCACTGACTCTGGATTCAGTAGCATCCAACAAAGTGAGATTGCATAAAGTTCAGCTAACACTTCTTGGTTCTACTTGGGTCACTTCTGGTCACGTGAAAAAGGCCTTGCTGAAACACATGTCCTGCTTGAACAGAAAATAAGAAGTACCATTAGTGTCCTCTGAAATCAGTGTTTCTGAAATCACAGAATTCATTTACATTAGCACAATACATTAGAAGAACAGTGGAATGGATGAGGAAAAAATGTACCTGCCTGAAATATGAGTTTTGTACCTTATTTTCTACTTCCTACTGACTACCCAGGTTAATTCTGTCATACTTACAGTCGGGCTTTTTGCCATGTTAACTTTATGTGTGTCACAGCTACCTAAAAAATAATTCCAGTAAACAAACACTCCAAGCTGACAAAACTACATATTTACCTCTGCAACTAATCAATCAAGCTCCCGTAATTACTTATGTCATGCAAATAGACGCTAAATTCACCCTGCCTGCCCTGGACATTTCAAAAAGCTAGGGAACAAAAAGAGCACCACAGGTGCCACTGTGCCCTCTTGTGTTCTCCTTTGGGCCATCTCCTCTCTTGTCCTCTTAATTACCACATGCTATGGCTCCAGCTCTAATAAGAGCCAGGTGTTCAAGCCCCCAGGCCAC
This sequence comes from Urocolius indicus, assembly GCA_013401255.1. NCBI lineage: Eukaryota > Metazoa > Chordata > Aves > Coliiformes > Coliidae > Urocolius > Urocolius indicus. The sequence continues at coordinate 105,336 of WBNH01008208.1, forward strand.
AAAATAGTTTTAATTATAATATTAATAGCATTCTGCTAAATCAGAGAAAAAAAACCCAAATAGGTCAGTATTTGTGGTTATATATTTCAATATCCTGGTGTTTGTTTTCTTTATAATTTCGTGTTTCTTACTGACATTTATAATGCATGAGAGACATTCCAGAGGCCAAAATACAGGCGATCTGATCCTTGAGTGATACTCCTAGCTTTCCACAAAAAGAAATACCAGGAAAACATCAGACCTACATTATACCAGCCCCAGAGGTATACCCTTGAGTCTTGACCTCCTTTGATGAAAAGCAGGAGAGCTCAGTATTATTAGTATTTATTGTTATTATCTTAATTGCTACTATTATTAAGCAGCCCATGAAATATATTAATATAAATAACGTAAACATAGACATTTGAAACACAAATTCAAGCACAAAGACACCTCCTATTTACAAAATATGAAACCAAATTTATTTAATACTTTCCATTAATAACTCTTGCAGATGCATGCTGTATGAGTCAGTGAACAGTAAAGGTTAGGATGAACATGAACAGTATGGGAATGCTGGCTGGTCTCCTTGGTGGATACTTATTACTTAAAAGATTAAAAGAAAGTGGGCTCTGTTAAAAGAAAAACATTATATTAATTTAGTTTCCACCAGTAACATTCAGATCAAGTCATTTCAATTAAAACGTAAACAAAAATGAGGCTTTTGCCATTACATTTGCTGATGGACGGAGCCTGTCCTGTGGTGGGGGTTGCAACGTGACAATTCTGTTTCACAGCACTGAAGGGCTTGGAACAACACTTCTGTTCTGCATAGTGATGGAAACAAAACTTCTCAAATATTTTCACACAAAAGGAATTGGTTCATTCACATGAGCATCATGCAGCTTCCCCCAGCACAACCCAGTCCTGTTCCAGGCAGGAATCCCTACTCACTGACATCTTCATCCAACATGAACAAACCATTTCCTTTTGTTTAAACAACACTTGACTTGATACCTGCTTGCCAAATCAAGCCCCTCTGTTCCTTAAATCCCTCACCAACATGCACGGTGAGACAGACTAGTCATTTGGTTGGTAAAACTCTATACAGGGAGCTCAACTCATTCACTCTCAGCTCTATTGGCTCCTTGCAGCTGACAGTAGTAAAATATGTTTTTGTCAGTAAACTACACTACTGTGACTCAGGCATTGACACGCACAGGGTGCAGTTACCGTGTGTACAGTAACATGGTGCCATATTTAGAGTTTCTAACCATAACCACACTTGCAAAAACTGCATTAGATCAGCAGCCCGTTTCCCGGAATCCCACTCCTTGTTTCTGACTTCAGGAATTCAGATTATTTGTCTTGTACCGAATAAAGTTGCTTAGGAAATAAAACAGTACGAAGGAAAAATAGAGGGGCCTAACAATTAACTTTAATCTGTTCTGGCTTGAATAGATAATGATTATAATGGAAAATAGTAAATATAAAAAAAAAAATAAAGGCAGTAAATTGAAACCCAACATGAAAATAAAACTTTTTCCTTGCTTTTTAGTTTTTAAACTTTTAATGTCATCATTAGCTGCACATACTTAATTTGTAGAATTGTTGGCCAGCCTTTAATAACTACATTTGTCCTCATTAAGGCCCTCTGTGAATATCAGTAGAGATAATGCAAGACGACTCACATAGGAAGGTGTTTGGGCTCATCACTGTCTGACTACTACTGCTTACTGCAGTCAGTCATCAGGAGGGAGCATTTCAGCTCTCAGTTTAAGATTTTCTCAGTAGTGTAAAGACTCTATCAGTTTTTTTTTTCCTTCATTTTTCTTTTTTTTTTTTTTTTTTTTTTTTTAAATAACAAGCCAGGTATTGCTGGTAAGGTGAAGAAACCGGAGAGACTCACACAATCATGCAGGATGTTTTTGAGATTAGAGAGGGTCAGCAGCTCATGCTTTCATTACAAGGGAGACCGTTTAACAGTGAGGTCAGCCAGGATCAAAGATATCTGTCCTGGGAAAGAAGAGTCAGATAAACATCATGACTTAGAGAAGGTGATGAGCACACAAAGAGGGGATTCAGGATATATCAGATAACTCTGACCTAGGTCCCAAAACATCTACTGCCTGGTAAGGAAATGGAGTCCTATACAGGTGTATTTGTTATTTTGTCTACACTTGTTTTTTTCCCATGCTATTTCAGACAGGATCATTTTAGTACTGTAGGCAGCACCTGCATGCAGCTGCTCCCAGGGAATCACATGGGGAATGCCTGTGGAGTTGGAAGTCCAAGACAAAAGTGTAGACTTCAAGTCCAAAGGTCACATTGCGGTTTTAGGGCAGCTACACCACAGAGCTTTGCTGCCTTGAGAATGCTACTAGACGCTGAAGGACAAAGTGTCCCAGCAGATGAGACTTGACACAATGGTCAAGGGACGTCCAGTGTCTGGGAGAGCTGCCCTAGAGAACAGAAACTGAAGCCTGTCCAGTGTCCACTCACTCTTCTGCCTTCATGGCCACTAGTAACATACTAGCACATCCTAGTCAGAGTGGTACTAGGTGACTTCTACATAGCAGAAATGAGTTTCATCTTCTCTGAAGGCAAAATTTGGTTGGAAAATTGTTCAGCATAATTTATTCCTTATTTTTAGTCATTATTTTAATGAATATATGTATATTTATGAATATATAGAATTTAGCTATGGTGGATTTATGTTGTTTTTTTTCTTTTTTTTTTTTGTTTTGTTTTGTTTTAGTAGAAGGAAAATAAGGGAAAATGATAAAAATGACAATAAAAAGGAATCATTTATTGCCCTCTTCAGATTAGTTCAGGTGTTGAGCTCTAATGAACCCTCTTCTGTCAATAGCACTAGTATGGTCTACTGACCTAGTTCCTGGTTATCAGGGCAGAGAAACAGTTGTGTCCAGTTATTCAGGGTACAATTGAGGCTAAAATAATGCAATCATAACAGTAAAAATTACTTGGTGATATTGGTATTTTATAGTGGGAAGTGGTGGGCTCCTGCCTCTTGTCACCCTCTTTCTTCATTGCAAAAGATTCAGAATTGCTCTTGGTCCATCAGTCATCTCTCTGGAGGCTGGTTCTGCTCTTGCTGCTTATTTTCTGGGAATTCAGGCTCGGTCAAGTGGAATGAAGCCTGTGTTCATTTTAAGAAAGTTTATATTTGACTCTGGTAGGGCTGGGGAGGAGGTGAATGATAGGAAGAGGAGGGAAAGACTGGAGATCTTGGGAGGCTGCCCCCACAATACCACAAGCAGAACCATTACCAAGGCTAAGCACCAAAATCAAACATGTCTGTTGTTTGGGTTATTTTCTTCAAAGCTTGTTGATGACACTCTAAATCAAGCTTTTACTCCTAACTGACCTTGTGGCCCATGAAAAAATATTTAAATCTTCTCCTTGTTAAAATCATCTTCTAAATTATGGAATAACGCTCCCTAACTTTGCAGCACAACCTGACTCATCCTGCCACAACAACCTCTATTTGCTAGCCACATCTTAAGGATCTCAAAGTCTCATCAGCCACTGCTACTCTGCAAGAGAAAGTAAGAGGACTCATGTAGTTATTAGAGCCATTCTGCTGAGACAAGGTGCAGAAATAAGTATGGAGAAAGGAGCTGAACCAATCTGGACTTTCACACCAGCTTTGCCAGTTACATGAAGCACTTCTAATCTTTTTGGGATGTATCTTAGCAGCAGGACAATGGGAACAGTTGATGGAAAGCAGTGGCTTCGCATCTTTCTCAGGGCAGACATGACATTATTCCTTCCTCAGTGACTGTGTAAGGGAGTGTAAGCAATTCTGTCTTGGCTGCACGCAGAGGAAGCGGTAAATGGAGATGCTCTGTGCAGACTTTGCATCCCCCCATGCGGTGTAAACCAAAACCAGTTCCTGCAATTCAGTGCAATAATATAGAAAGCTTGCTGGCTACTTTTCCCATCTGTCTCCTGTGGGTATGGACTCCTGGCCTCTGAGGAAACCAAGAATGCCATCCTTCTAGATCTATAATCACAAGGATTTATAAAACGCTGTGTTGTTGTTAGGTGCCTTGAAGTGAAAAGGGATAATAAATAAATAAATTACATGGGCACTGACACTGGAAAAAAAAAAATCTGATCTCAATCAACCAACCAGTTTTACTACTCTGCATCCATGGCCAGGCTTGCTACATAAACAACTGCTGTCATTCCTTCATTCTTTTCAATACTTCTTAGAGGCATCCATCTTCCTTAACACAGCATCCTTGATTTCAAAAGCCAGACACAAATTAATTCCGGGAATCCTATGGTGGAGAGACATTAAAACCCATTTAGAGGTTTCTGTGGAAGCCTTTTTCCATGGTTATTTCAGTCAACTCAGACTCACAGTGTAGCATACTGGAGCCAGCCTGAAAGAGAGGAGGTTATAGGTCTGTGGCAGAATGCAGGGACACACTGGGCTGGGCTTATGCAATAACCAAAGGGTTTTTTTTTCTGAGGTAGGGTGTTGATGGTGCATATATGGGAGGAGGGGATTAGGTAGAGCTCTGTTTTAGAGAATCAAACAGATATTGCTTTTGTTTCATTTCCAGAGACGAGCTGCCTCCAAGCTCTCCAAGGCTAGGAAAAATAAGGGTGGAATAAGAGGAAGGCGAGTTGAGACACAGTACTCGGAAGAAATGTGTCCAACACATATCTCAGAGTCTAAAGAAAGCAAGAGGCTTCCTGAAAGTTTGGAGGTTTAAATTAGCCCTCTGGGTTAGGCATTAAGTAGCATCTCTCCTTCCAACATGTAAACATTTATTTTGCTAAGTACCTCATTCATTCTTTTTCTAAGGGCTGTTTTAAGATGTACAAAGAGCTGAGAGAGTGAGGACAGGGAAATGGCTCTTGACTCACCTGGCCCACAGACGGCAAGGTCTGCGGGTCACACATCAGCTGCAGCATGGTCGCTCAGTTGCACTCTTAGTTACTGGCATAGAATATCACAGCACATTTTCTTTTCTCTAGCTCATAAAATTAATGCATTTTGTCAATAACCCTTCCTATTTTTTGATGAATTTTGTGAGGATCTTTTTTTTTTCCGGGCATTGTCGAATCTTGCCTCAGACAATCCATGGGTAAAATAAACATTTCCTGAAGATACATTTCCTTCCTCTGTGCTTTACAAGAGGAAGAACACCTTGTCCTAAGCGGATATGCCAAAAAGTTTAGGCTGTTTCAGAGAATTGTCTATGGCTTGGAGCTAAGCTCACACCTTAGTTTGTGACCTACCTGCTGTTTTCAAGAGCAGAGAAGAGCATTCAGTGCCTTATACTCACTGTGAGCATGGAGCAATCCGTACCCAATGTCTGCCTCCAAACACGTGAGGCCTGCTCTGCCTGGATCCACGTCAGCTTCTGCAACTGAAGTTAGTGAACATCTCCTGCCTTCAGCAAAGGCTAAATCAAACACTCAGCTCTGCTTACTCCCCTGGTCATGGGGATATGTATGATCTAGCCACTAATACTGTGAATACATTGGTTTCTTTCCCTTTGAGAATTGAAAGATGAAACTAAAGTGATCAATTGGCACTCAGGGAAAATAACTGGTGATAAGGACATGGCAATATGAGTTCTGCAGCCAACAACTTTCTCACACTGATAGCCAGGATTTTGGACAAAGGTGACAGAACTCCCCAGGTGTTCAGATGTTGTGAGAAAGTAGGAACAGAGCCTTTTCCAGTCTTCTGGGGCAGCCAGCCCAAACCACACAGACATCAAGGAAAAATTGGGAAGGGACATGTTATATTCTGTGAGGGGTTGTTTTAGCAGCACTTCTACCTCCCATCATTTATATGCACTGCATTGAGTTTGTTAACTGAGATTTGCAAAGCCAGTGCAACATGCTGATATTTTCATATGGATAACAACTGAATAGCCATTTTCATGGGTGATGGACCAAAGTGTTTTAGTTAGAACTCCCTGAGTACTAGGATTCACACAGTTAATTTAGTAGTTCTGTTAAAGTTTGTGGTTGTCAAAGGACAATACTTGTGCTTCCCTCTTATATGGACCTGTAGCTTGCCTTTGGCAACTAGGCTATGCCTCAGTTTCCAAACTATACCATGAGAACAAAGAGAGGTATTTATCTTGTTCCACTCTTGGAACTAAATGCTCTTTTACTGTCACAGACATAAGCTCCTATTAAAGAATTTCTTTACAGATGACATCTATAAATGCTCAAGAAGACAGGCTCAAAAGCAGCATTTCAGGGAACAGAAACTAAATGCAAAGGAACTAAATTCCTTGAAAGATCTATAAGAAAAAATTACAACAGACACATTAATTATTTAGCAAAACTCAGATGCCCATTAATGGCTATTTAGCGTTCTGGCAGGATATCCTATCTACTGGATCACTATTGAATCTCTGGAACTGCACATTTTGCTTTGGTGTGTTCATGAGCCATTTCACTTGCTCCTGTCGAGCATTCACTATTACCATACCTCCTCCTAAAACCAGCACCCAAAAAGCCTTCCATGGACTACTGAACAGTAAAATGAAGCCATCAACCCTAGGGAGAAAGGAGCTGTGACAGATCTTTTTCTTTTCTGGTTTTTTTTTTTTTTTTACCTGTAAATCAGTGAAGCTTCGTTTTACAAAAATATGGGATCAGATCCTCATCTCTGTTATCCAGAAAAACTTTGTAACATGACTGAGATCAGAATCTGGCCAATAAAAATTAGAAAGCTTGGAAAGACATATTTAGTGCTCTTGGGTGCCGCCTGCAGGCTTTGAAACTGCAGTTTACTAGCAACTACTCCGAAACAATGTTGAACATAGTCTTTTGTGGAATAAAAAGAGGACTTAGTAGACTAAAATTCCTAGAGAAATCAATGAGTGAAAATGCGGGCATTTTGTGATTCAGTTTTGAGTAAATAAAAGCTGAGATGTGCATTTTTTCCTCACAGGGAAACTTCACAATGATTTAAATCCAAAAGCTAAAATTTAATAAACAAGCCAGAGGGCCATAAACTGACACAGATCAACCTGGGAGGAAACACGTACAGGAATTTTCCCAGATGTTGCTCCCTCTAACACAACATTGTGCTTTGAAGAGGCCTCACAGACTTTTAGCCACATAAATGCCTTTGAGGATCCCTTTTCCATCCCCAAAAGTTAGACCACATATGGAGATTTATGAAGTTGCTTCTATTTTCAAGCTCTTTTTTTTCCTTTCTTTCCACTCATGTTTGTAATGTGTCATCCTGGCCTCAGTGTCCACAGACAATGTCATCAAAGTTGTGATAACAAAGCAATGGCAATGTGCCACCTGGAAGCATGGGCAATCCCCTGTTCGAGCTACCTGCCCACAGTGAATAGACCTCTCCTGGAGGTCTGACATTACTTGTGCCTTTCTTAACCTTTTCTTTCTCTTATTTTTCATGAGGCCTGAAAACAGTGTCCCAAAAGGCTCTACATTTGTTCTGGCACCCATCCATATTTTGCTTCCTTGCAGTCCTCTGGGTCTGAGGCTGCCACTGTCTCCCCTTCTGCTCCTGGTCCCACCACTTCCTCCCCACATCCCGTGCTTGAAGTACAACTCAATTCGCAACGACCCAGTTAAAAAAACACAGGTTATTTGTTTACGGAGCATATTACACACTCAAAGACAAAGTCAAAAACAACTTGAAGGGGATGTGGGGGCCTCCTAGGTTAAGTAAAAGTCATTTCTGATGTGCAGCTCAGTTGGACAGTCTGAACCTTGCTGCAGACACAGGATTTGCCCTTTGCAGAGAGTAGAGGGAACAGCAGCATCTCCTGCACCCCAAAGCCTCTCAGCACCTCAGGGATGGAGGAGGTGATGAGGAGGGCAAACAAGTACTTTGCAATGGTTTATGGTCCATTTGCACTTCTGGAGGTGTTAGGCAGAAGGGAGAAGAGTTTAAAAAATTAAAATGCATATAGAGCAAGAAGGGGGTAGGAGTTAATTCCAACAACGGAAAAATTAACTTACCCTTTTTGACAGTCCCAGACCCAGCATTGTATCCTGACTGTATTCACCTGTGACATCAGTGGCCACTAAAATCTAGCTTTCAAAATCGTATTTTCTTCATGTAGAAAGAAGAAGGTTTCTCTACCCCCACTCTCTGGGAAATGTATACTTGTTTCCATAAAGAATAATAGTCATTTTTTTTTCAAAATAATTTGAATAACTTTTTATGTTTTTGTCAATTAGATTCAAACTGAAAACATTGGTTTGGTGTTAAAATTACTACAATCATAAGAAAGTCTATAAGTTACGGGGTTTTAAAAATTATTTCTTGTATAAATATAGAGGAAAAGGAAGAGAACAAAGAGAGGCAACTAGAGGAAAGATCAACTGGAAATAGAGACCTGCTAAGTCTGTGAAAGACTATTCATTTGCAATCTTTTTTTCAAAAAAAAAAAAAAAGGAATAAAAAAAAAGAAGGCAAACAAAGGAAAAAACCCACGGGAAACAAAACCCGCCCAACTCGGTGAAACGCTTTTCTTTGCCATCTTTTTTTTAAAAAAAAGATGGCAAAGAAAAGCGTTTCACCGAGTTGGGCGGGTTTTGTTTCCCGTGGGTTTTTTCCTTTGTTTGCCTTCTTTTTTTTTATTCCTTTTTTTTTTTTTTTAAAAAAAAAAAAAGAGGGGAAGCTTTTTACCAGTCTAAGAAATTTTCAGGAAAATTGCAGTATTGTCCACATGACTATTCAAAAAAAACAGTACTTCAAGAACACCTTTTTACTATCGCTCATAAAATACAGTCTTTTCTTCTTTTCAATTCTTTCTCTCATATGTCAAGTCTCTACGAGAAGTTCAAGGCCCTTCTCATTGAAAAAGAAGAGGGGAATGAGACAGGAGCAAGAGTGAGTACTGGGGTGGGACCGGTGTTGCAAAATGAAGGAGACGTGAACATCCTGACACAGCAGGATCGGTAACAGTTTAGTGTCCTGTTGAAAATCTCCAGTGGGAGCCACAGAAATCCATCAGTGTCCCGAATGACTGGTCACTTAATTTTTCTACAGCACTGCACAAAACATCAAATAGAAAAGGAGTCAGCTGGCAGGACAGCTAATATTGCAGAGCTACAGAGCCCAGCACTGCAAATGTGCATGAAGCACACACAGCTTCACATACTTCATGTGCCCAAGGCTTGCATGGCCACAGGGAGAAGGTGGTGAAAGAGGGTAAAAGATGTCTATCTGGCTGCTGTCAATTAGCTTTTAAATTTTAATAGGGACCTGAGTGATATTTTGCTTCTGATTTAGACTGAAGCCTCTCTCTCTGAGGCTGGCTGCTGCTTTCCCTGGAAAGTAAAATACCAGAAAACTCTTTCTAAAGTATTACCACTCATCTTACTAGATTTTTCTTCTGAAGGAGGAAGAAGTAGACTTAAAAAGTATGTAGGCAAAGTATTCTGGTTGGTTGTTTTCTTTTTTTTCCTTATATAAAGCTGAGTATTAACATCCATGTGAGAACATGTTGGAGGAAAGAGGGATTAAAAGTCTATCTTTTTCAAGAGGTTTTTTTTCATCCAGAGGATCGCAGTGTCCTCTACACCACCAGCAATACTTATTTCACTGAATAGTTATGAGCATGCAGCAAGTAAAGGATAGCAAAGACATCAAAGAAACAAGGTCCAAGGGACCCAGCAATGTCAAGAACTTCACCAGCTTCACCAGTGAAGGTCATAAAAAAATGCACAAGACATTAGTAAATATATACTGCTGCTACCCTGAGCAATGTAACAATAGCCAATAGAAAATAAGAATAAGGCAATTAATAGACACATCACCTACTGTAGAAATGCAGGCATGGATTGAGTGGTACACAGAAGGCAGTTGGATAGAACCACTGTGTGAGAGACTATGTGAAACTAAAGGCAATATTTTGAACAGGAAGTTGGTTAGAAATAGGAGCAGCAGAATAAATACAATGGCAATGAGAACAAAACGAAAACTGTAGTGTGCTTTACAACTGCCTAAAGAAAAAAAATACTGGTATTTAAAGCAAAACTGGGAAGTATTGGCTTTCTTATGTACACAACTTACTGATGGTCACTTCCATACTATATACTTACATAGGTATAATAAAAGCCCAACAGAGTAAGCAGTCAAGCAGAGGCTTGTTGGAGCCATTCTCGTGCTGCGCTCAGAGGGTAGCTCTGTGGATAAGTGCAGACATTCTTGTGCCTGCTTCACCTGCAGTCGAACCAGTTTCAAGCCATGTTGCTGTACTAACATGTCATCTTTCCTGAAGAGTTAAACTCAGAGCCCTCAAAAAGGCCCATTAGCAGAGATGCAGTGCCACAGTACAGACCATACAGCACCTAGACCATAGCTGGCCTGCATCAAAACCATCCCAGCCTATCAGCAGAGCAGATGAGGCTGTACCTATCCGGTTGGACACACATATAATTCAAAAGTGGCATCTTTTCAGGCTGCCTGTAACAGATACGTTGCTTTCCAAAGTGGTTTCTGTCCAAAGCTCTGACAGATATGGTCTTAGTCTCCCAGAAGTGCAGCCCCCAGCCTTCTGTGGACTCCAGCTACAGTTTTCCTATGTGCCCAGACATGTTCCTTTCCTGTCAGTGGCAAATCTCCTATTGCCTCAGCTTGTTATAGATTTGGTCAAGCCTGGTCTTGTTTCTTTTGAAGTCAGCAGGAATAATCTAGTGGAGTAGAGAATAAAATCTATTTCACAGTCTCTAGCTTCTTTTAAATACCAGATTATCCTCCTGTGATGCAACCTAAAGTTGTCTACTCTGACCGATCCCATTCCTTCAGTTACTTGATTTTATTCTCTGGAGTTTGTATCCTGGAGTCCCAGAAGCAGGAGCAAAACCAGCTGCCAACATCCTGGGAATATCTGCTTTGGAATCTCAACTACTGTGTGAAGTTGCTGCTCTCCAGTTTGAGATTTGTGTTTGCAAAGGAAATCTGTCCAATAACAACATTGAGAGAGGAAAAAAAAGGAGGAAAAAGGCCTTTATATAACAAAATCAACATAGCTGTTGCAATAGTAATGTGAAGTTAACAGGCAACTTTTCCTCCTCCTTTTCTGCCCCTACCCCAACCTCCTCCTCTAACAGCAGTTTCATTTGTTTTTGTTTCCAAGCTTCTTTTACTGGCCACTCACCCAGCCCTGCTCCCTTTGTCTAATTTGGATCTCGAACTTCCATGCAACTGATTCTTGCTGTAACTGTAAATCTTTTTATGGCCCTTCTGCCTCTGAACTGTAAAAGCAATGCCACTGTAAGCTGCCTAAATGGGTCGTAAATCCACTTAGTGCACTGAATGAGGAAAAAAGTTTCTAAGAGAAAGGAAAAAAAGGCAAACTAAGGTGGCTGGAGGGACATAGGGGAAAAAAAAAAACAACTAAGAATGTATTTGCTAAATGGAACCAAAATAACAGGAGTCAAAGGGAAAATATGAATGCTGGGGGAGGGAAAGATGAAATAATGCATCTTGGTAGCAAAACAAAAATGTTTCTGAAGGGCAGCTCAGTTTATTAACATTCAACTATTTACAGGAGGATGTTGGTTGCCCTCCATTCCTGTTGGCATCGGTAGGACCTGGTAGCATGGGCAGAGTCTACAAGATAGCTAGTGGCTAATAGACTCTCTTTTCCCACTGGGTGGTCCAGGGACCTGTATCTTGGTCTAACTCCAGCTCACAGATTTAATTGTGGCTCAGTACCTCAGTTTATTTTTCTGTAAATGGAAGATAAAGATATTTCCCCTGTTTGTAAAACAGGGGAGGGAAAAAAAAAGCAGCTTTGAGAGCTGCTTAAATGCCACCAGGGAAGGGGCAGAACTGATTCTTGTGGCAGTCAATAGCAACAGTTTAATTTGTTTTTGTAGAAGAGGAGCTAGCCTTAAAATGGGCAACCTTTGTCTACGTAATTTATTGCATTTATCACCATGGTATCTGAGCTCTACGAGTATTATCCAAATTCCACTGAATTCACTGTGTCTTTCCACTGCTTTCAATAAGTTCTGGATTTGACCCCAAAGTCACAAAAAAAAAAAAAAAAAAAAACACCTGAGGAATATGTCAAAGGAATGTAAGTGGGTGTGAGTTGAAACTGAGGAGTTTGGAGACTGGAGTATGCAGAACAGTAGCTACTTAAAGACTGAATTTGCTACTGAGTGTTCCCTTTTAATAGGGTTATATAAATACATTCCCGTCTCAATATATGTGGAAAAACAGGCAGTGAGGTGAGACTCTATTGCTTTATTTCTTATGGGAAATATTGTGCATATCTAAACCACCTCTTCCCCTTTCCTCACCCACTACCCACAGTCCCTGGAAGCCTTCAGCAGCTGTGTACAGTGCAAAGAGGCACATCCGGGAGCACCGAGAGAGTTAAACAGTTCACAGCCCTTCCTTTATACTAAAGCCTCTGTTTTCATTGCCTTCTCACTTTGCCTTAAAGAGTTGATCTGAGTTTTGGCACTCAACATTTCGGAATGGGAGGGGAGACTAGTTGTGCCTTTTTATTATTATTATTTCATTACTCTGCTCCTGTGTGAGGAAAAGAGGAAGGAGAAAAAAAAAAAAAAACAACAACCCAAAAACGGTATGTTCTTCTTTGGCTCTCTGCAAAAACCAAATGAGCTGCAGTACAGGTGTGTCCCCTGCAGAGAGTCAGTGACAGCATGGGCTCCAATTGGCATCTCATTCTCAGGAATAAAAGGTAGTGGCCAAAAAAGACTGAAAGTGAACCCTTCTCTTTTATCATCAATAACACATGTGAAGTGCACTGAGTTCAGGGCAGGAGATGCTGATACTATAACTTAAAAACATTCGATTAAAATGATGGAAATCTTTGACTACTAAAAGTGGGGTCTGCACCTGGACAATAACTATGTTTCAAAGGAAATCCATCTGCTATTTTATTGCTTATTCTCTCCATGCACTTTGTGTATGAGAACAATACAAGGGCTGGAATATTTCATATCGGGAGGGTTCCAAAAAGCTGTTTACACTCTGTCAGGTCAATAAGCTACACAGATTTTTGCAATATTGTCTCAATTATGGGTAACAACTGAAATACACCTATTTTTTTAAAACCTTCCCAAAAACATTGGCATGGATCTTTGGACCAGGCAAGCTCCTGGAAACTCCACCAAACTCCATGAAACCAATATAGCCAAAAAGCAGCTTAGTCTTCAGAGTCTGTAGAGTTTTATAACTACAGCTGAGGTCAAGTGAAGATTATTTTTGTCATCAACAGAGCTTGAGCAATCTGCTTGCACTGAGGATTGAGCCTGGTGTGCATATATATGCTAGAGAGTAGAAAATAAATGTCACAGGATGTAGGACAGTGTGATGATGAGGTTATCCTCTGCCCAAGTGAGAATCAGCTCCAAGATGAAGACTGCTTATGTATTAATAACACCATACTTGAGCTGCGTTGGACCTGTCTCTGTGCAAACAACAACATAAATATGAGCACATTTTAAAAGGAAAACTATATAAAGTCTATCAGAACTGGATATCAGTCTGTAAAGACCTTGGACACCCAAGCACGGTCTTACAAAAAAATCACATACAGACAGAGCAACTTGATTACAGAGCAACCTCTCTTTGTTGGCAGTTCTAGTGATTTTATTAATTCTAGTGAATATATCACAGGTCTGAAGATGACAGATGCTTCATTACAGCCTTGGCCTCAGCCATTAAGTGACTGTTTTGAATCTCAACTTCAATTTTTAAAATTTTTAGCTGTCACTGTTCAAGGAAACAGGATTAGAATAAACTGTGAATACTTAGAAGTAAAAAAAAAATTAAGATAAACTCTATAAAAATGCAAAAGACAAATAAAAAGTGATTATGGTAATTATTTTTAAACTACCTTGAATTTTTAGTAGTCGTGTTTGATGGCCAGAATAGGTGTGATTGGCTAGCTGACAGCAGCAAAGTTACCTTGAATGAAACCCATGTAACAGAATTTGACTATAACCTACATTTGCTTTAGATTCATTCAACCTCTAGTACAGAGCTAGGAAATAGTCATAGTTTTAATTTAATTTTCACTTCTGATGTTCCTTGTACATTGAAAAGTATGAATTTGGCAAGGAGTTTGCATTTATTAGCACCTATGAATTTACCAGGAATGTTTGGTCTTGCTGTTAAAGCCCAGATCTAGAATACAGGAATATGTCAGAAGCTGAGTGTCATTTTTAAAAGCAAGCTTAGAAATAATGTATTGCTGTTGAAATATGTCATAAGTAAACCAATTTCACCCCCTAAAAATGAGAAAGCAGAAACAAGACATATCCTGAAAGGTTATTCCTTTTAAATCTGTTTCATTATTTCTAAGATTTGGAAAACCCATCTCACGATTTCTAAATACTTGGAATTGGAAATATTGCTCCTTACTGCCTATCACTCTTTCAGACAGCATTACTCAGATCCAAGAACAGATTTCTGTCTCCCTAAACTGAATTTAAGATACCAGATTTATTGAAATAACTTACAGAGGCATACTGTAGCAGCTTAAATTCAATAGTAGATGCTGGCACTTGGTGTCCTGCCCACTTCAGCATAAATAGCACTGCAGGCATTGAAAGGCCAAGCATCCCTGGGTGCTGTGGTGTATTTTGAAAAATTCAGGTATGAGCTTTCGCTGTGAACAACCTTGTGTGACCCTGGCTGACATAGATAAACCCCGGTCCCTTAGGGGAATTACATGCTGGTGATTTGGACCTTGACCTCTTCTGCTTGTTTCGCAAATATGAAATGGAGAAAGTAGCATTGCTAAGCTGCAAATCACTAACAAATGTGTCATTAATGTAACAGAGCCCAGAGCATCAGGACATCATGCTGGGGAAGCTGGTGTGGACTCATGTTAGGACAGTTTGTGTGTGTATAAAGAGCAAAACGTGGCTCAGGAACTTGGACCATCACAGAATGAAAAAGCACTTTGTGGACATTTCCACTCATGAGTTGTCTCCACTGCAGATAATTTGGGTAACTTTCAGTCACAGTCCAGTGAGGAAATAGCACTGCAGCAACATCACACTGGAAAGAACAAAATTGCAAGAGACACTGAAAATATTTCAATTTCTGAAGTTTTCAAAAAGGTATCCAGAAGTGTTACAGTTAAGAAAAGCTATCCTTTCCTTAAGCAGGTGTAGAAAACGAAAGATATGGATGGAAATTTGTGCCTATCTCTGAACTGCTTCTTTATCTCTCTTTGTTTTGCTTTACTCCTTTTACCAGTGTTTAGGATGAGAACAACTTAGTTTGGTGTCAGTCTCGACTTTTTTGTTTGTTTGGATGACATTCTTAAATCCATGTATGCAAACTCAAACAACTACTTACATTCATGCCATTAAAGAGAAAAAGCCTCTTCTCAGCTTGAGGAGAACCTGCTGTCGACAAACTCCTCCTCCTCTGAAACATAACCTTTGACTCGTCCTGTGGGGGAGACAAGAGAAATGCAATCAGGTGCAGAATGCCAATACATCCTTCTGGGGTGACAGTCATCCAATTTCCAAGCAACCATTAAAAGTCTATATGGAATTTCATGTTTAATATGAAGCAAAAAACAAACAGGAAAACCCAATGGTGAACACATGCTGTGTGTTACTTCTGCCTGTGAGCTTGGGCCACTGTCAGAGCCTTTCCAGGTGCTCTCTTCTGCACTGAGAGTGAGCTGTGAGGATGTTCAACACGCTTGGGGTGCACTTACACTTTATTATTATTATTATTTTAACTGAGAAACTAGCTTCTTGGTCTATTTTAGGAGGGTCTGGCTATGAGACAGATGTGGAAATAATCTGAAAACATGAGAGTCAGGCAGTGGAACAGTTCCAAGAGTGTATGAAATGTTAAGCAAGGGAACAGAAAAAAAATATTTTCCATCTCATATTCCACAGCAAACTTGGATTTCTCATCTTCATTTCCACATTATAACTGAAGTCTAATTCTATTTTTCCTCCGTCTTTTTCTGCAGATCAAAGTAGTTCAAATCTCCCCATTCATACAAAAAAGTTGTTTTCACCAGCTCTGACATCACCTCAGAAGCTGGAAAGCCAACATGCAATACCACAAATACTGCTTGACTACCAGAAACTGCTGCAGCCATGGACCTCTGGAAATGAAGATGAAATGTGGCTCAGTTGTGTGCAGCACATTGATAAGATTTTGGCCCCCATTTCAGCATGACCCAATAGGTTTAAATTGCTTCATTTCTCAGCCAGCCAAGAGCAAATGGGTGGTAGATGTGATATGGCTGTTCACTGGAAATCACTCTTGATTGATTTAGCTTCTCCTCTTCAGTAGTGTATGGGCTCAGCATATGGCTGAGGCACATAAATTACATAGCAAACACCTTTCACGGTTGTGTATGTAAGCGTTGTCACCCCATCAGAGGAGAAGCTTTTATGAAGTATTAGCTCTAAGTATATACAGAAAAGAAACAATCATTTTCAGTTGCTTGACAAAAATTTCAAAAGAATAATTTTGAGTTAAAGAACCACCAAGTAACTTTGATTTATTCTTTTTTACTTAAACAAAGAACAAACAGAAAATGCTGCTGCTGGCTATAAAGAAAGAGATTTTTTTTAAGAATTTCTTGTTTGTGTTTTTGAAAATTAATAAGAGCTCTGAAATGAAAAAAAAGGTTTCCGTTCTCATTAGCAAGATTTCAACAGTTAGGGGTTTGCTTTTGCCTTTTTGAAAGAAGACACAAAAATATTTCATTTTAATTTTAACATGTTTACAGGAAAAAAAAATCTACTAGCACTGCTACATTATTAGTTCAGAGGAGTGAGTAACAAGTGATTGGAGAATTGTTTCTAAGTATCATTTGGGTGATTTATATACTTTCTTGTGATTGGAACAAGAAATTCATTTCAAGCATTAACACTCTCAGTTTCTACTCACAGGCAGATGTAGAACAGTCACTTGAAGCTAGCTTAAAGACATAACAGAGATAATCAGGGAATAAAGCTTCAAGATTGGAATGTTTTTGTCTGGGGTTTGTGCAGCATATGACATCAGGGTCGTAACAATCCTACCAACAGACAACAGCAGAAACTGGTCAAGGACTGGACAAGGATCTCTCTTCCAGGATGACTGGAATGCATGGGAGAGTCAGGCTTTTGTTAGAACAGCAAGGCTGTGGAAAAAAAAAAAAAAAAAAGAAGGGAGAAAAGGGTTTTGCATACCTATGTTTAACATTCATTAAGATTAGGTTTTAAATCAGGTAAATTTGGACAAACACATGAAGTGAGACTTTTAGATTCGTTATCTGAGTATCCCAGTTTTTAAGAGACGTACAGCACACCTAGCTCTAAGTAACATGCCTCAAGATAATATTCCATCCCTAAGCTCAAGACTTCAAAACTACCCCAAGTAGGAAGGCTTCTTTTTCTCTCTACCCAAGCCAGCTCCCACTGAAGACAATGGAGGCCTTTTTTTACCCCCGAGGTCAGGATAGGTTTACACAATTCAGATATATTCTAATGTTCTTTCAATTCTGAAATCTGCTGTGCTTCTCTGGTTACTGTAAGGTAAACAGCACATAATGGCTGACTGCAGAAACCCTGGAGAAAGTCAACATCACGATAAATGTATGATAATTTATAGTTACAAGCAAAACCCTACTGTTCATATTGGTTTGGTGAAAGAAGGGGAAATGCATATATTTTAACTATATTACTTGTTCAACGCTACACAAACTTCTGCAGCATAATGCCCATACATGTAAACTGCCAGAAATCCCTACCAGTCTTACAGGATACCAATCAACGCCTCCCCTATTTTCCCAACCAAAGCTATGCAATCAGCGAAGCACACCTGCCATAAATCTCAAAGCATTACCAGCTTTCAGCGAAAACTGGTAACATTACGGCTGGGGGATGATGTATGGGGATGTCACCAACTCCCTCTTCACACACACATACCCCTTTCCCCTAGTGCCGGCATTTTTTATCAGCTTCAGTGACTTAGTCGTTAAACATGTCCCAGTCATCATGGGGAATGACAGCAGGACAGCAGTGGCTTTCTCCCTTGGTCAGCAGCCAGTGGTCAGCGGCCAATGTTTATGTGAAGGTGGAGGAGGGAGACAGGAGCTGGGTGTAATTAACAGAACAATTGAATGGGTTATGCCTCTCTGATTTCAATTAACCTCTGAACTTTGCAGTGACAAGATCTCATGGTTACCAACTAACTTTAGAAAAAAAAAAAAAAAAAAACCAAAAAACCCACCAAATGTTATAACTAGTTAATCTAAGATCTCAAATAGCATATGGCTGGGATTTGATGGTTTCTTTTTCAGATCACTTAATTCTCACTGAAACAAAAAAGACTAACATTTCAGACTTCTCTGATACCACCATTGTCTTAGAATTGAGGTGTGATTATTAAATTTGAGCTGGGGTCTGAGTCTGTTCCCATTTCAAATCAACTGCAGAATTCACTGATGGGAGGAAAATGAAGTCAAAAGATGCAGAGAAACAGATGAATGATATTAAGGACGCAGATATTCAAACCTTGCAAGACAGATTTGTGTATACAGATAGATAACTTTAAAAAAATCTTTGCTTGAGAAAGACTGAGATAAACACAGAGCTGACACCAGACTATAAATCTAGCTCTGTTAAGAACAGAGTTTTTCTGCTATTTACTCATGTGTTTAGAAGAGGCCTCTTTTTAGTTTTAAAATCAGCAGAGTTTGAGAGACTCAACAAAAGAGGTTCTTTTAAAATCCTATATGAATTATAAAGATTTCTAACTTATAATAAAGCTACATTTGAAAATTAAAATTGATCAAAAGAATGTAAGTAAATTAAAACATCTTTTGATATCTTATACCTTTTAAATTCAGAAACTAGAGAGAGAAATCCTGACTTTTTTTCCCTTTGTTTTCAATGCAATTCTATCATTTAAAATGTTGACTATGTCTGGGAAGTGGAAATAGATTTAATTCTGCTATCATTTATAAAGCCTGAATGGCTAAAGAGGATAAACTGCTATCACTTTGTATATTGGCTTAATTTGTTCCTAATCTTTAAGCAGCTATAAATGAGAGCCAAATCTGAATTTATGGTAGTAGACCGTGCATTTTCCTGTAGCTGCAGTTACAGCACCACATATGAGAGACATTGAAGCAAAACCAAAGCCTGTGGTTCAGAAAAGATTATAAACATCAGAAAATGTGACCAGGCTCATAACACTTTAAACAGATGTGCTATCCTATAAACGATTTCAAGACAATTTGATGTTAAACTCGGTGTTGATTAAATGGATAAAAATATCTCAAAAATACATTGATAAAAATATCAGTTTAAAAAGAAAACAATATAAAGAAAGACTATAAATTCATTAAACAAAACCTACTGACTGAAAAGTGTAGACAACTGTCAACCACTTCTAGGACTTTGTTATGCAATTACTCTTAGTTTAAATAGTACGAGTAACTTCTTGTAATGTAAAACTGAAAATCTAGGTTGTTATTATGAAATGTTTTCCTCAAAATGGATATTTAAAGCATGTGTAGCAAATAAGATACAAAAGTCAAAGCATCTATAAAGCACAATATCTCACTTTTTAATATTTAAGAAATTTCAGTGGATACATTTAAGAAATTCTTTTTAGATACTGAAGATGCACATGTTACATCAAACTCCAGGAATCCTTCAATTCACTACAACTAGACCTATATAATAAAGCCTAATGTCCCAATGATAGAAGCATCTGACTCTTTTTCCTAATCAATAATATTCAGCAAAAGTCCCTTCTTCCAACAGCAGCATAAATTATCAGATATATGCAAATAGACTTGCTAATGTTAATTGCCAGGGCTGATTGGTGATTAATTTTTTGATTATGATCAATCATTCCACAGGAATCTTAATAAGACATTCAAGGCAATGTGCAAATTGATAATAATTAGGGAACTCAACTGGTAATGCATCCACAGCCAACTATAAAACATCCCTGTGATTGAGGGTGTTACTGCAAACAAAGTTTTCCCATTTTGAAAAAGAGAATGATAAAAGCCTCTGAACCCTGATGGGACTATGCTAGCACATATAACAGGAAGTTGTTTTTTGTCAGTTTTATGGTAAGATGAGTTATGGCATCCTCTGACACAACAGATCTCCTTCTTTGTGTCCCTGGTATGGCTGGAAATGAAGTGCTTCATTTACATGACAATGCTTTGGAAACATTACCCCAGCACACAGCCTTGCAGACCAGAAAAAGAAGTGATTTGCAGGAGTACAGGATCTCAAAGAAACCAACATTCATTGATACAAGGACCATCTCTCAGACCAGTCCTGCCAGACCCACAGAGAACAGTCAGCAGCATGATACAGTAGGAATGTCAGGCCATGTAGACTTAAAAGGACCAAATAGGAGGTTTGTGAGATATCTTCCCCCCCCCCCCCCTCCCCAGTGCACATCAGGCAATAGCATTAAATTTCAAACAATAAGTTAGAAAATAAATGTTTTCCCTGTGTGACACTTGTTTGCATACTTCAGGGTGACAGCTGAGATGTAGTTGTCACTATAGCAGCTCAAAATATACCATGATTTGCAATATTTTCTTTAAAAATGAATTATCTTGCAAACACAAATAACCTCATACAACATTTTAAACCAAAATACTAACTGTTGCTGTATATTAATCAAGAAGTACAAGTGACTGGATGAGGACATAAGGTTTACAAGCCTTATAGACAAAACTGGCTGCCCAAAACACTCCCACCCTCTTAGCTAGTGCCAGGAGTTTGTCAAGCTACATACAACTTCTGGGCTTGGGCAAAACTCTGCTTGTACATGCCAGTGTGGCATTTCGTTGCTCTATGTTCAAAATGCACAATCAGATCTTGACATCTGCTAAGAAGAGCTAAACATCCATCACCTGCTGTCAAAAATGAGTGACATGCAGAAAGTGAGGAATATAAAGGAAAGTAAAATGAGTGCATACTGTATCTAAGTACTGTCCTGTCATATTCAACTAGGATCCAAGCTTTTGAAAGTCCTGTCTTCATGGCCTAATTCTGATTTGCACAAAATATTCCTTTTAACAGGTCGAGAATGGTGTAAAGGAGTTGGAATATAAATTAAAAGAAATCCCTGAGGTCTACGATTCTTTCAGTGTTGCCAAATGTACCATTTTATAATGAGGTCCAAGGTATTTGCTCTTTTATTTGAGAATTGGCAGTTAGTACAGTGAAAGTAGCTCAGCTTTTGTTTTTATTGAAAGGACAGAGTAGGATTAGTAGTGACTTTTATGTTAAATTTTCTGAAGAGGAGTTAAGTTTCAGATGAACGTTATTTTGCACAGAAAATATCTTCATCATGAGTGTGTCATCTTTTTGACAAGAAACTGAAACTTGGCTTTTACAAAAAGTCCAGTTTTAAGTGCAAGCTTTCACACAAAGAGGAAAACATTTTCTTTCTCTCCTAGCAATTTCAAAAAGGTAAAAAAAAACCCCAAACCTAAAGGAGCACATGCTTTCTTGTTTTCCTATATTATATACATGACATTTTTTTAAGTGACACATGTATACGTGAGGTTTTTAACCATAAAATGCCTTTTAAGTAGGCATTTTTAAAAGCCTAGCTCCATTCTTTGCTTAATGTCATTATTTCTCATTGAGTTTCAAGAATTTTAGGTGCTGATTGAGGGAATTCAGTGGCCACAGCAAGGAAAAGTGTGACAAGGAGTAAACATGTCTATGTAGCAAACATACTTATCTTAGATAAAACCAGCACAATTATTTTCTAGTTGCTCCAGATCAAGAACAACTTCTCTATTGTCAGGGGAGCCATTCTGTTGTTAAACTCATGTTTTCAATAAACAAATAAGGTCCATGTTTTTAAAGATAACATGCCATTAATTTATTTCTTTTTCATCCTGCATATTTTCTTAAATAAAGCAACAAATATTGAAGTTACATTTGCAGCTGAGATTCCTCACTACTCCCTCTATAAATCTTGCTCAGGAGAACTGAAATGCTAACACGTTTCTTGGATTTGGTCTGTCATTCCTCTCTAGCTCCTCGCACTTTTACAATTCACAAGGTCATGAGTACAAAATGTGCTTGTTAACTTACACAAGAATAAAGCTGTCAGATGGGCTGAGGCCTCCTTGTGTACTAGTTTAGTGAAATATGATTATCCAAGCTGTAAAATGGATAAACCTATTAAATTAATAAATCTGCTGCCCTGTACCTTACCATTGATGTCATTGCCTTACCTACAAGGCACCCCTCCTTAAATTAATACTTGATAATGGAATAAATCTTTTAAAGACACACACTAAAGCTTTGCATTGAAGAGTTATCTTTTGTGTTACAAACTGAGTATTTTTCATTGCAGTAGATGTGAGAGAAAAGGAATTTGAAAAAAAGAAGAAATCTTAGAAAAATGTTATTACCCAGCTAACACTGTGGGCTGCTTCTCATCTGTACACAACTAATCACTTCTCTGCTTCTCTTCTTATTCTAATATATGAGTGGATATTAGTGCTCATGAAAGTGAAGGAAAATTATTAGGGTTGTGGATAAAGTGGAAGGGCACTTCCTTATCACAGACAGATTGGGTCAGCTACACATGGGCAAAAGAAATCATGATTCACTTATTTTGGCTGCTTTGATTTATTATTCGAAAGGTCCAAATTGAAGTTTCACATCAGGGGAGAGAGAAGAGAAAAAAAAACAAAAAGAGTTTCAAAGGGCTGGTCTTTCTTGACTTCTTAGAAAGTCTTTAGCATATTGTGTTTTCTAGAATATGGTATTGCTGTTCCTTATCATTAATTACAGACACTCTCACAGAAACAAAAATGCAATTTGCAGTGCACTGACCAAATATATGGCAAGACAAAATCTCTGTCCCTAAGTTCTTACAGTCTAAAACACAAAATTCAAAGAGTGGAAGGGAAATGAGCACAGACATACAAAAGGAATTGCTTGAAGATCACATGGGAAAAAATCAGAAAAAATATGAAACTGAAAACAGATTCCCTTGATCCACACCAGTACCCACAGATAAACTAACATTTCAATAATGTTACAAATCAGATGAAAATAAAATCCAAGCTCATCCAAAGATATCCACCACTGTGCTCGAAACTCAAAAGTGAATTTGTAAAAGGAAACAGGAAATGAAAACTAAAGAGGGTTGACATGATTACGGGGTGTTAATAAGAAAAGACATAAGCCAGGGGCCTTGATGTACAACTAGACAACAAGAGGTTATGTTTGGAGTCAGGGCCATGCTAATTTGCAAACTTGGGTCCATTTCATTAAGTGAGCTGAGAGACAGCCTGTCTCAGTCCAGCAGAGAGGGATCTCATTATCCACGTAGGGAGCAAGAGATAAGAATCTTTTAATAATTGCTGGGAATTTTTTTTTATGATGATATGGAATGCCAATTTATGCCTCTTCTCTCAATGTGGATAAAAACCAGCCCCCCTCCTGGCTATGGCCATTAGGACAGAGAGGGAAAGCAGAGACTAATATGCTTGCCTGGGAGACCAATGTTGCAAAACTCCATTAAATGTGCTTCATAGTGGAAACATGTTTGTTCACAGCGGATGAAAAACTTTGACAACCATTTTATACTTCATTATTAATAGGCACAACTGTAGGACTTAGAGTACAATCCACACCCCATTACAGTCACTGTGCAAGAATACTACAGACAAGTAGCCTTTGGATCAAATTCTTTAATAATTTCTTTTAAAGGAATGGTTTAAAATTGACACCTTTGGAAGAAGTATTATGAATTTAAAATATTACTGAGCAAAAGCATTGTTTATACTCCCTTCTGTTTGTCTCTCTGTCTCCAAAACACAGTCACTGCAGCCATGAGAAAGGAGTTGTCTCAAAGCCAGTGATTTGTACAGCTCTTGCCTTCTCTGCAACAAGTATCCCACCTACTTCAGGCTAAGGATGTGACAGATTCTTTGACAGGGAAAAGTTTACTCTATAAGCGACTACAAGTGACAGATTTGCATTTTTCACGTGACCTTACCAAACACAATTCTAATTACATCTTAAACAATTGGCATTAAAAAGTTAGACAAGATCTTACGCTCATATTTTACTGTATAATATTTGATAAAGGCTGACACACAAACAAAATAATTCACTGAAATCACATTAATGGCTTTAAACTTTTAAGAGTAAACTTTTCCCTCTGCCCAAACATATGTTGCAGGGAAAAGAGGAAGTAAAACTGTTTCCACAGCCAAATCTGCTCATTTGCTTGAAGTCACAAGGTTGGACTATACATTACTATTAGAAAACACTGTCCAGGGAACTCCAAAGCTGTGCTTATCTCTAAAGCTGGCTGCAGCATTTGTGTTTATGCATCAGGTCAATCTAAGGACTAAGTACAACTTATCTATCTACTCATCAGGAACAAAACTATAAGGCTCTCTTCAACTAATCTTGCCTCTTTTCCCAGTTTCTACTTGTTCACAGATGATCTTCAATTTTCCATGTGCCCATTTACTATTTGAAATTATTTGGCCAATGCCTTTTGGGAGAGGCGTTCCTAGTCTTCATTTTGCAAACAATATTGAAGAAAGGAGGACTGACAAAATGGAAGCTGGGTTGTCTGCATAAAAAGCTCATGTTTTGGCTCCTTAATTAGATAGGAACAACTTGAGAATCAGCTATATGGGCACAGATGCTCCCCTAGGATTACAAAAATGCCTTCTGTAAGTCTTTTTTGATATTTACATTTAAGGAAACAACTCTGTCTGCACAGATATTCTTGTCTGTAAATCCATTACTTGGGGCAACTCTGGGAAGCAAGGTCAGTGTGTACCTTGGCAGCAGAGCTGTGAACAGGGTGATTATATTTGCTGCAGTGCAGACAGAGCCTGAACCTGTACTCAGGGTACAGCCCACTGGATCAGGAATGGGAATGACCGGAGGGAAGGAAACGCAGAGTTAGTATGCTCACAAGGACAAGGCTGGTAAAGGGAAACCCAGAAGACTGGAAAAAAAAAGAGAAGCAAAGGGCAGGAGTAGCTTGGAAGTGAATACATTTTTCCCTGGAGACTATTCTGGGACAGCTCAACGAATGCTGAGCAAACAGAAGGTGTCCTATCCCTGACCCAAGATCAGAGCTGCTGTTGTACAGACCTTCCTCTTCCTCACAGCTGGATGAAAAGAACCTGAGGTTTATACATAACTTCTCACATCCATGCTGAAGCAGGGGTCAGATACACAGTTTTTAAGCAGCTGCTGTTCAGTCTTCCTCTAAATTAACTGAGTCTGCATCAATATGTGAGAGAGACTCACATTAATGAATGCCACCTCTTGGGCTACTGCAGAACAGGTTTCTTTTCAGAAACAGTTGTTTTGAGGAAACGGAGAGAGACAAAATGAATCAGAGTGCAGAAGGAAGGCTCAGTTGATCCAGGTCCCGGGAGGAACCTCAAGATGTGTTTGCTGAGAGCATGGCACAGACCACAGCTGCTTGGGAGTCAGGAGGGAGTGTGCAGGGATTAGCCATGTGCTTGCTCTTAACCTTGCAAGGACAACGCTTCAAATTGTCCTCTGCAAAAAGCTCTTACAGAAGTTACAATTCTGCACTCTTCCTTCACCACCACTACCGCTATCCCACTTCTCAGAGATATGAAGAATTATGAGCAATGTCTGCAGTAGATCATGTCAAGTCAATATTAAATGCCTCTAATAGATCTTAGATTATATCAGCCTTCTTCAATGTCTGAATGTTGCCTGAAAATACCCAGGGACTCTGCAACTGAAAGTCCTGATCACTGGGGAGGAAAGAGTCAAACATCAGTCTTGTGCTTACAAGAGGTCTTGAGCTGATGTCTTCAGACTTATCCTATAAAGTGATGTTTGCAGACCTTGATAATACTTTTTAACTAAATGGAAAAGTGTCTATATTAACAATGTCATGTCAGTTTCCCTTACTGTCACTTCAAACCAGAGCTGAAGTATCCAAATAGAATACTTTCAGGTTTTGAGCACGTTTCAGTCAATATTCATCAAATCAATAGGCAATTCCTATCATTTTAGTAGCTTTGGGCTTCTCATATCCATAAAGTTTCTGTATTGCATCACATTTAATCCCAGACAACTGTGGAATGATGCACATTAGCCTTCACTTTTTAAAGTTTCCCTTTCTCCCAGTCATTCTAGCTGAGGATAGTCCAATCTTTACTTTCTAATCAAAGACCTCATCATATTAAAACAGATGGTGGTCCTTTCAACTGGATAAATGATGTCCACTAGGGGCTTGTATGAGACCACTACATTTACATTATTTTTAAATTAAGTCATCAAATTTCAGCCTAGGTTTTTAAAGACTAAAAACTGAAATTCAAAATCTGACACTTCCAAAACTTGATGCTGGTTGCTCTGTTCTCTTTTCTGTCCTGTCTATGGGTTCCTGTTGTCAGGTTGGGAAACATATATCCGAGACATCGGTCTGAATTTATTTGTAGTGTACCAAGATAAAAGTCCAGCTGTAATATAATTAGAATTTGGCAAGGTAATAGGCTCCAGATTTTTTTAAACCTATTTTCCATTAAAAGAGATCTTTCTCTGCTTATTTCTTGTAATTACAATATGAATTTAAGGTACTGTAAAATTAACAGAACACTGACTCTGAAGACTGAAGTCTCCTACAGGGGCAGACAGACAGCCTGTCCCTGCCAGTGCCCTCCAGCTGTGACCGTAACCCTACACGTGGTAACAACTGGTTTACCTCTAGGCAAACTCATTTATTGACCCTTTAAGATGGATGTTTAAAAGACTGATTGAAGCTAATAATGTGTAATGCTTTTTGTGAGCTGGATCCCTGACCATATAGAACAGATTTTAAATTACCCACCTCATTACATGCCACAAAAAAAAAAGCTGTGGAAAATTCATCCTCTACTACTGACTTTGTGTATATATATATATATATATATGTATGTGTGTATATATACGTACACACATACAGAGGAAGATTTGCAAGCTGGAAAGTGCAGATACGGTAAAGCCAACTTTAGCTTATGATGGGTCTGGTTTGATTTTTACCTTTTAGGAGGCTTTGGTAAACATGATTAATAAAACCAGTCTTCATTTTCCTCTTTTCTTTCAAGTTACCTAGGGTTAAGATGCATCAGTCCTGGCATTTTGGTCTGATGTTGGTGTCCAAGCAGGTCAGAGCAGACTGGACCACACTCTGGAGATCTCACAGCCCACTGTCCCATGGCATCAAGACATTGAAAGTACTTTAGTACTATTCCATTTGCAGGTTCTCACTCCAGCTGTTGATTTGTGCTGAGTCTGGGCCAGGAGAGCTGCAGCTATGGTTTGATTTCTATTAGGGAAGATTTCTGCCCTCTGTCTTGCCTGTATTGTGCATCCAGATCCACTTAGGAAAATAAAAAAATCTTCTACTTCTCTGCCCTTGTTTTACAAATAGATGTGATTGCAGCTTGAAGGCCTTGGTTGCATGCTGTAAATACAAGAGAAAAGGAGATGGAAAAGGAGGCTCCTCTACTGTCCAGCCACATACCTGTGATGTGCACAAGCAGAGTAGAAATTTAAGTACATTCACATATTTCCTCAAGCATAGGATACAATTATAGCAAATTAAATATTTTTCCTAAGATGCTTTTTAGAAATCAAGTTGTTATCTATTCATCAGATTGTCAGTAAACACATCTCTCACAAATAACATTTAACTTCTGCTCAGGTTATGTTATTCATACACTGTTCTTATGGCAATTAACAACAGGTCTATCAGTTCCTAACTTTTCAAAACCTCTAAAAATGAACAGAAAGATCAATAATTGAATTATCCTTTATCCATTTGAGACTAAGTCATGAAGGCTTTTTTTCTTACTTATTGTTTCTATATTCACAAACATCCAGAGCTGGGTGAGGACTTCCTAAGACCCAGAACTGACTAGTAATGCTTCCTATTTTTGATGTTATATACATGCTTGCCTGTAAGTGCATACAAGCAAGTCCTGAACATGTGGCCTGCCTGTTTACAGTTCTGTGAGTTTAGTTCTTGATCAGTTTTCAGAAGTTATATCTACACTTGTTATTTGCATCAGGCAGCTTCCACAGAGGCAGCTAGTGTTGCAGTCATAGCTGAGTAATGATGTGTTGCCTGGGTCCAGAAATGCCAAGTGAACTAGAGGTAAGTGCATTTTGCGATGTTCATGGCAATGGCACCACTAAAAATCCAGTGTACAAAGATGAAAGCCTATCTTAGTCTCTCTCCATCTTGGTCTTCTCCTCAACATCTACCAGCTAGACCCATTTTTATCCCTGACAAACAGTTTGTCTTTATCCTAAATGCATCATGGAGCTCAAACAACGTTATTTGACCTCCTGTGACCTCTCCCCATATTTCTACCAGTACCAAACACCAATAAACTCATTCCAAAAAGCCACACGTTACCCAACCAATGCTGCCTAAGGAAAGCATTGAAGAGTGTTTATGGGGCAGCTGAAGTGTAATGATTTAGTAGATGTTTATAAATGTTTATACTGTACAGATTAACATTCCCCAGGGGGCCTGTAATGAAGAGAGTGCTCCAACTGGAATCAAACCAGCCAGCCTAGGCTGAATGAGCATGAATGAATCCTGCTGGCCTACCCTCATGAGCTGTTTATTCATTTGAACGGATTTCCTCTATCCATGCTCCTTCAGCATTTTGTTTTGGGAGAGGCAGGAGAAGCATCTGGTCTCGGAAAGAGCACAGTTTGGAATCAAGCTAGAAAATCCAGCCCATCTCTTGGATCATTGCAATTACTCACAAATTGCACTAGACAAAAGAACAAAGAGCCCAATCCTTCTGCTGTGGAAGTCGAGGCTGAAACTCCCATTGACTTCAAAGGGAGTTGGGTCTCATTCTTAGAACAGAGTTTTGAAACATCACGCCCAAGTGTAAACACTGAAAATCGTGTTGAAGTGACTAAGTCCTGCTATTGGACTAGGACCAAGGTCTCAGTATTTACAGCTTAGAAGTTTCATGTTCAATCACTATATTTGAAACACATGACTTCAGTTACATTCTGATGCTATGCTGAAGGTTCACAGCAATTCCTGGTGAGCTTCTTTTTCTGGAAGAAACACTGGACAACAGAGGTGGACATCTTCACTGGATATCTAGCTGAAGATGAGGGACATCTTTTGTTCAGAGTAAATGAGGGAACAATTTCAATTTGTTCAGTGATGGCTCAAAGAATTAAAACATTTGCTACTGGTATATGGATGTATGCAACGGATTTCAAATTGTCATGGCTTTAAGAACATGAATATTGAATGACAAAAAATCTACTGGGAACCAGTGGATGAAGCTGTGCTTGCCTTAGCACCTCAGAAACAATATGCAAGCAGGTTTTAAAAGATGCTAAGAACAATGACAACTCTGGGAAGTATGAGAGAGATAATTTCTTTTGGGTATAGTGTCAGGTGAAAAAAAAATCTATCATCCTGTGAAATCACAAGTAAGGAAACAACCCCTCTGGATTTGTGCTGTGGTCAGGAGAGTAAGACTTTTCATAAACGACACATGCACATATTCAGAATGTGAGTCATCTCAAAGGGGCCAGGAAAGGGTGGAAAGAAATAGAAAAGATCATGGCATAGGCATAGCCAGCACAGGCCAATAACAGTGGTCAGAAACACCAAGCAGAGTGAACTATATCTTCAAGAGGGAGATGCTGCTGCCAGGAGATTTCTGCAGACTCAGGGCCCCCAGTCTTCTTCAAGTTGTGCTTTTTTTGCTGATGTGATGAGATTTCTCACTTCTCCCAAAATTATTCTACCATTGGCTCTAAAATCTACATGTCCACATAGAACAGACAGTAGAACCATAGGATCATACAATCATTTCATCTGGAAGAGAGTTTTAAGATCATTGAGTCCTGCCTTTATCCCAGCCCTATTAACCACTAGACCATTTCTCTAAGTGCAACATCCAACCAACATCACCAGGTGTTTCCTTACAATCTCTTAAGCCCCAGCACTGAAGGCGTTCCAATTGAAAATGTCTGCTGTGATTCTGCAGCCTCTCCAATAGATCAGACAGATGTAGAGAGTTCAATATATAAAAGCTGGAGTTTTTTCATTGGGTTTCTGAGAAGTTTTTAAAGGCTCAAAAGTGAATTTGCTTTGTGTCTTGGACAGAGACACTGAACAAAGGTATTTTTTCTGCCGTGGATTTTTTTGCCCAGCTCATGAAGCTGTCTAAGCTAGTTACAGTGTTTGGCAAACACTCCTGGTACAAGTTCTACTCTGTAACTCCACTTGAGTCTTTAGACTAGTGGAAAAGACAGATATTTGAAATCTTCTAGAGCACTGTAACCATCAGGTAATTAGCTGTAGCAGACTTACAAAGTAGGAAAGGCTCATGAGAGCTCTGAAATGAAGGCACAAAATGCCTCCTGGAACTAATTTTAGAGTGGCTTGAAGTATTTAATCGTGCAAATTATTGCCAGTGAGAAAATATCAAGATGCTGCTGGATCTTAATAGTGGCAAACCAGCAGGAATGGTTCACCCTAAGATGCCTCCAGCTGATGGCTAAGCAATCAGACATGCTTTTCACCACTCACAAGGTGCAGAGGCAGCTATGTTTTGTTCCCAGTGACTTGCAAAGTGACCTGGAATTGTCCCTCTCTTCTTTGTGTCTGCAAAGGAACTTTTATCAACAAAGACAATGCAACCTTACTTTGCATACAGTGGAGAATAAGGTATAGGAAGGTCAACTCTAGGTGTACAGAGAGTGCCTCACTGCTGCATGATACTAGGCCCCAGTTCCATAGACGTTCTCCATCCTTCTGAGTGTGGGAAGGGTTTGTAGAACTGTGTAAGCAGACAAAGTACTTGACCATGTCATTTGGAAAGATGTCTTTCTGATTCCTAGCTCTGTTAATGAGACCTCATTAACAAAGTTGAGGAGACTGGATTTGTCCTTTCATTCCTCTAGGATTCAGTTTCTACATGTGGCAAATGGGGAAGGTAGATGTTAGGCTTGTGAAGGTTGTTTTTCAGAACAGGAAATGATGGACATGGGTCTTGAAACCAACTTTCTAGGTTCTTAAGTCGAATTTGCTCTTATACAGATCTTCAGATCTGCAGCCCCTGCTTTATTTTCATCAGACATCATGTGAGTAAACTAGAGAACTCTAGATCTCTTCCCTCTAGGAAGCCACTCAAGAATCCTGTTGTTGTGGTGGCTCCAAAACTTATTTTCCAGACTGAATTTATTCATAGCCAATTATTACCCATTTATTCTTCTGCCAAAATATTCTTTTATCTTTAATAAGTAGTCTGTCTAGCTCTGTGAAAGCTAGTAGTTGATTGTTTTACAGAACCGTGGAGTTTTCTCTTCCACAAGCCGCAGGAAGAAGTGCTAATAACAGAATGTACTGTAATATCCCATGCAAATTTTGCAGGAGCCTGTCCAGGTGTGTGTAAGAATCTATATACTAATTTCAAAACTATTTCCACTACTGACTTTCCCAGATGGAAAACTTTTCCAGTCTTTTGAAAACAAAAGAGAGGCAACAAACAACAGTTTAAGATTTTCTTGAAAACTATTTCTCAAATAGTATAAGCTGCAATGTCTCTTCCTCTCCAAAACTCATCAGACACCAATAAGCATCTCATCTACAGAGACAAGAATTAAGATTCTGCATATCTGTTTGAACAACAAGCACTTGGAACTCAGGATTTGTTTCTTTTTAGGCACAGGTATCCTTTTCCACATGTACCATTTACATCTGCAAAACCAAATGATAAAAAAAGTCGGAACTAAAGTTAACCATGAAACCTTATTCATCTGCATTATGATTCACCCTTTAAATATAGGATTATGTCTTGTGTTCCACCAGATCCTACCTCAGAATGGACAGTGCTCACTTAATAAGCAGATATTCAATATTTGGTACAGTGTCATTATTCAGCATGTGGCTTGAGGCCTTATTTACCACATACTATTCAAAACCTGCTTGGAAGACACAGTTGCTAATTTTCTTGTGAGTTTTTCTAGGACTCTTATCAGTATGGCAAATCAGTATTTCACAACATTAGTTTCTTTGAACAACACCCCGTAAGATGAGAAGATATTATTATTCCTGTTTAACAGATGGGAAAGTGAAACACAAAGAGATTCAGGTCAAAACATTCTGCTAGTGTTGGGTACCCAAACTGAAATGTCTGGGAACTGATTTCTCAGAATGTTCAACATCATACAGCATCATATGTCAGGACAAATAGCACTGACAATGTATTCAGCAAGTGGGAACATAGAAAATAAAACAAAATTAGTAGTCATTTGGGAAGAATTTGGTTTAAACCAACTTTAAGACTAGATGAGAGTTTTGTAATATTCAGATGTCTTAACCATGAGATGACCCATTTTCTTTTCGGCCTTAATACACTTCTCCTAGCTTCCATATCAAATACAGGCAAAGTCCATCAGACATCAGCTTCCGCCCTACCCAGCCATGACTCATCTCCTGAGCTGCTCTACCTTCTGAACCAAATGAGGCCAGGGTCCTCTGCTGAATATGGTCATTTAGTTAAAAGACTATACCAAACACATATACAAGCCAAATAAGCACTACGCAAGAAACCTTAATGTAACGATTTACCAATACCCTTCTCTACATAATAAGCTTTTCAGGAATAGACTCCATTATATAAACATATATAAAAAAATACAAAATGTATATAACTCACACATATATATGTATCTAGATATATGACAAACTTAATATAGAGGATTAAAATGTTATAAGTAAAACAATAGCAATTTGTCTATATTTATAGTCTCATTCCTGAATCATATCAGCTGATATGCTCCAAAACCTGCAAAATGTACTGGCATGGAATAGTAAGCCAAAATGATTAAAGTTTTTCAGTTGAAATTAGAGGTCAACAAATTCTGCCTGTAGGTTTCAGTTTAGCATTTTGCCTGTGTCTTTTTGTTTCAGAGAATCAGGGTATAGGTGCATGGGTGAATCAGGATGACTTCTATTTTGTAAAGTTCACTGCTGAAGGAATACATAGGCATTCCAAACTGACAGTATGCAGGAAATTCAGTTATTTCATAATTTCATTTCATTCTGAATCAGAAGAACACTTCTGTCACCCTTGCTTCAGACTTTCAAAATCTCCACAAAATTTTACCTGTTTTGGGTTTAAATTGGTTTAAGCATATCAACCAGAGATGGTATCAACACAGGAAATTTCAACGTGAACTTTCACAGTTTGATAGAGTTACAAGGACATAAAGAAGTCTGGAAAGCTTCAAGCAATCGTAGTCATAGGTACATCACCAGCTATTTCTAAAATACCACTATAGTAGCATATCAATTTTGTAATAAAGACCTCATTAAATGTACTATACACTGTTTCCAATATAGTGATACCAAGGAAGAAATTCTCATTTTCCAGATGGATTTTCTGCTTCTCCCAAGTAGACATAGCAGAGCAAGGAGTGAAGCCCTGTTCTCCCCTCACCCACATGCCTGCCTTCTTTCATATCTTTGTGAAAAAAGAACCAAATTTAAGCTTTTTTTGAAGGAACCAACACTATCCTGTGAAACAAAGAGCAACAGTTCTGAGATTCTCATACAGATGCAGCAACTCTCTGGCAGAGATGTAGCAAGCCAGCAGCCCTGCAGCTCTGAGCACAGGTAACAGAACTTGTGAGTAGATACAGGGTACTTTTAAGAGATGAAACCAGGGTTTGGGCTAACCAGGCATTACATCCCATGGAAAACTGGACAGCTTGAGTGTTTCACTGGTTAATATTTTTTCCTTTAGAGCTTTTTATCAGGAAGGCGAGTACAATGCAAAACATAACTTGACTCAGATGCCTCTCAAGGATACCCTAGGGCTTGCTGTGAACCTGGGCTTCTCCTAGTTCATGAAGAATCTATCAGAAGAACCATATGAGAATTATTTGATCAAAAAAACACCCTATGTCAGGATCTTCTATTTTGAAGGGAGGTGAGAACCTGGAATTAAATACTCAGCTGAGAACAGCTCTTTCCGTAATGCTCGGGCAGTGGAAACCGCTCAGCCTCACAGCTGCCAGCAGCCAGGGAGGAATTCCCCTGTCATGAGGACCATGACTCACACGTGCCCCTGCTGCTTCTCTCCCTCAGAAGTAAGGGCCATACTTGTGGTCTGGGATGTGTCAGGAGAAAGGACCTGGCAGAGCTCCCCTCTGTTACACAACCTCTCTCTTCCTGCCCAGAGGCACGATCCACTCCAGGCAGGGAGCCACTGCAGGTTACATGACCTAGAAGATCCCTTTGCAGCTGATATTGCTTCTCTCCTTTAATTTTCCTTATTCCTCTGCTCCTCTGGAATAACCAGAGTATCTTTGTCAGCTCTCGAGCAGTCACCATACTGTTGTAAATGTCAGTGGGATTTTTAGCATTGGTTTCAGCAGCATAAAATGAGGCTCCACACACAGCAGCACTGAAACAGGTATTGAGGTCCCTCACCAGTTTTGGTCAATAAATTAAAAACAGAGCTGCTGCAATAGCAGTGTGAGAAGTTTGCAACATTTATATTTGTGCTTTGGGTATTATTGTGTTTTTCACAAGCACATTTAATGCTTCCAAGGGTAATTTATTGGGACAGACGAGCATGAAAAGAGCAGATTCCACTTATTTAAATCTCTGGATGATGAAAATTGCATGACAAGAGTAGATTTCACATTGTTTTATCTCTATAAATGGCTTTCTCAGGCAGTAAAAGACATGTAAAAGCAAACATAAACACTGTGCAAACACCAAGATATTCGTTTAGGCTTAGCCAAACACTGCATGGAGATCTTCAGGTTTATTCAGGTTTGGGATCTGTTTAGCTAAATCATTCCATAAAAATGTTGCAGGTTTTAGTTGCTGCTACTATATCCAACTAGATACATGTACTAAAATTTCTTTAATTTTACTACAGGAGAGAATTGCTTTGTGAAAACATTTCTCAGTATTAATCTTGTTACTTTTCAGATTGATGAGTAATGTTTCTGTGGTTCTATTTTTTTTCTCTCTCTTTTTTGGCAGCTCTTACTGCTCCAACTCCAGAGAAAGAAGCAGACTAATCTGGACAACCAGGATGGTCCAAGTTTCCAGCAACTGACATGCTGGTTATTTATTTTATAAATTAAGCAAATTAGCAAAGTGTGACTAACAATCTTTTTGATCCAGTGAACACTCATCTGTACAGTCACATTAAGAATTGCAATCTTTTAGTGTTTAAGAGCAATAGCAGTGTCTTGGGACAGGCCACCATGTTTCCCTCCTAGGACTGGGTGGTGTAATTTTGGAGATATCTGTCAACACACAAAAGCTTTACATTGTTTGAAGTGTGACATGACATTTCTGAAACAAGTAGCATTTGCCTATAAAAGGCAATTTAAAGAGGTTTCTTTGCCCCATCCTTTCTCATTAGTTGATACTCTGAACTCCCCGATTTCCAGATGAAGGCATGGACCATAGGATACAATGTTTGTCCACTTCTACTATATTTCACTTTTTGCCTCATGAGATCTAATTCATTACAATGATGGATAAGAGCACATTTTAAACAAAGAGTGTACCTGCTTGGCTGCTCATTTTTCACAAAGTCATTCCAGAAAGCATTTAAAAGTCAGAAGACTGCTCCAGAATTGGTTTGAATAATCCAGGTTTCAATTTTCTGTAAGACAGGACAGAAAGTTAACTTCAGAGGTTTCCCCTGCTGCTAGTCACACCAAAATGCCATGAAGGCATCTAGATCCTTTAACACATTGTTTTCTTATAGAGTTGTGGAGAGGAATCTCAATCTAGTCCTCCACTCAGAAAAAAGCCCAACATCTTTACAAATGCTCAGCTCCATTTACTGATACCTCTGCATAAAGCCTCAAACTTGTTCAAGTCTTAGCAAAATCATAATCACCACAGACCTGAGCTTTGGAAAGTTGCAGAGTTATTCATAACTTCAGCAGGCCAAATCAGCAGAAGGAACGTGGAACCATTTCAAGTCACATTTAAAGCTGTTAAGGGTACTGAGAAGAATTGTGTTCCCTGAACAAAATGTAGCTTTTTCTCAGCATCTCTTTCCTGGGTTTAAGGAGAAATAAACCTTTCTGAAGCTTGCTGGGAAAAGGTGGAGGCAAGGGATAGAGAAGGGCAATTTATCTCTAAATTACATTGCTCTTCAGAGTAAACCACAGAGAGCTGTAATGGGACAAGTAATTTTTTTACATGTTATAATTAATTAGAACCCATAAAACCCAATTAAACAGCACTTTTGAGACTATCAAGTGGTGCATGTTTGAAACTGCAAATATGACAGTATAAGTACATTTTTATAGCTGGGCACACTCCTCAGGATTATTTTCAGTGCTCTACTAAAATGGGAAATGGCACCAGTTTGGCCCCTGCTAATAAATCGTTTGCAAACAGGCTATATTAATAATCTTTATGGGGGTAGGATGGAAGCCAGATGGGGCAGGGAGGGGAGTGTGAAGGTGGCATAATATATTGTCCTGGAAAACATAATCCAGGCCAAAGCAGAAATTTAATCTTGGTGTGTACTGGAGAGGGCTGAGAATATAAAAGGAGAGATGGTAGGCTGGAAGGGAGCACACTCTGAGAGATGAAGGAGAGTATTTCTAAGGTAAGGAAAGTAATATTCTACAAGGTAAACACTGCTCTGTCTGCATGAGAATGGAAGCAAAGAAAAGAGCAATGCTCCAGCAGATTTAACAGACTCTAGTAAGTAGGGGTCTTGTCCCCTTTGCCTGTAAATGAAGAATGGTGTTGAGGAGCTCTTCTCACTCCTGTCTTTCACAGATGTAGCATCCAGCTTTGCCTTATTGCCCTGGGAAAGGGTTGTTGCATGTGTGTACATGTGATGGGTTCGATGCACGTGTACGAACTTGATATACAATCTAGTGTGAGTAAAAGCTCACTTTGCCCTTGTTTATTTACATGAGGCCCCATTTATGTTTAACTTGGCAGCCAAGAGGTCTGTGCCTTGTGCCAAGCACTAATTCCTTGACTGCCCTGACAGGCCCTGGCGCGCACACCTGAAAGTCATTAGCGCTCGGACCCATTTTGTTCTCACATTTCGAGGCAGTGACCCGCAGCCATGTACAGCTTCAGCAGACACTTTATCATCTCCCCTGTCATCGGCTTCAAGCTCAGCAGCTCGGGCACTGCCAGACCACAATAAGCAAGGAACTAATGAGGGCTCAGGAGAAGACTCTATCTTAGCAAGCGGCTCCCCTTTCCTGCACAGAGGGCAAATGATACTCAGCAGAAGCCTTTTTTCTTCTTGAATTATGAGTTTGTTTGGGTTTGGAATAATTTATCCTTCAGAAAACAGCAATGTAGTGTGATAAGTAAACAATCCGTGACAGCTGAGCTTCAGTGGCAGAACCAGGCAGATTAAATTCTAACGGCCCCATTCAACTGTACAATGCTCCTTGTGCAAGCTGCTCCCAAAAAGGGTAGCTTTATCTTATCAGTCACTCAGAAAATTCTTCCAGAGTCACCTATCAACACAGGAAGAATATTTAATCTAGAAATGGAGAAAAATACACTTTCAAATGAGATTTGAAAGGAGAAATATAGTGAACAGCTGGTCTGGATAGAAAGCCTTGCAGGGAAGACTTCAACCGTCAATGGGAGAAATATAGGGAAGACTTAGGAGCATAAGAAAGATCAGTCTGCAGAAATGCTATGGTGCAGTACATTATATTCTCTGAAGGTTTGCAGAGTGCTGTCCTGTTCTTTATTACACATGGAGAGCCTATTAATCTCTTAGTTTTTAAGAATCCATTTACTAAATTACAGAATCTTATAAATACTTGCATTTCATAAGCCTTCTGCCTTTTCACCTGCACTGAGACCTTTAAACTTTCTCCTCTACATTTTTTAAGATTTCTTCTCCTTAGCAGTGCTAAATACTGCCATTTTAGTTTGCCAGCAATATTTATTTCCCTTCTACTCACTTCTGTGTACTTAAAATCAATAGGGACTGAGACTGACAAGCTAAGAGACTGTCCTAGACCACGAACAAGTTTTGGACCATGTTCTTATGACCCTGAAAATGAAGGAATGGGAGATTTAAAACACTGGAGAGCTCTAGATTTCCATAAGGGGAAACAACATTTCATTTTTTTTTCTATGTCAGTCTCAAAGCAGTCTTCACTTTGCAGTCATCACTTCCTAAACATTTATTTAAACAGCAAAACAAAAATTCTAAACAAACAATAACTCATTTAGGATTCTTCTTGGAGGCTTTTTTCATGACTCTTCTGAGCCCTGTGTTGTTGAGTATGTGGTAATTTAGCACAAGACCTTACAGTTAGAGTACAACTATGGACCTATTAAAATGTTCATACCTGCTTCCAGACATCACAAAAGTGGTATTTTCTCTGACATATATTAAATAGATGTTTTTATAGACAGTTTTTCCCAACTCTATATAGTTTACATGTGGCTTCTCTACAAGTCTTGTACTTCAGAGCCTTCATTTCTTTGCTCTCTAAACCACTGGGCTTTTGAATGTTCCTCATTCTTGCAGCATCCCTGTAAGGTTAGCTAGGGCAATACTACCCATTTGAAAGAGAAGGCACTGATATATAAGGTCTTAATGATTAGAAATTAAAACAGACCTGAACACTAAAAAGTCTGTACGATTTAGTGTAAAATATGTGAGGTCTCTGCTCCAAGAGTCCATGATATGGCTTTTTTTGCCAAGAGATTTTCTTTTTTGTAGTCCAAAAGAAAGGGTGCTCTGCATTGTACAAGGCATACTGAGATGAAGAACCTTTCACCCCCATTTAAGCAACATACATGGTAAGACAAATCTGACTAGGCTTTGCAGCAAACATACATAGGCTCATTGGGTAGTGACATTACTTTAATCGTAACGATTAAATCACTTGGACAGATGTTCCAAGAAAACAGGAAATTTTCAGAAGATTGGAAAGTTTCAACTCCAGCAGACTGGTGGTTTAGTTAGTTCGGGAGTTGAGGCACAAAGAATATCAGCAGCCATCAACAGGATGGCAAATGCCATTTGTATAGACATGTGTCATTCCTGTACTGCAGCCAAGAGAAACTACAAACACTATTAAAAGTGTAAAGAGGTTTTAATTTAAATTCCTGCTAAGGCATCTTTACGTTGCCAGAATATTGCAAGTGGGCTTAATATAAATGAGAATCTGGCCTTAATATTGTCAGACAGAAAACTGAAATACATAGACATATTGACTAAGATTTGGATTCTCTCCTCTGTTAATCAAACATATCTGCACAGACCAAAACTGGAAGAAATAATATAAATCTTTATATACTTACATTCATAACAGCTTCATTGAGCAGAAATAAATGATCAAAAGAATAATTTCAAGTGACAGTAAAAATGGCCCTATACAACATCACATCCTCCAACACCATGTCAAGGTACAGCTAGAAGCATTGCCTGAATCATCTAGCCCCTGCCATCACAGCAATCACTAAGATAAACTCAGAACTTCAGCTCCATCAGTCACCTAAACACAAGCCATACAGGAATCTCCAATACATCGTAACAAACTTCAGACTTTTAGCAGAAAGACTGAGAAGCCTTGAATGCCAAGAGCGCGTTGCGAGAAAGCTGTACCCTATAGTAGAGCAAATTGCAGTGATCCCTGCCAACGTGACCAGAGGTAACACATGCCAGCCAGGAGACCAAGGAGTTTCTAATTACCGCCAGAAACATCTATGCACCCTGCCCATGCTAGAAAAAGATGAAAAAACAAACAAACCCAGAGGCCAAGTTATAAATGAAGGTGAGTGGATAGTGGGACAGGGAACAGTTATAGGATGACACAAACAAAAACCCCCTCTCATGCCCAAGGACAAAAAGATGAAACAGGGAGTTTAGAGCAGACTACAAGAAGAGCTTTCCATCAAAAAAAAAAAAAAAACCATAATGTAAAAGACACAAAAGAGAACAGGTATTTGCAAGTACATGTAAGCAAAATAAGTGAAATTCTGAGGTCTCTGAAATCAATAATAGAACTTAATTTGGGCCAAGATTTTGAGTTCAATGTATTCAAGTACTTTCTTACTTTTATTTCCAAATGAGAGATCTATAGCTTTTGAAATGTCTTCATGGGATGTGTTAATTTTGATACGAAAATGAAAGGTGTTAATTTGTCCCTGTCACTGTGTAACAATAAACAGTTAAATGCAGTCTGAATTTGGAAACAGTATATGGCAGATATCCTTAAAAAAATTCACTCAACATATATTGAAAGGATAATCTTTTCCAAACCTGTTAACAAGATGCCAACCACTGTTCCTGGCGAGAAAACTCACTTAATTTGGTAAAACAATCACTTTTGCTCTCACAAACACTGTAAAACAAATGGGGTCACAGAAAGAAAAATGGAAACATTAAAAAGACCCTTGATAGATCCTCAGCAGTGTGCTGCTGTGTTACCATCGGATATTTCCAAGGAACTACACAAGTTTTAAAAGTACAAGTAAAGGTGGAGGGTAGGAAGGGAGATCAGACTGCAAACAAGGACCGACGCACTGCAAAGTCAATTCACCGCGTGGTTTTGCTGTGAATGCTTTTCCAGGTCTCACACCATTACATAGGATGTAACATCATAATGATGTCAACTCTTGGACCAAGGAATAAGCTGATTTAAGTTTTATGAGGGGAAGGATGAATACTTTCAAAAGAATGGTGAGTCGAATAATACAGAACTGGTCGGATCACAGTCCAGGGAACTCATGGTTACGCTCTGAACTATTTTTAGCAAGGTACTGCAAGTTCAGGGATAGAAAGTTCAGTATAGAAAGGGTCTGCACAGCTCAAGTGAAGCATATCCTCTTACAGCGTTGACAATTTTCTGACAATTTTCTAACCATTTTACAGAGAGAGAATCAAAATCTCTCTTCCCTTTCACTGAAGGTGATCGCTGTAGCAAGGCTGCTGCTTGCAGTCAGTCACGTGTGTGAATGAGCATCAGAGCTTGTGCAAGTAGCCTTCATTCCCTGTGCTCCACCTTGAGACAAAGGGCAAACACTTACCTTGCATAGGAAATAAGATAATCCCTTCTCTGCTGTCTCCAGGTGTAACAAGCCACAGTGTGGTGGGGAGGGTGCTGCAGCAAGACCCAGGCTTCCTCCATCTCTTCCCTGTTTTACTGCATGAAGTAATTCCTCCTCAAAGTCACACACTGTGACTGTTTTGTCCAGCCAAGGAAGCATTTGATCAACTCACTTGTAGTCACAGCAATTTCAATCTGTAGGAAAACACAAAAATCACCCCCACTCCTGAAATAAATATATATAGATAAAGGAAATATATATATATATATATGTGTGTGTGTGTTTATATATATGTAAAGGAAAACAGGTAAGTAGGTTTCCCATCAAAGCTATTGCTGTTCCTGTAGTAAGAAGATATTACTAGACTTTTCCCCCAACTTCTTTTGGAAAAACACTGCAGATGCTAATTTCTGCCAACTCCTTTAAATGTAAACTCAAGAATATTCAGTTATTGCAGATCACCAAGAATACACGAGAAATCAGTTGCTTTATAAGTTTACTACAATTATGGATTATGTTGGAAATATATACTGCGTGTTTCCTGTATGGTGGGACTGCTACAAGCACAGAACATCCACATTGAAGGGGATTTCTATGCAAGCTATGAAGCAGATGAAGATTGTATTGCAAGCTTCAATTACTGATTCAAGCTGCTACTTCTCCCCACCCACTTCTCTAATAGCTTTTAAACTTAAATGGCCATGTAAGTGAAAATATTCTTTTATGGGGTGAAATAAAGGAATTTTATAGTTCAGATATTGCAAGTTTAGAGATCAGCACTTTACCACTAATTCAAGCAGGTACAAGCTAAGGAAATGGTTTGTTTTCCTCTCTACAGTTGTTGAGGTGGGTTTTTTTACCCCCCAAAAAATCAAGCCACAAATTAGATGTCATTAAAATTCTGGATGCAGACAATTCTTTCTCTTGAAAAAGCTCTGCCTTTCAGGTCTCAATTCCCATGAAATCAGGGGGAAATTACTGCTGAAAATCTCAGAAAGACTGGAAATTAGTACAAAATATTAAAACTTATTATTCATTCTTCTGATAGGGTATTTAAAAACAAAACAAAACAACAAAACCTCCAAAACTCACAGGAAGGTTTTCACTTGCTACTCTTTAAATCTAAAAATTCTTAGGATTGCAAATGCAATCTATGCTTAAACTTCTTTTTAACTGTCAAAGTACTGCGAAGAATATTTAACCTCGGTCTGTTCAGTACGATCCTTTCCAATGGGACAGTAGGAAATATCAGTTCCAGCTGTCACAAGGAACCTGAGGAGAAGCAATATTGTCAAGCCCCAAATCTTATACAACATATTTCCATTACAAGAAGCATCTGTGGGAATTCATGGGTAGCCCTGACTTTCCAGTAAGCCAGGAGAAAAAACCATAGACCAGAGATGTGAATTCCAGATTTGTACAGAAATAATTTAAGGGTATAAAATCCAAGGAAG
Source organism: Urocolius indicus (assembly GCA_013401255.1). NCBI lineage: Eukaryota > Metazoa > Chordata > Aves > Coliiformes > Coliidae > Urocolius > Urocolius indicus. The sequence goes on from WBNH01008208.1 coordinate 147,870, forward strand.
ATACAGCTTGGTAAGCTTGGTATGATCTGAATGCACAGAAAGTTATTTGCAAACCCAGGAAGAGATGTATTCTGCTGTGCAGCAGGGAGACTTTGCCCTAAATGTTCTGAAGAATTAATTGCAATGCTCTGATCATTTTATTATAAAACTTACAGTGAGTACGGTTTTTTTTATCTATCTATCTGTTTATTCAATCCTCATCACTGAGCATTTGATATATCCAGTAATAGTGTGGAAGAATTTTTCCTTCATCAGCTGCATTAACCAGCATTTAAGTGGTTAAAATGAAGGCTTTGTTTCCAAGCAAAGATAATCCTGTTCCTGAGGACACCAGTAATGGTGGTATATGACAACATAATCAGCAGTACAAGGATATAAACAACTCCCAATTATCTCAAACCAAAGTTTTTGAACATCTTGTTACATTTTTTCCTTAGGCCTTAAAATTACTGAGTTGTTATGGTTGGATGCTTTGTGGTGAATAAATCTAGAATAATTCCCTGGAAAGAGTGACTTGCCATCAAAGTGCTGTTAGTGTAAAAGACCACAGTACCAAGCTTGCACTGGTTTTCCCATCCATGGGGAAGAAAACATACAGTGTTCTCGTGTGGGGACAGGAGAAAAATGGGGAGGAGGGGTGGTGATCTGATTTCTAGGAAGTGGAAAGCAGCTGCACACCCTGCATGGAAAATAAGTAAGAGGGAGAGCACAACGAGAACAACATGGAACACTGGGATTTCTCGCACACTTAACTTCTAAGTGCCAAATTCTCAAGGCCTCCAGGAAAATAGTAAATAACCAACCATTTACAAAAGTCTGTTGCACGTGGACACCATCTGAATGAAGTTTGAGAGGATCAGTAGGTATCATTTCCCACACAAAGCACATTGAGGTATTCATCAAAGCTAAGAGCTCTCTCAGAGATATGAACATGAGATTTTGTGCTAGAACCAGAAATGTCACAGGACACAGTATTCAGATCTGAAATCAGATCTAAGTAACCATGTTGAGAGACAATCCAAGCTTGGGCTTTGAATATATCTCCAAAACATGCATGGTTTTGGATCTAGAGTTTGAGTTCTGTCATCCATCTAATCTTTAAATGGGTGGATCAAAGATGTTCAGTCTGAGGCTTAGCAAAGTGCTAACAGATATCTTTGAACAGAAATAATTCAATAAAGTCATTCAAACAAGGAAGAAATTTGTTGGTAGACAAGTTATGAACTGAAGGATAAGTTTAATTGGCTGAGGAAATGACTATCTTTTGATTGCTTTGGTACATTACCTTGCAAGATTGGTTTTATTTACAAAAGGAGGGTAAAAGAGGTACAATGTGGTGGAGGAATTGGACCAGAAAGTTGGTAGCCGTGCCAGAAAAGACTGGAAATTAAGAAGGATGTCCAGTGGTTTGAGAGCTGGCTTGGAAACCAGTAGCAATCATATGTTTGGTGCTTCGTCTCAAATTTCCTGTATGACCTTGGCCAAGTCATTTATTGTCTCAGCCTCCAACTTGCCAAAAGGAGGTAATAAAAAAAAAATCTTGAGGGAGGGGGAGGTGAAGAACTCTCTCTCACCCTTTGCAGTCTCATGACTTATAGGTGGCCTGATAAACTCATTGAACAAAGGAGACTGGACGGCTTCCTGAATTATTAAAAATAGAAATACAGAAATACAATTATAGGAAAGAACTGATTGCAAAGCACTTAAAGCTATAGGGACAAGCCTGGTAATAGATTTTCTGACATTTCTGTGCTTTGAGGAAGCCACGCTCCTGTTGAAGCTATAGGAAAACACAGACACAAGCTGGCACTGGTATTTGCTCTGTAGATGGCACAAATGTTAACCTTATTTTCTGCATTGTTTATGCCAATGTAAAATGGAAACAACTGTTGGCCACTGGGGAACTAATCCTGACATAAATGTGTGTAAGATCTGGCTACATTAAACCTATAATTTATTCCAGAGCATGCATTTTCTTGGACTCCATTTTTCAGCCTACCCTAGTCAACTGCAATAGCATTTTAGCCAGTACAGACTTTTGACCTGATGTCTGTGCAGATCTGAAAGGAATTTCCCCTTCAATACACATGATCTTCCATTACACAAAGACAGTTCCATGATTCCTGGAAGAATTAAGAGGTACAAATATCTTGTAACTCTGGATCCTTGCAATTAAGGTTGTGGTCTCCTTCTAGAGGACAAGGAAATAATTCTTGCACACATAGTGCAGGTAAGTCATTTAGGGATAGCCTTATATACTCAGTGAGTAAAAGCAGATTCTTAAATAATTGAGAATTCAAATTTTGGACTGGAAAAATATGCACTCAGCCTTGCAAATCAAATTATACCATAGATGGGTTATTGTGTTCTGGAGAAAACAAAGGATAAGAGTATAAAACCTTATCTACAGACCTTTCAGGTTTACTAATCATGAAGAATTGCAACATTTCTCCTGTATTACACACATTCACATCATCATTGGTGTCAATTAGAGAGGATCAAGCATTTCTACCACTGTGTCATCCTAACTCGGCTCATGGCAGTTGCTGATGAAGGCTTTGTGTCGAGGAACTGCTATGTTTAACTGAACACTCATGGACAACTGTTCCAGTATGGAAAGGAAACAACCTTTTAAATACCTACACAATTAGAAGCTGAATTTCTATGGAAAGTCAAGTGACTGTTTGTATAAAAAGACAAATTTGATAATGATATTTAGGCAGTAATAACAATAGAAAACATCAAACAGTAAAACTGGAACAATCAAATTAATCAGCAACAGAGACATAAAAACTTAAAAATAACTTTTAAAAAAGTATGGCTTTGTAAAGACTTAGAAGTCTTGAAACTCTTCCTCCTCCTAACTAGTACTTCAATTTGTGGCTTTCAAAACTTCTGTTCAGTTACTACCTAAGCTTGATAGGTCTGAAAAATCATGGCCAACTAGCAGTCCTATGTTAAAATTCCCCCAGAAGCCTACATGATCCTTCATTTATAGAACATAATTTATTTGCTTGGAGAGGGTAAAGCTCTTGCATTTTGTTAGGAATGTTATGAAAAACTGGAAAACAAGAATTATATCTTAAATCTCACCTGCTCATGAATTTATACTTCTCCAACTTAGGAACTTAGATTCCTGTTAAAAACATGAAGTTTGTCCCCAGAAAGCCCCACCACAGAGCGCCCAGACAAGCTGTAGGGGAACAAAGATGGTCCTTAAATCGTCTATGCTGAAGCAGAGGACTTTCTACCATACAAAGTAAATAGTTTGCCCCTTCCTGGAGTTAATTGTATTCCCAGATCAGCATTACCTCTGGTCTGCACAGGTGTTCAGGTTGGATGATTCCTCAGAATAGTTAATTCTACTGAGGGGATGATGAGCCTTTTGAGATCTGCTACAGTAGGACACGTACATCCTCTCAGGTGCTACTCCCATATCATGTGTGGAAATGGGAATTAATTAAATTTTGGATTAAAGCAGTTCATTGTAGCTTTGTTAAACACACTTTGGGTCTCCTTGAAATTAGCACATAAATTTGGGAGAAAATATTCATGCCTAAAGCTTGCTACTACTCACCTCTCACGGGAAGGTTACTTGGCAAATCCATGAAATTCTATACATGTATCACATCAGGAGTGGACATGATGTTGTCATTTTCCAAGTAGTGTCCAGCTGGAAACTACTGGAATCTTTTTAGCCACAGAAACAGAAAGATATGTCAGAGAAAATTCTCATCAAGTACATGCACCTTTATGCAAAAGCAAGCAAAGACACAGCTAGCTGTTTCCCAGTGTAGGGTAGAAATTCCTGCACAGATTAGACGCCTTATTAATTCTAGACCAGTGAACTTTCCTCCTAGTTTACAACAGTGTCACATTATTAGTCAAGTTTTCCAGTGTCTTTTGATAAAAATGGTGGGTTTATTGCTATATAAAATATATAAGGCCAGTTAAATGTTCAGTATTTTCTTATAAAATATTTAGGTTTATAAACTGTTGCAAATAGCCTAGTGTTTATATAATATTCACAGACATCTGTAATGCCTCTCATGAAAGCTAATGTATAAGCTCTTAGCTACTACAAAATAGCTTTAAAGATGTTCTGCCCATCTTAAAGTGCCATTCTACATAGTCTGAAGGGCCACTTTGATAACAGCTTGTTTTGAGCTTAATGTCTATTCCTCTCACTGCTGTCTAGGTTGGAATTTGCTTACTTTATGAGTGAAGGCCCTAATGCATTTAAAATTTAAATACCTGGCTAGGACACCCTTACTCAGCAGAACACATGCACATGCATAATTTCAGGTACATCCTTGCATCCTTTAAGTCTCAAGGCTCAAATCATGCCCATAGTATTTGTTTTAACAGACAGAAAAGCATTTGAGAATATAGGCATTTCTGAGCCAGAAAACTGCAGCTCACAAAGGTAACAAGTTCTTTTTTCTAGATATTGCCCAAATATCTACCACTACTAAGAAACAACTGCTGTTTCAGTTTCTGAGTTTCTGTGATTTTTTTTGTTGTTGTTATTTGCTTATGCAATGGTGAAGTTATCCTGTAGATATTATACTTTCATTCCTACAAGTACACATTTGTTCCCATATCCAAGAAAATTCCAAGCAGAGATGGGATCTTTCTCCCACCATCAATAAACTGAAAGGTGTCATATTTGCACCTTCTGTCATTTGCATGCCAAACAACAGGGGTAGTCAAGAATATTAATCATTTCGAGCACATTGTTTAAAACAGAACACTGATAGAGACACTTTCCTTGGACTTTTCCTTCATCTAATGCAGAGGCAATATAGCTGATGCAAGAAGACTGTAAGGCTCAACCACACTACCTAATGCAAACAGCTGAACAGCACAGTCTGAAGAGAGTTATGGTATTCCCCTCAAACCTATTTCCACCATATGTCAAATGTAAACATTGATCAAATGTGGTTCTATATCAAAAGGCTTACAGTGAGGATCTCAGGTTACCTCATCTGGCTCTATTCAATGTCTTCAGAATAGTCCTGTCAATCAATTGTGTTATGGCTTCTGCAGATGGAGCATTTGCAGCATTTCATGTTTTAAGAGGTTGAGCAGTTGGTGACGTGTACCAAACCACCAGCTCCAGATAATAACAAGCTTTCTGCTTGCTCACACATGTCTGACAGACTGGAAAACTGCAATGTAAGATACTACAATAGTGTTTTTCTACTATATTGGAGAAATTACCTCTATCTTCCCATAGCTGTCTTTTAAAGTTCCAGCATAGCAGATTCCTTGCAATAGATGATGGTCATAGCTGTGATCACAGATCAGGGACAAAGCACTTGCTATGCATCAGATGAGGTGTAGAAAACCATGTGCTGGATGGCAATTCTTGACGTGAAGAGCAAGAACAAGATTTTGTCTGAGACCCTCAAGAAGGAACAGAGCAGATGAACTGTGAGCAGGTACAAGAATCCAAAACAGGGACTAGACAAGTGCAACCAAGGCAGACCCCATCAAGGAAACAGTTCTGAAATTCTGTGAGATCTAAAACACACAGGCTTGGCTGTGAGGACATGACTTGTGGTATGCACAGTGACCTAATGGTAACCTGTGTCCTCCAGGTAGGCTTTTAGTTACTACAGGTCTCTGCTTTGTTCAAACTCCACTCTGTAGTGACATCTTGAAAAATGTATTTGATCAGGGAGCCTCTGAAATCCTCATATTGAGTTGCTACACTTCAGTCTACCATACTGGAACCTTAGACTGGTGTACCACTGCTTGCAATGGGTATATTGCCATTTTATAACAATAGTATCTCTACTAGATAAATAGGATATGTATTAATCATCTCTCCAATCTCATTCCTCATCCTTGCACTGATAGTGCTGGGTCTTTGACCATCCAAATATAATCTCAGGTTAATATGCTGGGAGTCAGTAAAGGGCTACAAGAAAGTTGTATAACTCAGATCTCCCAGTAAAACAACTGAGTAAATTGATACAGGGTGTGTCACTAGATTATTGAGCAGCCACAATCAGAACTAAAACAGGTTGTGAAAGAAAAGAGATATGGGTAAACGTAGCATCTGTCCCCTCTTAAGAACACAGATGATTCCAGTCTCAGAGCTTTTTTTTTTATGGTGACTCATACACAGTTAGTACTTGATTTAAGCAAAGTTACAAGAAGTAACTTAGTATGTTCTTTCCCATGAAACATGTGGCAGAACTGGAATTTGTCTATGTGAAGCACACACAAGGGTGTTTGTCTGATGGGTGGGGAAAACCTGTGCTCAACACAAAAATTAAGTTCAAGCAGACTTTAAAAATGGAACTAGATTGTCTTATAATATACTTTGCTACTCAAATACTGTACAGAGTAACTCTTAGACTCACATTGTAGCCAGATTTTTCTTTTCTACATCTTCTTTCTTTCAAGGTTGTGAGGAAGTATTTGGCACCTTCTGCTGTCTATGTCACATACTTCTAGATAATCTGGGAATTTTCTGATTTAATCATGTCAGATATGATAGTGGAAAGCATACGGGATTGGACCTGACCTCAGTGCTCTCCTTCATGGCTTGTCTTCTGAGAAGAAAACCCAATTTTTGCATTGTTCCCCTGTGGTCATGGAGGGAAAATACTAAAATATCTACAGGAATCCCAGAACAGAAGCCATTATCCTGGCAGAAACCTTTCAGAGACCTTAAGTATTTTTGTGCATAATGTCAGCTCCTGTGTTATGCGGGAGTAAACTAATTTTCCCTGTCACTGGAGAGATCTGACACCTTATGGGTCTGTGTCCTTGAGAAAACTCATCCTTTACAGCAAATACAGAAACAGATCACTGTTTCTCACTAGATTTTCATAAAAGACAAAACAAGCCTAGCAGATCATATTTCTACAAGGTTCACCAAGGCAGTATTTTTGTCAAAGATCCATCCTTTCTGGAACTACCTCTCCATCCACACCTAACTGGCCTTTATACAGCCAGGTGAAGAAAGTGACAGCTGCCAATAACTTCATATTTTAGTACACAGTAATTTCATCTCTAGTAATTAAATATAGTGGACAGAAAGGTGCCTGCTGTTTTGGAGATAAAAGGCAACTGCTACATAGAGCAACACAGGGCCACAGAAATACCCACACAGACAAATCGCTGTTCTCAAAGGTCCTCTGTACAATGCTAATGGCATTGAATATGACCTTGAAAAAATATTTGCATAGCAAATTAACCCTCCTCAAAGCATGAATTTATAGAAGGGGAAAAAAATTCACCAAAACTAAAGAGCTTTTATGTTCAGGACAAGGACATTCTGATAAATTACAATAAATTTATCCTTTAAGATACATTTAAATAAACAGAGGAACCCCCGAAAAGATTCCCTTCCCTACCGCTTTTAGTTTCATTTAATGAGGGACACTAGTTAACAATGACAACAGTAGGCTGTTGTGGTAACTCATCACGGCCACTACAACCCAGCTCTAATCAGACAGAAAGGTATGGGGGTTTGGCTGCTGCAATCATTACGAGATAGAGATTATTTAAAAAATGAAAAAGGTAAGATTTTTTTTAAAGGTCCTTATTTATTTTATTAACTCCCTACCATCTCTTTAAATTCTTTCCTCTTCTTCAAATAGTCCTTTTCCACTTCTATCTGCTAGTTCCTCTGCTTGCTTTGCTTAGCAATGCACTTCTTGCAAGCACATGAAAACTATTCCTACGGTATCAATCATGTATATTCTTGAAGGCAGGCTTACTCTAAAAAGCACTCCAAGTCAGAACAAGATGCAAGACAAGTGGATCCAGCAAATGAATAGGAGGCATCACAATGAGACAATTATGATGAATATAAATAAGCTGGCGAGAAGAAATATCATTTCACTGAAACATGCAATTTCACCCAACCCAAAATCATTCTTGGAGACAAATCTGTCTTCAGAGAGCTTTCGGGATGAAGATTTTTGAGGTTGGGTCAGCTGTGATCAGAGAGCAACATCCTAGATATTTTGAATCACTCTGCATTTCAAGAAGGCACATTTTGAATGTGAGAATTGCTATTACCTGACCATTTCATGATGCAAAGTTAGCAAGAGTCATCTTTGGGAAGCAGAACATTCTTAAAACCAGTTAGTCCATACCCTCTCAGTTTTACTAGAAGCCACTCTGCAACTCTCTGCAGAAAGACCTAAGTTAATTCAGAATGAACTCTTGGCTTGAGTAGCAAGAGCAGCATAGACATGCTAACCTAGCAAGCTACACAAATCAATTCGGTGGATTTCCGCCCCACACAACTACAGATGCTGCAGTGGGAGACACACACATCTGCCTGCTCTATTCTAAATGAGCACAAACTGACAGGATCAGACAACATTGCACATTTGTGACATAGTGCAATCAAGTCAGACAAGCTAAGGAGTCCAGTGGAGGGCTACAAGGATGGCTAAGGGACTGGAACATCTCTCTTAGGAGGAAAGGCTGTGAGAGCTGGAGCTGTTTAGCTTGGAGAAGAGAACACTGAGGAGAGACCTTATAGATATCTAAATGCAAGTGTCAAGAAGATGGGGTGAATCTTTTTTTCTGTAGTGGCCAGTGACAGGACAAGGGGTAACGGGCACAAGCTCGAACACGGGAAGTTCTACTTGAACATGAGGAATAATTTATTTTCTGTGAGGGTGAGAGAGCCCTGGCACAGGCTACCCAGGGACAGTGTGGAGTCTCCTTCTCTGGAGGTTTCCAAACCCAGCTGGACATGCTCTTGTGTTCCCTGATTGAGGGGAGCGGTGGGTGGACTGGATGATCTCTAGAGATCCCTTCCATTTCCTACCATTCTGGGATTCTGTGAAGTCTGGTCATCCAAACACTGCTGGAAGCTCTTTTAAGCAGTGATCTAAGGGATGAAAAATATCCAGTGAACTGCAGCAGTTTTGTTTTGAGGTTTTTATTGTGTTTTGAGTAGTTTTTTTCATTCTTTTTCCCCCCCACCCTGCTTAGGGAATTACTAATTGTTCCAAACTGCTGTTAATTGGCTTACAGTTCCACATACATTGTCGAACTGCTGGTCAGCTGGCGGGCACACGGTGCTTTCCCAACAGATTTATTTCACTGCTGGTTTTGCAGTCTGAAAGGTCCTCCCCATTTCCAGCCCTGCAATCCTTCCAGGCAGAAGGGAGGAGAGGAACAGACAGAAGCCTTTCCACAGAGATATAACAACCCTAGCAGGTTCTCAGCATGTCAATAACAATCTAATCAGGCTGCATTATATTGAAGGGAAAATGAGATTTCTGACTTTGCCAGAACACTTCACACATCCGCTTGCTCTTACAAACACATACAACACACTCCAGTTTCCAGATGCAGATAAGGATAACCACAGTGTGGAAAACAATCCAAGAACTAGTCTAGCCAATTCCTAGCTGGACCTAAGCCTCTTTCCATCTCCTCTCCTTGCTCTGGAATAACAATCACTGCCTGTAAATTTAATGAAATTTCATAGACAACTCCTTTGTGTTTATGTCACATACAGCAGCCCTGCTGCTCTGAGGATACATAGGAAAGATGTCTGAACAAGTTGTCCCACCTTGCCTCTCTCCCAGCTTTGGGAAACCTGCAAATCTAACAATGCCTAGGGAGCAGAAATTTGTCCTAGAAGAGTCCTGATGGCACCTCTTCAGAAAGAACAGCTGTAAGGTACTGCCCTCCCCACACAGTCAACCAAGTGTACAGAAATATCATTAAGTTTGCCCAAAAAGTAATGCAACAGGGTTTTCTTCTGTTCAGTGCGGTTCCTCCCAGAGCTCCCTCCTTGGGCAGGACTGATTACAGCTGATCTAACCTAGACTTTAAAACTTGAGGTATTATCCCCTGTTGACCATAGTTAACCTCAATGAACCACTAGCATGTGATTTGGTGAGCAATGAACTGCTGCATGCTGGCTCCATGCTGGCTCCTTCATTGTGCTCTGAGGACTTAGATCCAGTAGCAATCTATCCTTTGCAAAAAAATAAAATTATAAAACAACACAATAGGATTCTGATTCCAGATTCACTGGAGGAAGGAGGAGGAGATTTTATTTCTTTCCTGGCTGACTAGCTAAAGGAAAAAAAAAGAAAGAAAAAAGAAAAAAGATGACTAAGTTCAGTGAATGAAAAAGAACCTTTTAGTCCAAATGCCTCAGCCAGGTCATCCAAATTCCCAATTGCCTTGATCTCTTTTCCAGCCAATGAGCTTCTCCTAAGCTCTGAATGATGGTGTCGTATATTTAAAATGTGTTTATTCTGACAATTTTCTATGCTTTTATGTAAGAGGACAGGCAAGGAACTCATCCCCAAAACCTCAAGGAAACAGTACAAGCCTTGGCTGCTAGACTAGTTGGCTCCCTGTGGACTGTTGATTCTTAGACAAACTGTTATTCCATCCTTAAAATATGTACTTACCCTGAAAAAGAAAATGCACACACAAACATACAACTAGGTATTAAGAGCTTTGGTAGACCTGTGACTCTGATCTTGTGACTAAGGTGTCAGCTGCTTCTGCAAAAAAAAGGACATGGTAGTGGAAAGGAAAAAATCCAAACAAAAAAACAATGGAAGAGTAAACACTGAACTGCCCACAGTTGGACTGAGCTGAACTTCCACTGCTAAGCTCCTAACGCTAGGTTTTCCTCATTGCTTCGGTGTCAGTGAGGTTATAGAAACCAGAGAGGCAAACAAATGGGGATTTCTAAACAGATCAAGGGCTAAATGAAGGTTATAAAAAAAAAGGGGGTGTGAGGGACAATACTCAGAGAACATCAGTTCTGTGGAAGGTTGTGTGTTTCTCAGGGTACCCAAGAGAAGGGCAGATATGCCTGACAAGAGAGGTCAGCAGGTATCAGATCACATCACTCCTTTCCTCTTTTCCTTGTCTGCCTTTTAACACTCCCTTTGAGCACATTTCCCTTTGGTTGTGGGAAATGCACAATCCACCAGCTCTCTTAAAAATCATGTTGCAGTGTCACGGGCTGAAATAAAAAACAGATTTCTGCTTTCAAGTCTCCTCGTCTACCCTCTACTGATCAAACCTAGCCTTAATCTGATAGAATAGATAGGATTTGGGAGTCAGGCACAATCCTACTGTATATCAAGAGAACATATGAATTATGCTAAACACATTTAGTGGGACTCCTTGGTCCTGCTCACTCCATTCCCTTAAGGATTTCACCCCTGGTTTTAACACAACTGTCTGCAAGGACATGGTGGAAATGTGTTCCCAGGTTTGCATATTCATCTACATGCTCAGGGGTCAGCAGCCCTGGAAACAATACCCAGACAGCAGCATGATGAATAGAGTACAGGGACTAGATTAAAATAGACTTTCAAATGCAGTTCAATTGAAATAAATCCCCCTATATTTTGTTGCCATTGACTATAGCTTAAACTAGTCTCCACCATTTGTCTTTCTTTTTTCCAAACTTGTCAACTTTTTTGTCAACTTTTTTTTCCAAAATTGTGGCTACTAGTGATTGCCTTTAAGATCCTAACAACAGAGAGAGGCACATGAGCTCATCATCTCCTAGGCTACACCCATACACTGCAGGTTGACTCATTCCTAGGAGTCACCTCAGTGAAAGTCTCTGCATATATCTAGACCATGAGCTCCTGAGATGTCCACCTACCACTCTACAGTGCACACTGATGCCAATTCTGCCATCCTTCCCCACCCACCCTCATCTCACATGCCAAAGTCCTGGGACACAGTCTTGTGTTGCTACCTTTTTCCCACAGCTATATCCAGCATCCAGATAAGGCTGACTGCATCAACATCTTACAACAGCCTTATACCCAGGTAATGTACCAGGGGACAAAAAGCACTAAAAATTTCACTAAGGCCTGGCCAGGGAAGGGGTCATCACCTATATCAAGGTGGTACACAGCCATGGTTATCTCCAGGGCATATTTCCTTTAGGAAATATGACACTTCTGTACATGGCACTGCCACAGGTAAGACACGTTTCTCGATCCAAGAGGATTGCAATTAACCCTGGATTATTGTCAGTCTACAGTATGTCCTCCAGTAACATCCTAGGATTCAGCTGGTCACACAAGATGATGTGCAAACACCATCCAATATGGTTTCATGGACAATGCCTCTGAGCTCCTGCACCTGCAGGTTGGGACAAGCAGTCTGCTTTTCACCACATGACAAAATACATAGCATCTATCTGTAATGTCAATGAAGTGGCTTTTTGGTATCTGTAGCCCCAGTGTGGCTGACCTACATGACCTGCAGGTAATCCTGCATTTCTGATGTTCTCAGAAATGTAGTCAGTGAACAGACACATAATGTAAAGCAAATAAATACTTTGCTGTCAATATATAAAGCCTTTTACTAATATATATGGATTTTAAAAAAGCAGAATAAATTGTCCACACAAAGAAACTACTGGCAAAGAGAAAACCTCAGAAATCCCTTCTTCACTTAACATCACTCAAGAGGACTGCCTGCTTCATCGTAAGTCTAAGAAACAAGGAAAAACATTTACTTACAAAGACTGGTAAACCATAGTCAAAATTCACTGCTGGATAGTATTTTCATCCTTTTTTTCCTTCTTACTAAGAGCTCTGTGATGGTCCAATACCTAATTGAACAAAGATCACAGAATCACAAGATATATTAGTCTTCTCTAGACTTGGTAACTCAAGAAATCTATGTGAGTTCTCCTGTCTAAGGATCTTGGGCGCATGCAAAATCTTGCTTATGCAACCACTGGGCACTGGGAGACATGTGGCCACCATGGGACAGCAACTTCTGTAGATGCTGCTTTATGATATCATCAGCTCTTCTCAGATTCTTCTAGTGCTAGTGTCTGCCTTCATAACACTTTGCTTACCAAACCACAGCTGCCAAGTAGGGTAACATTGTGCCCGCTTCATTTCTTTTTCCTTGCTTTGTCTTGGCTTGGCGTAAGTCATGGTCTCACTTTGCAGCAGATAAATAGCTCCATAAAATCCAGAGGTGGTAGAGCTGTGATGATTGCAGGGTACCTAGCAGCTTCCTTGCAAAAGAATTTCTGCAAAAATCTTCTACCTGAAGCAGTCCTGCATTTCCCACCAACATAGCTTTTCCTGAACCTTTCCAGATGTGACACATTCAGACAACACCGGAAGGGTCCCGCAGTCTGGATGCTATCAGCAGGCTGGGAACGTAACCTCCAGGGCACTGTATCAGGACTGCACACATCCCATTGATCTCCTCCCTTTCAACTTGGCAGAAAGCTAAAGTTTTCAAAAACGATTCTCTTTAACCTCTGTGAAGGAGGAGAGATCACAGGGATTTGAGCACTGAATGTCTTAACACTGTATTAGCAGGTGAAGGAGCTTGTTTGAGATTCTGATCAGCAAAGTGCAGCTCCAAGGAGTGGGTCAGAATATGTCAAAGATGGATAAACACTGAACAAGAAGGTTGTGTTTCTCAAAGAGCTCAACTGCTAAAAATGGCAGACAGCAAAGTCTAGGAGGGAGGGAAAGGGTGTACAGTGACACAGAGAAAGGGAGAGAAAGCCTTAGCCAGCAAGACAAGCACCCTGAGTCACGCTGCTGGGGAGGTGAGGCCTCTTTGCCAAGGAAAGGCTGACAGGCTAAATCAGATGCCTGGAGTAATTCCACAGCATTCAAAAAAATATACTTTTTTTTAACAAAGGGTTGGTGTAACTCAAGCCACAATCAGAATATAAAATCCCACTGATGTGAACCCCAGTCATCCACAGTTCTGACCGCTGGGGCTGCTGCTGTTCACGCGTATGGTCCGTGCCAGGCATCTGAACTAGGCACAACCCCAGGCTTGTGCAGAGCAGCTCCTGATGAACCATGAGGGAGCACAAGACAAAGTTCTCCATCCACAGCTCCTGCAGCTGGACGAGCGCCACTGCATGGCCACTGTCAAGAGGAGTCATGTGTTCAGTGCCAGTGCAGCAGCTGGCTGGAGATGATTGTGGCACATTCCCACCTTCCTGGGCTTGAAAATGTCACAGCTCTGAGTATCTCCAAGATGAACAATTTTAGATCAGGAAGGAGATCATTCTGCTGACTCGTGGACGTGATTTTCGTAATGAAGCAGAGAATCTGATTTCACTTTGCCTAGGTCTCCACAGCTACTTTCTGTGACTCTAAGCCATCTAGGTTGTTAACTTTTTTTCTTTTTCTCCCCTGCTATAAAGACATCTACATTTCACTGAACTTTTAACTGGAAATGTAACAATGAAAATCTGATTTATTTTTTTTTAGTACATAGCAAAAGCACTATGCTACATACAAAGGTCTTTGAAAACATATCAAAGTTTACTTACCAGCAAATCTCAGACATTTCTGGTTTTAACTGACAAAGTGCGAAGTGAATACAGAAACCTGAAAAAGAAAATAATGATTTTTCCATCATTACCCAAGCACTAATAAAGCACAACAGTTTCATAGTCCTCTGAGAATCAGGATAAAGTTGGGACCAACAACAGGAGGAAACTGTATTTCCATTTTGTCTTGTAAATATTTTTCTTGCGGTGCTTTGCTTCAGCACTGAGGGTCTGAGGACCTAAGCACGATAGTGTTTGTAGTCAGAAACAAGATTGTTCATTAGATGAACCGGAATAGCTGGGAAAATTAGATAAGTTGCCAGGTGCTTCCTAGGCAGTCTCCCTTACACAGTCATGGAGACAAATCTATCAAAACCCCTTGAGCTGAAGGACTCTGTGGGCTCTCCTTAGGTTTGCTTTCAGTCCTTGTGCTTTTTGCAGCTTACTTGACTGAAGGACAAGGATTAGATCTCTCCAGTTTCAGATAAGTGTCTGCCCACCCCTTAAACCAGCAAGAATCACTCCAATTACATTAGTAGCTTTGCTTTCTCCCAGGCTACTTTCTTTTCATTTGTGAAAGGAAGTGGTCAGAAGAGTGATGTAGAAAATAAACACACACACCCACAAACAGAAAACCCATTAAAAAAGCACAAGTAAAACCAATCCTTTTTTATGATATATCAGATCTATTCTCTTTAGTCCCTTCCTGAGTCTAGTCCTCACCAAAATCCACATCAGATAAACTTTGATTGCTGCCAGTGTAGTGACCCTGTGGTGTAGAGAGAAAATGAGATGCTGCTATATTTCATACACCAGTAACCAATTCACCAGCTGTGCCCTAACCCCATGAACTCCACGGAGAGTGAAGGAGGAGGAGGGTAAGGTGCCCAGTAGCAAGCTTCTCCCAGGTACCACAGAACTTTCAAACTGTGAACTCAGCAGGTATGAATGGAAATCATGGATGAAAAGATGGGACACCAGAGAAAAAAAGACAGTCCTCTTTGTGATCTTAATTGTGGCTTAGTGGTGCATCGAGTTCTACACATATGCACAGCAAGCATGGCTGAAGAAAGCACTCAGTGTCATTAAAAATTATCTTATTTAACCTTTGAAAATAAAAGCAATGAGTATGAAAGAGGTGTCAAGGTTGTTTTGGATACTAATTGAAAATTGCTGACATTTTCTTAGCTCCTCTGCATATGTGGATTCACTTATGCAGAATTCAATGATAAATAGTGCTGGGAATGAGAATAGTTTTTGGATTATTTGCTTTAAGCAGAAGACAGTCAGCAAAAAATCAAAGAGGAGCTGTGAGGCAGAGATGAGCCTACCTTGGTGCATGGACACTTCACAGGATTTTAGTATCATCAGAAGAACAAGCAACCACTGTGTTCAGAGCCACTAAGGCCATGTTCACAGCCCAGCAGCATGCAGGTCTCTTTTACACACTGTCAGCAACTGGGTTGGACTCAGATGCTTTAGCAATAAGCAGGGCATAAAGCCCACAGGTGACTAAATCTGGAGTCTTTCTTTGGAAGGACAATGGCAAAGTCATGCAGTCAAGCTCTGAATGGGTAGCTGATCCTGACACCTGAATTACTAGCAACCCTGAGGGCTGCTTTAAAAAAGAGAAACAAAATCACAAGATTTGTCAGCAGATTTTCATTATGAGGAAGCTGAGATCAACCATATTTCTAAATTAATTTTCTAGTACATATTGGTCATATTGGTAATTGTCCCTCCTCCCCCCACCTCCCTTTTTAATAAGTACAATTTACTAGAGTTGCATAAAAATGAGTAATATATTAGTTTCACTTAGATCCAGCATGAAATGAGTCATTTCTTTCCAGCACATGACCAGGTCATTATGCCTTCCCTAAGTATATTGCAGAAAGACAGAGAAAGATGGTAAATTTTACCCATAAACAGACACTGCAAATCATCTGATTCTTTTAAGTGACAATGAGTTCACCTCCTGAAAAAGGTCCATTTGAAATGAACCTTTCCCTGTCATACCCACATCCCTGCAGCTATGACAAGCCCTGGGAAAGGGGCATATACTTCGTTCTCACTCAGACAAACTATGTCCATCTCTCTCTGGCTGACAAGTCTCTTTGAAAATGAGGCCCTGGGGGGAATAAACATGGTACCTTTATTTATAGATCTACAGCTTGATAGCCTGATCACTAGGTGCTCCCTTCCCTTCAGGCTTTGAGTAACCAGTGTTTATTTCCACAGTGATTTTGGCTTTTCTGCCCTGCTCACCTTTCCAGCTCTCTAAATCTCAGACAAACTCTCTTTATAAAGGTGGCAGGTTCTGACTGGGATTATGAAGTGCAGTATTTGTGTAGATCAAATGACAATGAAATTGCTATTCTGTCTTCCCAAATTCAGCTTTGCCCTTTGGTTTTATCCCTTATGTTTGAACTAAAGGAAATGTAGCATATGCCAGAGGTTCCTGATCTTCTCATAAATTAAGCTCAATTTAAGAGAAATTGAGGAACCAAAACAAGAAGGTTATTCTCCCTTAAAACAGAAAAAAAAAAAGTTTAAAATTAAAAATGCATCAGAAACCAACCCTCCAGAGGAAAGTAGAGGCTTTTGACCTTTGTGCCTCACACTACAAAGCAAAAGAGGACATTTTGCCATCCATGAGGCAGCATAGGCGCTCATCAGGGTTTGGGAGTTTCTACTGTCACAGGAGTATGACACTAGTTGCTTCCAGGCCCCAGATCATTGACTTACACATGGGCAAATCAGAAGGGATCAGCATTTCTTGCTTTGTAATGGCAGCAACATTTCATAGAATCATAGAACGGTAGAAGTTCTGCAAAATCTGTCATGTTACACTGAAATTAGAGTAAATTCACTGATTTTTTTCTTTCCTTTGCAAAGTTTACTGTTGACCAGTCTCTCTGGAACTATATGACAAACTTATAAATATACCTAAGTGGAAATCAGAGTCAGGATTAATGGTGAAAACAAAAACAATGATTAACCTGTTTAACACAGCCTGACAGAAACAGGTTACTGCATCCAAAACCTCACCTTAAGGAAAAGTTCCCATACTCTTTTCATGTCTTTTATATCTTCTCTGGCCTGCTTCACATCCAAATTCACAGAGTATGTTTTGCACATACAGATGGATACTCTCCAGTGTCATTCTCATGGACAACTCCAATCACTGTCAGCAAACGTACCCTGGCAAATATCCCTGCTATAGTTTAACCTAACCTTGCCCTTCACTGCTATCCAGACACCAGCCCATAACTTACTGACTACAGAATATATCTTTTTCCTTTCCAGGAAAATCTCTTTACTAGACCAATTGATATGGCAGGAAGAGACAAAATACCTTTCATGCTCCTAAGCCTGTTCTCAAGGTCAAGAAAGGAAGTAGGAGTTTTTTCATTCACATTGGAGTATTAAGTTTGTTCATTGGCTTTGTGTGACTGACAGTATTTGCCATGCTTTCAAATCCACATTCAGCTTTGAGCTCTCTTAAAGTAGCAGTTGGTGTATTTTCTTTGTAGGGATATTCATCCCACATATTAATATCCAACAGCATTGACAGTAATCAAACAATGTATTCACTACATGTATACCATAGCTTGGTCTCATTAAATATACTTCAGTGTCCCATTATGAACAGAGATTTAAACTTTTTTCTCCCCCTTAACCAAACCTTATTTTTAAGAAAAGTAGGAAAAAGAGTAAAAAATTCTCAAACTTTATTGTCACTTAGAGTCAGAGGCAGGCACACAAGGGACTCTCTTCATGGGTTTTTTTTTGGTTTGGTTCACAACATAGGAAGAAATTATCAGTTTACACAGCACGGTTGTATTCCTTTGGATTTAAACAAATGTGACCACAAAGCTGGTAAAAATTTGCAAAAGCTGTACTCTTGCCTTCACATCTGCAATGCAGATACCCATGACACTTCTGCAAACTTAATTCCCACTCATTTAGCTCAATTCATGGAGCTACACATAGGTGACTCAAAGTTCCTTTTCAGATCCCAAATACTGGAACTTCTCCTGCTTTGTTTGAGCTAGCAATACTGAAACCCCATTTTTATTTATCTTTTTTGTATGTACTGTATTTTACCATCACTTTGCAACCTGAGCCAGTTTTCAAGCCATTGCCTTCCAGTCCCTCAGTCATGAGGGTACACCAAAGTCACGTTTCCTATATTTTCTTTGAAATCATGAAACTTACAGAAGAAAAGGAGACTGAGTAGAATATATTTTAAGACCTTCCATAACTCTAGACCTGGAGCTGAAAGAAATAACTATACATTGCAGCACTGATGATCAAATTATGAGTTGGCAAGACTGGGCTTTCATTCAACTGAACCACAAATGCACTTGAAACAGTGACTTGCTCTTCTCCTTTTGTTTCAAATCAGCCCAGCATCTTTTCTGACATAAAATGACCTAGGTCATTTCTGCTCTGAATCATCAGCAAAGAAGGGAAAGGAGGGAAAGTGAAGATATCACTCTCCATATCTTCATCCCGCAGCATATTCCAGAGGGCACAACTTGATCATAACTTTTCTCACTCTCCCATGACCTCTTGCAAAATAATCCCTCCTCATATCCAAGTTATAAAGCAAAACAGTTCCTTCCACGCTTAAAGTACACACTGTCTGTGATGTCATCCAACAATGCATAGAATTTCAGCTTATCTTGAGAAAAACAGTACCTCAGCCACAAATAGTGAGGGCCATGCAGTAAACACAACTTGCCAAATGTTATGACAATATCCACATCAAGGAAAAATCAGACTCTCCACCCTACACTACTTCAACACACAAGGCAAAAGGATAGTTATCCTTAAATTGTGGATACTGAGGCTCCACCACAATCAAACCGCACAGTAGCACTCATCCAAGAGAGCTGCCTTCCCCTTCCCAAACCTCAGGAGGCACTTGTAGGACATGGCTAGCCCCAGACCAGTATCCAGGCGATGCATCCACATAAAGCAGAAAGTCTAACACATGCCCTAAAGCAGGGCAGCTATGTTATTAGTTCAGGTTTGAGGATGCATCTTACTGAAGTCTGCACAGGAGGGAAGCCTAGCTGTTAGGGACCATGCTTCATCCTCCTGTAGGAGTTACAGCATCCAGCCTCACTGAGAAGAGAGGAAACCCCCAGCCACAGAAGTGCAAGTGCAGTATCATTTCCATCCATGTTCCTCTCCATTGCCAGCCTCTGCTCCTGGAGAAGCAGCCTTAACTGCACAGCTTTACCTCAAAGGGCAGAGGGGTAAACACCAAGCTGCAGATCACCAACAGCATTTCAAGTTCCTTTATAAACCAACAGAAATGCCTAAGCCCAGTCTGGATGCAAGTTTAGGCTCTCTTTGGTTGCAGTGTGTATCCAGGAGAGAAAGTACATCTTGGTCTTCTACCAAGGATCTCTGCTAGTCATCAGACCCACAGTGATTACAGCTAAGGAGTGAGAGAGGAGGAGTATGTTATATTTCTCCCCTTTAGACAACTCTTCAAAGTTCTTGTCTTTGACTACGGAGAACACAAATGATGTGGTTGTTTAAATTGATCACCCTGGCAGTAATTTAAAAAGAAACAAAACAGAGCCAAGAAAAAATAGATTTATAGAGCTGCATCCTATTTCCTAATAGTATGAAGGAGAAAACCTGCCTGTACACATATGTTTTCCAGCCTCAAAATTTGTCATCTGTACTGGTCTTACATCCAGAGGTATTTCTCCAAGATACCTCTAGGTAAGTGGGAATATAACCACAACCTTTTTTTCATGCAAGCCAGACAGCATTGTGGCAGCCAAAGGTACGGTCCTGCCCTTTTGTTTGCTGTTAGAAACAAACATTAAGGTCACAGAACAGGAGAAACACTAGGCTGGTCCCTTTCCAAGGAACTCCAGATACATTTCCAAATAGCAAATTACACATGTATAAAGACTTGGCAAATGGGACAGGCCTGCTCTACTGCTGTATGCTTACCTTCCACAGCCCTCATCCGTTCATTTTCATCATTAGCCCTTTTACTGCATAATCATGCCTTTAAAAAAGTGCAATGCCTTCTCCTGATAACATCACCCTTGGGAAGTCAAAGCACTTTAAATGCAATGGTTGGCATTAAACAAGGAGAGTTATTGTTATGCTTCTTACCCCTACTTAAGCTCGATTTGGGCATAGATTAGAAGTTCAGAACAGACAGACAAGTGCTGAAAGCAGAGAAAATACTGAGGTTTCTACTCCAAGGCAGAAGAGGGGGAGGGAAACGGGCTGGAGGTGACTGTTCCTTAGCCAGCCTCTGCTAATCGAAGCAAGCTATCCTCATCAATATCACTTTGCTTTGGCAGCTTTTCAAGAAGGAGGAAAAAAAAGAAAAAAAAAGGAAAGAAAAAAAGAAAAATCCCACTCCTCTTGTGCAACATACTTTAATTGCTATGTGCACTGCACACCAAAGAGGAAATTCAGGGGGTTAGCAGTAACGTGATGAGCTGACTCGCCTTTGATGCCTTAAAGAGAAAATTCTTGCAGTTGGGGAACAGGAAGGGGGAAGACTCATCCCCCTCTGACCCATAGGGCACATTCTTTGCCACTCCATCTGCCACCTCCAGCTGCTAAATCCTCCGTCACCAGCACAAGGTGATCTCAGACCGAAGCGTGCTGCTAACACATGAAAGGAAACAACTTTGGCTGGTTGCCTCCTTACGAGCCCTACTCTCCCCACCCCCTTCCTTTCTTTTCTCTCTGACATGTTTAAAGCATCTGAACGTCAAGGTACTGAGATACCACAGAGCAATTTTCCCATCCTTATCCTTCTCAGATGGCTCTTGTCAGCAGTTCCCTCCAGCCTTACTCTCAAAGCCCCTGTTTTCCATGAGGATTTCCCTCCCTCCTTCTTTGCCTCCTGCTCTGGAGCTGCTGCTCTGGAGCTCACACTGTTTCCTTTCTTGGAGCCTACAGTCTGGAGCCAGTGAGGTTTGTCTGCTTCCCTGAGTTCAGCTAATAAATTGGGATCAGGGGGTCACACAGCAGGGGACTTGGAAGCTTGAGAGCCTCTGACACCATTTTTATTAGTTTTTACTATACATACCATTTCAGGAGCCGGGATGCCATCCCAGTGGGGCCCTACCCATTGCTTAGTAACTAAGATTTTGTAATCTAAGTTTTGACAAGGTCATTTTTTACCTTGGGAGAGGGTGGGGGAGGGAGAACCCCCACATACATTAATTACACAAACACTGTGGGGACAATGCAAATAGGAACCCATTTTCCTTTTGCATCAGGTCTAAAGAATGAAAAATCTTTTTACTATAGGGCTATTACAAGCCAAAGAGGTCAGGATATTTCAAGTGACACAAATACAATCCCATCCTCCTCTTGCAGATTGCATGAGTGCATTTCAGCCTTTCCCCCATCTATACTTGATAAACCACACTGTCAATAAAAGAAACCAAATCTGGGGGTAGCCACAGAGCCCTGATGCCCAGGTAATAATAAATGCCCCCATGCCTCTACTGACAGCATAGGGATGACCCTGATCAAGCTAAAATTAAATAATGAAATCTCTACTGTCCCACAGAGTATAAATTACCTTTTGATAATCTTTAGTCCCAGATGACAGAGATGTGAAGAGCCCAAACACTCACTGACTCTTCAGATCAACCAGGCACATGTATTCCTGATACAATGTTTTGTAGGCTGACAAGCACAGGAAACAAGAAAACACAGCAACTAAGAACAAGTCAGCACTGGGACGACTTCATGAGAGCAGGTAGGGATCAAACCAGCACAGCACTGTTGGTGACAGCACATGGCCGTGGCTGCAGGGTAGTGGTGCTGGTGGGGAGAAATGAGTTGCCTGGCCAGCCTGACCCTGTTGAAGCAAGGCAAAACAGTTCCCTGGGCCCACAGTCACACAAGGCAGTGCAGAGAAGGAGCCAATCTGCCAAGCAGGCCTTTGCTCCTGTATTTAGTGCTGCTCTCTTCAACTGCAGCCTTGCAGCTTTGCTGTATGCATGCTCTTTGTTTAGTGTGGGTTTCTTTTTTCTATCTGCTGCTCTGCTCTGATAAATTCATTCTGGAAGGAGGAAAAAGGTCTTCTGGTCACTGGTACATTTCCCTCCCACCTCTCCCCTGATTCAGAACTCTGTGAGGTGTATGCCTCTGATGTGGTTAAAGTAGGACTGAGATTAAGTAATGCCTTTGAGGTCCTTCGATATGCATTTTGCTGGCTGTCACCTCATCAGGCTCCAGCATATGCTTTGAGGTTAAGTCCCAGTGTTTGTGTTTTGGGCCTTTGTTGTGGTTGCTTGATTTGTTCATGATGGCCTTGGCTCTGCCACCCCACAAGCAAATGCAAAATTCACAAAGTGGTGACTCAGCCATTTTATTCACTGGCAGCAGCAGCAGCTGGCAGAGGCTCAAAACAGATCAGAGAATAGGGCAACAAGTGTCTCCAAATGGATTTCAGACAAGAAAGAATGAAAAACCTGAAAAACCATGGAGAAACAAAGACTGATAATAAATAAAGAGGCAGAAAAACAGCTGGAATGTCAAGTGTAGACTGAAGAGATCAAAAGTAAGTCAGCTCTGATAGACAAGAAACTGTGCTGCACTTCAGAACAGCAACACTCACAATATGGGAACTCACTGACCCATACAGCTTTTTCCATTGGCTAAACTCAGTCTGCACGTCAAAAGAAGTTGCTTTTTGCTGCCAACACTGGAAGCTCAAAGCAGAACCTACAGATCAAGCTGTTTTCTTCCTGCTTCAGGCATCAGTCCTAAAAATAAAATGACCCTGGAGGACTCAAAAGCTGGCTAGCTTGTTTGGCTTGGTAGTACATGAAGCAGGATAGCAAGGTTTGTGCTTGTTCTTCTGCAGTTTTGTGGGCTCTGTGAGTTTTCAAATAATGAAAATATGTCCCCAGACACAAAGGGGGAACTTTATCCTGAACCTGGTTTTACATCATGGCAACATTTTCATCCCTGAAGGTGAAAACAGTGATCCTTACAACATATCCTCTTCTATCTGAATATACAGTACCAAAGGCCATGTATCTAAACTGAAGCTGTGAATTTTCCATTATGAGCTGTGATACACACAAAAAGGACATTTCTACATTAACTCTGTTTAAGGCTACAAACATCAGAAAGTGTCACACATGGACTTATATGGTAAGGTACTCTATAATAAATTTGTAGAGAGAAGAAAGACAGTCCTGTACTTAAGCACAGCACTGGAGTCACGACATCTGGATCCTGTCCTTGGTATGACCCACAGTCACACTGTGAGACCTCAAGCCTTGCCTCAGCTATGTACTACTTGTGAAATCTCTAGAGTGCAGTCATTTATTTACTTATTTATTTATTTTTAACAGTGCACAGCGATTTACATTCAGAGAGCTTTATACCCCATTTCTGTCTGTTTGATCTCCAGCCTCAACTTTTCTGGTAAAACAGCAATTAGAGCACAAGTGCTGAGCCGGCTCTTTGTTGCTGCCCATGCCCTATCAAACTCAACAAAATGACTGTGACTCAGTCACCTAAGCTGAGTTCTGTTTATTCATGTGTAAACTGGGAATCACTATAATTGCTTTCTAAGCATTAATTGATTATTCCTCATAACACTACTATAGAATTCCTAGAACAGAAAGGAATAAAATCAACAAGAGGAGCAGACAGCAGCAAAACTGCAAACTGCTAATAATTTTTTGTTTACTTCTTTTGGGTTTTTTTTTCTTCTGAGGACTGAGGTGTGGGAAGATCTTTCCACTCTTGTCCTGACTTCACAAAATCAAAGAATGTTGGGGTTTGGAAAGGATCTCTAGAAATCAGCCCAATCCACTGCTAAAGCAGGTTCCCCTCGATTAAGGGGCACAGGAATGCATCCACACTTTCAACATGATGTGCCATGTTTGCTTTGTAACTTCAGTCCATCCATCTCAACTTTTGTCTGTTCAGACACAGTTCCATCTCAGAAGTGAAAGTCTACATTCCCAGAGCTGACTAGCAGGGGTTTTCCTGAATCTTATGAAGACAATGAAGATATGTCCCCTTATATCACTACCCATATCTGCTCAGATTAAGCAATCTTCTTTCTTTGCCTGTCATTAGGGTGCAAGTCTGATGGATATCAAGAGGTGACTCGTGAATTTCCAGGTGTAGTTACCATCTATAATTTCTCTATGCATTTGTGTGTCTCCAGCCACTGCTCTCAGATATATATGCACATTTTCTCCAGTTGGCTGAAACCCTTCTATAGTTCTGCTGTCTCTCTACCTGTTAAACCAAAAGGCTGGAAAGTAATTGTGACCAATACACTGATTTGAATAAGGATAAATTAATTCCTTTCTTTCCTGGGGCTCAACTGCCTTGAGTGCAGTATGGATGGATCAACAAGTAAAATCCCAGAGCAGATAAAGAACAAAGTCAAAGTGGCAGTAGGCATCTTCACTCTTAATAATTTCCAGTAACATAACAAAAAAAAAAAAAAAAAAAAAAAGCACAAATCAGACTACAAAACAGAAGTCAAGTTCCCTCCTAGGAAAAAAAACAAACAAACAAATATAAGGCAAAAAAACGTCCAGCCTTTGGAAATCACTTCTATGGGAAGAGGCAGGTATATACTACAGCTTGGTAATGCCAATAAGTCTCTTTTTCTCTAATGGAGTATAGGCCCTGCTTGTAACAAAGCTTGCTTTACAGAGTTATAATTTCAGTTTAAAATGTTATGATGTTAGACTAAAATTATTTTACTGGTATAGTTATTTAGTCACTGGTCAGTTAGTCACAATAGCAACTGCTATTACAGAAGATTAACTGGAAATAAGGTTTGCATATTTTACTCTTAAAAAAAATCAACTCCCTCTCATTTCAGGTAACAACATGGAAATGTATTAAAACGAGAAAAGGAACATTCAAACACAGTAAGCAAGGCAAGTTAGTAAATATTCAAGCAGATCTTCTCAACTCTCTGTAAGACACTTACAAAGTTGTCCCATCTGAAAACCAGAATTTTCTCCTCTTAGAGGAGAGAGCTATTTGGGAAAAAAACACAAGTGAAAAATCAGACATTTCTG
Source organism: Urocolius indicus (assembly GCA_013401255.1). Classification (NCBI taxonomy): domain Eukaryota; kingdom Metazoa; phylum Chordata; class Aves; order Coliiformes; family Coliidae; genus Urocolius; species Urocolius indicus. Next base: position 173,250 of record WBNH01008208.1, read on the forward strand.
TTACAGACAACCAGCTGAACACTCCTGTCTCTCCTCAGAGAATATTTCAATGGAAAATCTGACCAGTCTGGCAGAGACCATTCCAAGACAGTGATAATGAGTCATAAGGCAAAGCTGTAGCTACCATACAGCCTGATCCAATGCCCCTGAAGTCAACAGGAAGGCTCTGAAACAGGCCCATACAAATTCAATAAAGTTTGCAGCATGGCTCTTATTAGCTGACATCTACTGGAGGAGCTGGCAAGGAAAATATGTTGCTGCTGTTTTCATGAAGGCTCTTCTCTCATTGTTATCAATGTCCAAGGATATTCTGCAAAGTGAGACAGAGATCAAACTGAGAAGTGTTCTTTAGACTTTTCAGCTTGAAGAGAAGGAGGAAAAAAACAGTTTCAAACCTGTAGGTTAAGTATAAAAATGTAAGGTGATGGAGATATAGAGTCACCACACTGTGAGTGTCTCTGACAGTGCATGGACTTGGTTTTCTGTTATTATGTGAATGCAGTACTGGTAAAACAGGAAGGAAGAGGCTTGTCTACTTAAATCCTGAGATGAGGAGCAGCAGCAGCTAGAACTCAATAGGAAATAAATATTCTTCTTCAGATGAAGAAAGAAACAAAATCTGTATAAAGGGCAAGAATTCAGACAAGAAAGTGTAAGTCAGGATATAAGAAAAAAGAATCTCCAGGAGGGACACTGAGCAAGACTAATTGATCTCTTGACTCAGGGCACATCCCTTGGTGTCAGGCACCTCTTTCAATAGTGGGTAGAGACCAAAAAATGACAAAAGTACAATAATCTGCCAATTCAGGACAGAGAAGAGACACAATTGTATGCTATGGGACAAAAAAAGAAAAGCCATAAAAGGAGCCGTTGACCTCCATCTTTCAGATCTCAGTTTAGAAAATAGCAGAGGTAGTAACAACCTCTTATTCTGTAATTCTCAGCTCTCACTTGGAAGGCCCTCAGGGAGGTGAGGAGAGCACCCAATCATCATGTGAAAATAGCAACATCAGTAAACCCTACCCTTGACAGATTTCCACTGGAGACTAGGAAGGCACTGAGGCTATTTACAGCCTCAGTGTGGATGAATTTTCCAGACATAGTAGGAGCAAGAACATTTTAATCAATGGTCATAATCTACTTAGCTAGGTCCCAGGTCTTAGAATAAAATGAGGAGTGAAAAAGATGGCACTACCTACAACTGCACCCCTCAGTTCCAGAAAGAGAGGGAGCTGCTGGAAAGAGTTCAGCACAGGGCCACCAAGATGATGAAGTGGAGTATCTCCCTTATGATGAAAGGCTGAGGGACCTGAGGCTCTTCAGCTTGAAGAAGAGGAGACTGAGGGGTGACCACATTAATGTTTACAAATATGTAAAGAGTGAGTGTCAGGAGGATGGAACCAGGCTGTTCTCAGTGATGGCCAATGATAAGACAAGGAGAAATTGGTATAAACTGGAACACAAGAGGTTCCAAAGAAATGCAAAGAAGAATTTCTTCACTGTGAGGGTGACAGAGCACTGGAACAGGTTGCCCAGATGCTCCTTCTCTGGAGACATTCAGAACCCACCTGGATGAGTTCCTCTGTGACCTACCCTAGGTGGTCCTGCTCTGGTAGAGGGGTTGGACTGGATGAGCTTTCGAGGTACCTTCCAAGCCTTAAGATTCTGTGATTCTGTGATACAACCAAGTCACTAACAACTAAAAAAAGAGAAAACTATCTTGAACTCTTCCTACTTGAATACCTGATGAAGAAAGAAGATGGTATATTAGTTGACATTTGCTACCATCATGCTAGAAAGCATGTCAATATTATCCATGTCAATGGACAATGGACAGACATATTACTCAGATACTGAGACTGATGAAAACAAACTAACCAAAGGAATCATTTGAAACTCAAAACACGGAAATGGACAAACCCATAAGCAGTTGACATGAGTTTATGGAAACCACAGTCTACCAAACATATTTCAGTTCTCTTTTGAGGTTATAAACAGAGCTAATAAAGTCAATAGCTTATGACAGATTCCTAAAAGGTGTTTGAAATCAGATTTATAGAGAAATTAATGTTACACAGTGGATCAAAATAAGTAGGTCTATTGTTTCCCCTTGGCTTTACAATATATGGTACTAACAGGGCTGGGAACTGCAGTGCAGGAGAAGAGCTGCCACCATCAACAAGGTTGTGCAGGGCAAGGCATTCTGCCACTTCCATTACAGCAGCACCACTCCTAAGGCTATTTACAGCTTCAATGTGGATAGATTTTCCAGATACAGTAGGAGCAAGAATGGCCTGGTCTTAACAAGATTTTAAAAGAATTTTTATGTCATATTTACTATCCTAGTTCATTGTCACCACAATTCCTCCTCCTGAGTCATAGACAAACACCTGAGGAACATGGAAAGAGAATGCCTTCCAAAAGGCACTATATTTCTCTGAGGCAAATTAATAACTATATTGTCTTTTGGTAGATCCTAGTGGTGTCTCATATCCATACCAATACTGCATCTCTGTTTGTTGGTATAAAACAAGCAAGTTTTTATTTTGGTTTAAGCCATTACCATCATTGCAATATCTTGCTCATCTCCAAAATACACTCTGAATATAACCATCTAAGAAGCTTTAGGGCCAAAATCATTGGAAGACCTTTGAAGTTATAATTGTCATTCACTGACCTTGTAGCATGCATGGCATGCAATGACCTTGGCCTTACTTTTAACCTCTTACATGCCAGCCCTACAGGGTTGTGCTAGTTAAATCTTCAGTGATTATTTCGAAGTGACAGATGGAGTGTCAAAGTAAACAGCATCTGTCCAAAGGGCCCCTGTAGGTGATGCTTCACAGAGTATCTCCTGAACATCTGCAGTAATTAAATGCTTAAGCTGAACAAAATTTAATTTTGCAGGCTGTGTTGAATCAGATGTAGTTCACTGCACCGGGGCCCTTGATCTGCTCTGTGCTCCTGGAAAATAGTGTTGCTTCTCCCCAAGCCCTCTTCACCCTGAACTTAAGAATTGTGTCAGCTTGTTTGTTCAACAAATAGACACTTAGTGGCTAAATATTCGATTTGGCATCCAATGAAGCTGTTACCTGTATCTGAAAGGAGACCACAATCAGAATTTAAAAGCATGCCTCTCTTCTCAATTTTTCCTTATGGAAGGCGAAGGTTATTTTGCTGGAGTGGAAGGCTTTTTGGCTTTGTTTGTTTCTTGAAGAACTCAGTAATGATATCTTATTAAACTTGAGTTCTCTATAAAACCCAAGCAAGGTGAAAAACATCAAGAGATGTATTTACTTAACATATTAGCAATATTAAAAACCATGAAGAAAGTGAAACCTGGGAAAGGCCAGTAATTTATCAAAGTCTGAGACAGTTGAGTCTGATAGTCTGCAGTCTTAAAAAGCCCTGTACAGGAGTGAAATATACTCCCCTCCCACAGAAGGGAAAGAAAGCTCAGCAAGTCAGTACCAAAGACACGACAGACTGTTGAATTTACTTGCATTGACACATACCACTGCTAACTCCTTGCTACTTGTGGTATTCCCAGCAGCTTGAATTGACAATCCCTCTGGTTCACTTGACTCTCTCATTTTAAAAGTACAAGAAATATCTAATTTGAGAGAAAAGTGGTGAGGTTGTTAGCAATTTAAAGAGAAATCAGTGACCAGTACAGCCAAAAAAGCAGCCACATATTCAAGCCAAGTCAGAAGGCTGACAGGTCTGTAGAGAGAAGATACTACTTAAAACAGATGATGACTGTCAAACTGATCCAACAAACCTTGCTGTGATACTCATGGACCTTACTCTACCCACAGTCTCCTGGGTACAGAAAAAAAACCAACTCATTGATATGTCCTTTCCAACACAGAAAAGGGCAAGGAAATCTTTTGTGCTGCATGGCAGGGAAAAGTTATTATGGAGAGACAGTTTTCTTGGAGTCTCAAATACCTGGTAACTCTGATCATTCTGAACAGGGTACAGGTCATAAGATAAATGTCCAGGCTGCGGCACTTATCTCAGACTGCAAGGTTCTCATATGGAGGTTACCATATAATATTTGATTATGGTTATACACCAGATTGCATTGCTGACAGAGGTTTTTCATAAGTATTCATGTTCATTGCTTAGCTCTCCATAGTTTATATTATTTTTTTCTCTGTTTTTCAGACACCTGTCATTTTGAGATCCTTACACATTGGACACATTCACCAGTTAGCTGCCAGCTGTGGCTCTTTCCTTTCATTCTGTTCGGGAAGCCAAAAAAGATGCACTGTTGATTTCATCCTTTGCCAAAAACCAAGGCTGTCAGTTTGGGAACTGCACACATTAGGAAATACATTTGTGCTCCCTCTTCTTCCACGATGGATCTTCCTTTTCCAGGTATAGAGCAAAAGTCTGTAGGTCACACCAGAAAAGGGTAATTCATTACATTTTAGTTGACAAAGTTGAGGGTGAGTAGGAAAAGAGATGAAACAATAGAAAGGCTGATCTCATTCTAAATCATGAATTATATTTAATTGTCTGTTGGTTTTTGCTCATTACTCACTAAACCTAAACTGTTTGCATATCTAGTGGGGCAATTTCAGAGCCATAAATGTCAGCAGGAGCTGTAACTGGAGAATGAGGAGAAGATGAACTAACCGTTGGAGTCAAAGCTGGTATATGCCCACAAGTCACAATCAGATATAATCATCCAAGATTTTCAATTCTCCTTGCAAAAGTGTGATCACATTTAAAGACACCCAGCAAATGTGTGTTCCTAGATCTCACTTACAGGGATTCCCAATGTCATGGCCAGCTCAACTTCATCTTACCTGAAATTAAGAGCTTTTGATTCTGGACATAGTTTGCATAATTCTGTACTTTAAAATATTATTGCGATAGACTTCATGTTGTGACAAAACTTGGACCCTATTACAGAGAGTCTCTGTCATCAAAGTAGATCCTGCCGCAGACCACTTTGGACAGACAGAAGATCTCAGGAAGGAAGGAAAGAGAAAAAAAAGAAAAGGCTATGAGAAAAAAAGGGAAACTCACAACACACCATCCATGTGAATGGGGGATGGGAAAAGAGAAGAAAAAATAAAGATCATGTCAAATGACTCTGCTTTCCCCTCTATTTCGTTTGGAGGAAAAGATTAGGTTACTACAGTTCAACAGGACTCAGTTTGCTTATTGCTTTGGGCATTAAGAACTTAATGCAAAAGTAATGAAGTTAAACCTGTGGCATAGATAATGGTCATTAGCAGCCTTATTTCCCTGTCATAAACCTGACCCTTGTTAACTTCCCTTTTATCTTTCTATGCAGATGATTTGCAGTGGGACAGGAATATTCTGTCCAATTTGGGAAAAAATCAGCTTGTGAGTATGCACAGATATTTCCAAAACTCAGGACTTTCTCCCCCATTACAGCCCAAGTCTCATTACTAACTAAAGGGAAATGCTAGGAAGAAAGAGAAGAATTGAAGTCCATGACAGAAAAAGCGTAACTTGTAGCTATGCTTTTTATACTTGTAGGGACAGGTTCTTCAAGAAGTCCATTGGGATTGAAATCTGTTAAGAGGAAGATGTTAGGGAAAAGGCAAGGATTAAAAAATTTGAAAGTAAGGAAAAAAAGACTATTTCTGTATTTCTGGAGGACATTTCTGTCCTCCACCTCCCAGAAAATGGAGCTCTTTCCCCACTCATCAGACTCGTTTAGAGTTTACTGACTGAGGGCAAAATTGCCCTGCAAACAGATCCTTGAAAGCTGTTGCAAGATTTTTCTGCCACTGCAGAGCTGTTACCCAGCTCTGTCAAGGAACATCTCCCCTGATGAGAAATATTTGAACAGACTAATATGACCAAATACCCTAATTCTTCAGTAGTTATGCATAGAGGAGCATTAGTTATAGTCAAAAGGAACCTCATGACTCCATGGGGAAAACTCTCTTTTATTTTCATCCAAGTCTGAAAAGATGCTCTAGTTCATCTGGTTTTAGAAGCAAGGTGACAATTACTAACGTTTTTATCTGTTTGTCTAATAATAATAATCAGGTGCTTTTTTTCCTGGGAATTATAGGGTGGTGTGAAGAAATGTAATTGAAGGTTACAAGTTGAGATGACCATGCTATTGTCTATCTACAAATGGAGAAGGGCTGTAGAGCAATATTGACCTTCAAGAGAAATTAACCAATTTTGAGATTTCATTGCCAAATGAATCCAAACATACCCAAAAGGCAGTAATAGAACATTCAAGCCAATTACAAAATTGCATTACCTTCAAAGGAAGGATCAACTGGCCCTCAAAGTGAAAATGCTTCATAATATCACTCATCACAAGAGTTACACCTATAGTTGAGTAACAGGGAGTGGATTAGTCATCACTTGATGAACAAACAAAAAAAAAAAGAATTTTTATGTTGTTGACCCAGAGAATTATCTGTTTTCCTGTAAATTCACTAGAAGGGAGGAAAACCACAGACTAAAATCTCAGCTTGGGGTAAATTTTGTATTTCATACTGAAAAGGGGTCTGTACAGGACATTGCTGAATAGACAGATAAAGCAGTCAAATTTTAAGGTGTAGAAGCCAATATGACTGCTTGAATCATCTCCCAATCTCCTGTTCAGCTTCTCATCTACTTTATTTACACAGACATATGTGATTTTGTTGCCAGCTGGTGATTTGGCAATAAAATGAAATCTGAGCCTAATGTGCCTAGAAGATTTGTTTGGAAAAAAATAAACCCAAGATAAAAAAAACCAAACTAAGTAGTACTTGTTTATAGAAACATTACGGTACCTTTGATCCTTTCTTCTGTTCTGCTTCAATATGCTTGAGCAAAAAGAAAATACGCTGTAAATTTCAGAGAGCAGCATGGGGGCTCCTATGTTTGTGTTGCAAAGACAGACTGAAGCCTTTAATCAAGACAAACTCCTGTAGGGCAAATTTCCCAATCCAGCATTAGTGTGGTGGTGTTGCTAGGTGGATCCCGATCTGACCAATCTACAGTTCTTGTAACTTGTCTGACCCATTTCCCTGGCAGGGCAGCCCTGGAAAATCATTTGGGCATGAAAGAAGGTGGGGAGACAAGAAGGTGACACACAAGGAATAAAGACATAAGCTAATCAATGCATAAATACATGGAAAATTAATACAGGATACTTAATGGCTGAAACACTGAACTAGAAATAGCAAAGACATAAATACTACAGAAAATACAGCATCCATATGAAGAATGTTTCACATACCCATGAGCCTGAATAAAAACCTACATCCCTTAACATTTTCTATACATACTCATGTCAGACAAATATGTACATGCTGCTCTTTAAAATCTGCTATTTATTACATCTCACATCAAAGCGTAAGCACACACGCACAGATTCTCATGGAATATGAGCATGCATTAAGCATGGGGTAAGGGGAAGGCATCAAAGCTGTCTGTCTTATAGAAGTCACAGTCAAATAATACCTAAAAATAGTGGATGCTTTTCTATATGAAATTGCTGTAATAATTACACTTAAAAATTAGATGTGCAAGCACATTCTTAAATAAAGTCTCTTTGGACACCACCTTCATAATCTAGAATTTTTCATTGGGATCCAGAGTTGGTGTTTTCATAGGAAAATTACTGGCTTTTCAAATGGTGGTTCAGAGTGTAAAAGGTACATAGTACTGTGCTGTGCTACAAGCTGAAGTGTGTTGCAGTACAGCATTGAAAGAAGAATATGGTTTTTAAAATAAATGAGTATTTCCTTTAAAAGCTCTGTTTCCAAGCAGTTTAGTGTACTCCTTTCAGACCACAATCTTGTCCCTTTTCTCAGAACAGCTGTGAATATACTCAGTTGATTCTGAATTCTCTGTGATCAGATAAACAGCTACAGTCAGAAACCCTTAATAAAAAACAAATCCAGAAAAAGCTCCCTCCGCAAGGATCCTGTGCATAACTGACCAAAAGTAAGTTAATTTTTTTAATAGCAGTTAGAAATCATTACTAAACCCCTGAGTAGTGAAAGATAAACAGCATCTTGTGTTTTCAGAAGCCATAGAAGAGCACTTGGAGAAATGTATACTGTTGGCTGCTGCTGCAGTAGGAAAGGGTTCAATTTAGATGCCTCCTCACATGGACATGCTGGAGACAGTTTCAGGAAATCCCACAGTGGCCACCTGATGCATCTACATGGATATTTCCAAAGTTGTCTCCACAGTTCTACACTTCTGCTATATCGAGTCTTTGAATATAGATGGTTCTCCATGGATAAGTGGACTGATTTGTGTTTTCCCACTTAAAAGGCAGCAATACAGAAGTGACTTATTATCAGTTTAGAGGGAACAGGAATATGGGCCTTCTACAGCTTTGTAAAGAGAATTGGAAGCCATATGCAATTTCCTACAGCATCCAAAGAGAGCAGGAGCTGAAAAGTAATTTCCCCACCCAGGTGGAGGAGTTTAAAGCCTGTTGAGAATTTTCCTCAGCCAAATATTAGAGCTTCCTTTGCTGTAGTGATTTCTGCATCCTTCTCCATCCTTGAAATATGAGTAAGTTAGTGTTGGCATACAAAGAAGTTTGGCAAAGTGTCATCCCATGATTCAGCACATAAGAAAGCAAGGTAGCATAATGAATCATTGTGCAAAAGGGTTGTACAACACAGACTGAAACAGTCCATATAAAAGCACTGTTGTATTAAAAAGGAAATGGCTTTTTCATGGAAGATATCCATCAGCCACAAAAACCCGTTGTATAACTAATGTTTTATGAGCAGAAGATCCAGAGGCAAGGATAGAGGCATCAGTGCTATGACCTGCTCCCTGGCTCCCTGCTTCCTTGCCCAATGAGCTGTTTTGTCACCATTCTTCGTACTGTATTTTCCTTTTATATCTGTTGAGTGGCTCAGATGCTATTAATTCTGTTTATTAAAGACAGAGGACACAGCCAGCAAGAGAGGGAGGGCAAGCTGTTAAAAAATAATGTAAATAGATCAAACTTTCACCATACACACCTCAGATTATGGGAATCTAGAAGTAAGACAGCAGTTAAGGGCCTCAGCTACATGTATTGGCAAACCTGTCTTTCATAAGCATGCAATTTAGGTTTAATAATATGCTTAATGAATGGTAATTAAAAACAAATTGCAATTAAAACAGTATTTAATGAGGTTTAACAGTGATGTGATAGATATGTATCTATCACCAAGTTCAACTTCAATAAATATTTTCTTAATAACAAACTGGCATTTAATTAGTATGGGAAAAATGTTGCTGTTAAATCTAAATTAAATTAAAATATACTTAGGGCACTTACCCACTTAATAGTATGTGTTAATGAAAAATATTTTAAATGCTTTTTCTTTCTTTTTTTTTTAAAGGGTAATGGTTACAATAATTAAATAAAAGGAATTTAATTGATTGCAGTATATGAAGACATGATCCAGCCCTACATATAATCACTTCATTGATTCCAGTGTTTCCTAACCCACAATATCCACACTATGAATGATGTAAATGAACAAACAACCTGGCTAGAGTATGAAGTTTCATACTTACAAGTATGGCAGTTTACAATGTCATGCTCAAAACTCTGTACCACACCTTTCCTTCCAACCTTTCCATGTCATTTTATGATCTCATTATCATAAATATCCGAGCACCTGCCAACTTTTTTAAAATATAAATAAAGTGCTTTCTTTCTTCCTGCAGATAGAAAGTTTGAATATTTCATAGAGCTTTATTTGTTTAGTGGGAGAGGGCAGATGAAGAAGTTCAGTACTTTGAGCTTAGCATATGTCAATTATTTTGTTTAAAACAGAGGTTTTGGAAATCTTTATTTCTCATAAAAGGTATTTCAGTAGCTTAAGCCCTGATCCTGTCTGTCTCCTGTGCTCCCAAGACTCTTATAATGGCTGATACTTTAATTGCTCCAGAACTTATTATGACTTGGATTAAATTCAAATGAAACACTTTAAAGTGAAAAAAATAGCTCTTGGGAAAGTTTTTGCAGAAAATATGGATCCTAAAACAGTGTTTTTGATCAGCTAATCAGCTGGTTGGAACTGGAAAAGATTCATTTTGATAGAGCCTGTGGAAACACAAAGTGGAATCTGAAGAAATATTCTAACTCCCTTTTTACACTCTTCTATACTAAATATTTCAGGACAGAAACTGGCAAAAACCCAAACCAATCTCTTTTTTTTTCCTCATATGTATGACCAAGACTCACTTGGATGGAGCTTTGAACAACCTGGTCTAATGGAAGATGTCCCTCCCTATGGCAGGGGTCTTGGGACGAGAAAATTTTTAAGGTCCCTTCCAACTCAAACCAGTCTATGATTCTATGATTCACAGCATCTACCACAAGGAGCTTGGTTGACAAGAAAGGCTCAGCAGTAAGACAGATGTACAATATAAATGCAAAGGGTTCCCTAAGTCAAAAAAAAGAGAGACTTTTCACTGACTCACTCTGTAGAATTTTTGTACATAGTGACATTGCTGTATAGCAACATATGTCGACTATATACAGGTACCATTCTCACTGACAGTATGCACATACCTCTTTCCAGACAGAAACAAGCTTATAAGAAAAAATGGTGCAATGTTATGTGCAATTTAAATAAAGAAGATACATTGGGACAATATCTGCCAAGAGTTCACTTCTTTTTCATCTTTGCAAGTGAAAAAGTCTTACAGGAGCTAGATATTAAAGATACAATTTTAGCCCTTAGCTCTGTTCCTCTTGAAGATGACATCAAGAACAGGAGATAATAATAATAAACCTGGTCTCTCTGGATATCTTCCCACTTAATCCCACCAGCATTTGCTTGGCCCAAACCTCTTCTTTTTCCTTACGTCTTACAAGCAGACTGGAACAAGGACAACTAGTTTTACATTTCAGTTATTTTCTGTTGGACATAAAACGCCAGTCTTGGTTCAGTTTTTGGTTCAGCATTTCCCAGTATTACTTTACAAAGCAAAAGAATCAGTCATAGAAAATGGGTTACAAATAAGCAATATAGCATATAATATTATGCCACACATAAACAGAGAGAAACAGTGCACATACCCAGCCAACTCATGATTGATCCTGAAAGCCTGGATATGTTAGTTGCAGGATGTGAAGGATGTTTTCCTGGCATGTTCCAGACTCAGATATGTTGCAGATAACACTTAGCATTAAATAATGCTCCTCTGATTCCAGTTTTCAAGCGTTTCACAATCCGCTGCTAAATGTGACATCCTGGATGAAACAAATGACTTGATTAAGGACTTATTATCATTGAAACAGAATTGACTTCATGAATTATGACAGGTCCTACTGTACATGTCACACTACATCAGAGCTGAAAGGAAAGATGTTGTCCTTCAGAAAAATGCAACTATTTAATTAGTAAAATATCCACTTCACAGCAATGGGCACAGAGAGAGTCTGGTTCCAGTAGGTAGAACAGAAATGCATATACAGTTTTCAGTCCAGTGTCTCTCAGTGCACAGTAGTGATTGTTGTATATGTTACCGCACTCCTACTTGGATGGAACGAAACACATTTAACTTGAATAAAATATCTAGGCATCTTAAAAAATTAATAATTAAACTGTTGTGCTTTGAAGAATACAATGTTTCATGATTTTCTCCATTTTAAACTACTTTGTCAGAAGCCAGAAAGACTCAATAGGAAAGATAGCTTATGATACAAACTGCCGGATAATGGTGGGAATGCCCCAGTATTGTGCCCAGTTTTGATGCCAAGACCCCAGGTACAATGGAACCCACACTTCAGTGTCACTTTATCCACAGCATACCCAGTTATCTCATGACATTATCCACAGTATACCCAGTTATCTCATGAAATCTCCCAGTCACAAAGTGTGCAACTTCCTCTGAAAATATGGAGGCAAATCTGTGGGGTTTTGGCTATGTCAATACCTGCTGCTTTAACTATGGTGGTTCAGATGAAAATGGGAATCAATCAGATTTGTTTTCCTAATTGCTTGAAGACCTTCAAAATTTCCACTTAAGATGCAAGAAAAAGAAAGGGAGATGTGAAGCACAGAAGCAGAAGATCTGAAAAATAATTTATTTAGGGTTGTCTAGACTGCTCCAAGCTTGCCAGCCATTGTGAGCCAACAGAGCTAATGCTCCTACCAAGGGGAAGGCAGTCATTGCTGGTGCCACCAAAGTTGTAAACAGTCAAGAATTATCCCTCCTCCCTTGAGTATTTTCCACCAAAACTGGCAGAGAGGTGCTGATTAAAGAAAGATGGTGCTTCAACACTCTCAGCTTGTGGCTAGCAGTCTGGCATCTCTGGTGATGCTCAGCTCTGGCTGAGACAAACAGGAGGCCCATGCCAAGTTGTTTGCAGTCAGTGGCCTGTTGCCAGACCGTCATTTTTCACAGAAAGGACACAATACCAAGTAATCTGGCTGAGAATGAATAAAAATGTCATCTGTGTTCACTCCATTTCGAGGGCTCATGCAGTATTGTTCTCCTCATGTGCAATACAGGTCCAATTGATCCAATAGACACATCAAAAGATGCTTCTCAGAGACCTATTGGTCGGTCTTCCAACCTTGACAAGGAACTGACATCAAACTATCACATTGTATAGCAGTGATTAAAAAGGGTTCATCTGCTTCATGAGCTGGGAACAGTTTATTTTTTGCCTACTGGAAATTTGTTTCTTCTTTCACCCAGCAAAAAAAAAAAAAAAGCACAAGAATGAGACAATGAGACAGCACAGAAAAGAAATACGCTTAGCAGAAATAGCAAACCATCAGATTTGCACATTGCTGGAAATACAAAAGGAAAGATGATTGAGAAAAGGCTGCAAAGCCAAAAAAGCACTGACAAGATTTATATGCCATCTGCAAAAAAGAAAGGAGCAAACAGAAATAAACACATGCGTGAGAAGGCAAGAGGAATGAACAGTGGTATATTATCATTGAGGACCTTTCACTGTCTGAACTCTAAAGACTTTACTGATATAGAGACATGGTGTTTGAGAAAGACTGTATGTAATTTCTGTCCTCAGTAACTATGGCTGATTATGTACAGTGAGGCAACCTTGTCTTGGGCCCTAACCCAGGAAAAGCTTACAAGAGGTACCCAAGGAGCATAAGAATCACAGCTGGCTTTTATGAGTTTCCCTAGAGAGGGATCTGCATGTTTGACTTATTTGTATGCCATCTGCACATGCTGTTGGGACAAAGTTGGAATAGTCAGTTGTGTAAGGTAAAGAGGATAATTTTTTAACTTTTCTGATTAGACTGAAATTTTTCAAAGTACCAACTGGTACTAGTGAGAAAGAGTAGTAGGGAGATGGGGAAAGAGTAAAACTCCCTTATCCATCTCAGTGCATTTCTGCCAACAGTTACTGATACCATCTAACTCTAAACACAATCCCCAAGACTGTATTTTCTTGCTTGCAGACAGATGAGAAACCACTTACAAGTCTCCATAATCACATAGAATACCTCTGTATTTCGAAAACTGAAGAACGACCCAAAGAATAAGAACAAACAGCACTGGAAGATGTCACGCCTCCTTTATCCCACTTCTCAAGATAGGTTCAACTCTCCATAAACCATCCTTGAACATGATGGTAACCCCTGACTTTGAAAAAATTATCAGTAGAGATTCTCCCAGCTTCCTTAGCCATCAGCATCAGAAGCCACATGAATGTGAGCTGCAGGGAAGAAACTCCAGCCATATTTGTATTCCAAACCAGCTTGCGCTGTGACTTGAAAATGTACCTGCCTCCAACCTATTAGAAAGGTTATGACTTTACATAATCCAGTCTGCCACCTCCCTGCAACAACCAGGCATAGTACCACACTGATGCTGTTCTATCCAGAGAGAAAGGAACTGACAGCTCAACAGTAGAACTGGGTTCAGCACTCAAGGTTGCACTGCATTAACCATGTATGTGATATATCACTTTAAAAAGCACTGCAGAAAGAAGTTATAAAATTTCCATTCCAAAGCACTAAAATCTTACATTTGCTTATTAAATTTCAGTTGGGACCCTGGTCAATTGAACAGAACATTGGTCTAGTTACTGTGTTTTCAGGATAAAACTGAAAGCATGTTTCAGGCTTGGGTTTTTGCTTTTTTTTTCCTTTATTTTCTTTTAAAAGCATTTCGAGGTCCCTTCCAGTCCTGTGAATGAGGAATAAAAGAAGAATAGCATATCCTCTGTTTAAGAGCACCTGATTCAAAGACTAGTTGAGACAATTACAGGATTTTCATGTTTTTTGCAGGCATTTACCAATAACCCTTTCCAACTGGAAAGCTGATACTCTTAGAAGCCTGCTGGGAATCTGTGCTCTCCCTGCTCACCAATGCTTTCACATCACTGAACACACAGACATGTGACATTGTGGCAGCACCAGGAAAGCCCATGGCAGTCTGAAGCTAAGACCCACAGTCTAACTTAGCTGTGCACCCAGGAAAGAGATGAGTCCTGCACTAGGGCTCTGCTCCTAAGTGAATGGTGCAAAATGGGGTCTGAGATGATAAAACTTGCAGTTCCTACTCTTCGGCAATCATTTTAGACTGGACAGACTAAAGCCCTGACTCTCTCTCTTACGGTGTTTCTATAATGCTTGGCACAGCAAGGAAGGATGAATTTTCTAAATAGTTCCATAAAATCCTGATTTCCAATAAATTAGGCTAAGCCAGCAGTAAGTGCTCAAATCCTGTCAGGTCTCAAACAGGTTTGAAAATAATATAAAAAGTAACATAGGAGACTTTTTATTTGCTTTTTTATTTTTTACCCTAGAACATAATAACTAGATCATGTTTCAAGCTCTTTTCCACCACACTCTGAAGACGAGAAATGTGTGGGTTTTCACCTCTATCAAGAATAAATGTGCCAGGGTTTATTTTTTGTATGTTAACAGTGAGAGTTCAAAGAAAACACAAGATTACAAGATTACAGTAACAGTAGGCTTGGCAGCTTCATACTCTTCCTCTAAGGCCAAACTCACTGACAGCTGAGGAACTCCTTCTTCCAGGTAGCACTACAGAAAGAGGGTTAAACAGTGTCAAGGAGAGAGGAGTAATCTTGTATAATATGTAGTAATCAAGCGGGTCAACACCACTCAGATATTGTCCAATCCCCCAAAATGATACTGGAAAACTAATATATTTGCCATTCTCCAGCATTTGCTAATTCCAAAGGTTTATCCCAGCCAGTGAAATTCAGAAAGACCACATCTCAAGCAAACAACAGGAGTGGCACAGGCTGGAATCTTGCAGCAGTAGAGCAAAGAGCTAAAGCACATGCTTAACTCTGAGGAGCAGGAACGTACATAGGCTTAAAACGTTCAGCATGGCATTAAATATTTTGCGGAATTGAGACTAGATGAATTCTGCAGTTAGTTTATTGTTATCATTACTATGACCATCATTACTTCTGAGCATAGAATAGTCCACGTTAAAGCTGGCTAACCTCTCTCATGATAATGTTTTCACCCAGTTTATGCAGACTATACTGGCATTTACACATTTCAAGTTAAATATCCAAAAGAGCAAGATCAGCAACTACCCAATTTTTTATGACAAAGCAGAGCAGGTCTAGCTACTATTTTGTACCCAAGCAAAGGTTTTGATAATCTACCACGTCTTAAGTAAATTATGCTAAACACTAAATGATGGAGTAGAATGTGCAACAAGTAAACACTAGCAGTAATATTTGGATATGTAGAGCAGCAAAAAGGAGGGGGGGGTAGGCATTCCTATCTTGTTTGTTTTAAAACACAATGTTCCTGCCTTAAAGAGATGGTTAGGAGCAGATGTTGACATCTGAAAGTCTCTTTTTTATGATTTAAAATACTAATACTGGATAACATTACAAAAGACAGGAGGATAGTGCTCCTTCAGAGAGATTTATTCTCTCCCTTTTTTAAACAGACAGGCATTTCAGATGTTCAGGAACTGCGGCTGTAACACATCTGTATTTTTATTTAATTACCTTTTTCCTAAATGAGATTACAACATGGCATGTGGTGTCTTTCAAACCAAACACCTGTAGTCAGAATTAGAAGCTTCACAACTACCACAGTGTTAAGTTCCCAGGGGCTGGGGAGGTGGTGGGGAATTGTTGAGCTCAGACTCAGGGAAAGCTGGCAATCTCATCAGCAGTGTTATCAAGGCCTCCCCAGATCTGAACAGCTTTCCTGTCTGCACATTTTTATATGTATGTATATATATTTATTTATTCGTTTTATTTTAAGGCTAGTTCCAACAGGAAAAGAGTAATAGAACAGTGAGAATTTCCTGTGACAGTGTAACCTGAAAAAAATCCCCGACCATTAAATAAAATAAACCTAGACAAAGCCTTATGTGAAACTGAAATAAGGCTGAGATGCCCCAGGTGCAACATGGGTCAACTGTCCTTCTTACAGCTCAGTGCTGGAAACGTGCCCAGCTTTTGTAAAAGCTCCCAAAGCCACGGTAGAAGGCTCAAGATGTTGACTGGCCTTGGGCTACACAGTTGGCTGCTGCAGAGGCAGAGACCTTTGTTCCTGACACAGCACTTGATTATTATTTTCTTGAGTTTCACCAGAGTTCTTCCTTCTCACAGGAAAAAGAACTGCTTGGCTGGTGGGGTTTGCAGCCTGACATTTTGGCATCTGAATTTTTTTCACAGGCAAAACTCTATTTAGAAAATAGACTTGAGCCTATTTTGTTCGTGTTGGTTTCACATGGCTGGCAGCTTCAGGAGACTGTGGGCTGGAATATAGCTGCAGAGCATGTTGCAAAGCCCTATCAATATGCATTTGACCCTACTCTGCATGGGCCAGGACCAGAGGGCACTATGCATTCCATCTATGTGTTCTCCCATAAACAGCCCAAGAAGAATAAAAGAGTGGAATCAGAAGTGGACCTGTGACATTGCTCTGTCTCTTCTCATAAATGAATATCAGCTCATTTTTTTAAAGTACTCCAAATTATCTACCAAATGCAATGATTTCTGGACACAGTGAAGAGAAGATCTGAAAGTGGAACCGCATGATGCTGGTCCCACCACTTACCATCCTGCTTTTTAAGCCTTTTACCTTCATTTTCATGGATCATGTAGCAGTGAAAATGCCCTGTGTTAGAGACATGGAATAGGAAGGGAAATCCACACTCCTAATTTTTCCCAGAAGCCAGTATAACCCATCAGCTTCTCCAGGATCAGTTCATTGTCACGGGTGTAACAACAGACCAGTGACAAGAGACATATGGTGCTATTATTACTTGTTTTTTTAATTATTATTTTTTATTACCATAACACCTGTGGATTCCCTTCATGGGACAGTAACCCACAGTGACAGACATTGTTCAAAGCCAGCAAAACAGATGGCTCTGGAACCAGGGAGTCTTCAAGCCAAAAGCTGGCAGATGATGTTACAGACAAAGGGAGTTCATGGAAACCACCAAACTTTGCAGTCATCACAGAGCTCAGCACACCAACCACTTCACTGCTGTGAAGGTTTTATAGTCAGCTTAGAAAAGGAGTTTTAGAGAGAGCCTTGGTATAGGAATGTTGAGTATTAGTTGACTACCAAAGGGACATGAGGGAGGACAGGAATACCACCAAAATGGGAGATACATATGGTGCAAGCAGGTGTCCCTGTGGCATCAGCATGGGGACAGGAGCTGAATTTGGACTTGCAAAGAAAATTATCAAGAGATATGATGCAGAAAATTAAAGAGCAATGACCAAAAATGAGTCCCTTTGAGCCACAAAGGAATGCTCAAGAATACTGGGGAGTGCCTGTTTCAATCTCTGCTTTCTTTACATACTGCTAAATTGCTCCCTCCTGAGAAGGCTCATCTCTAGTGCTCATAAAAGCACTTTCAAGACAGTAACTGTGTACTCTCCAACTTTCAAGGCCCTCCCTTTTCAGCTGAAATTAAGTAATGGAAAACAGGACAACTTTTCCAGCAAACTTGATTTTACAACAACACAAACCTCAAGACTCCTCCCTTCTCTTATTATAATAATAGTATTTTTTGTTTGTTTAAATGGGAAAAAACAAACAAAGGAATACATTCTGCAATACACACCCCTAACCTTCACCCACAGAAACACTCCTAAAACACAAGGTTTACAGCTCGCTGCTTGAAAATTCCCTTTCATGTCAGAAACCACATTGAAACCTTGGCAGGGCAAAGCATCTGAACCAGTGCCCACTCTTTGCTGCCACCCCAAACTTCCTCCTCCTTCCCTCTTCCTAAACACTGCCTCACCCTCCAAAAGGTCCCCCACAGAGAAACTAACCAAAGTTCAACTTTGTTTTACATAAATTAAAAAGTGGAACATTTTACATGATCTTTCACCAACCATCAACCTGCTCCTTCTGCAAGCTGCAAAACCCTCACTGACACACAAGAAGCAATTATAAGGTTGGTACTGAAGGCAGATATGGCATATGCCAAAATAGACATGTTATCACACATACATAGTGCTCCTACTTCTCATAATGTTTTGGCAGAAGTCATTGTGTCCAGTTCCACTTCAAAGCTACCTCTGTGCTTTCAGAATCACAGTTCTCTCTCTAATTACTACATGTTTCCAGTATGTTTTTAATCATCATCATTAAGGGACTAAACATAATCCACTGAGATACAGACGTGTAAACATGAGCAATAATTATTCCAACATCTTCACTGGTTTCAGGTTATGATCACGCTATATATTTAAAGCTGCTGCTCAGTTTATGATAGTCTGTTTTAGGGTCACGTTATCCTGGGTGTTTCTGGTTAAGGCCAACTAGAGGTTAAGGTCTGTAGAGGAAGGGAAAGCATGTTTTAAAATTATTTTAAAGGCTTTTAGTTATTTAAAGTCAATGCCTATGACCTATTAAGAATCAGCAAAGATGAAGACATCTGCCTTATGCCATTCCAGAATAAACAGATCTGTTGCAGAACTGTAACACAACTTAAAGTTGGAATTTCAGTTTAATTTATGGTAGACACGCCACTGGCATTTCTCAGTATAGAAATGGTCACGTTAGTTTTAATCAGGCTAACATGGGTGCAAGAGGCACTCTAATCACAACAATCTAACACAGATGTGCTAATATTTGCCCTTGTTGTCAAGAAACAAGTGAGAGAAAAAGGGAGAGCCTGTCATTAAGACGTGACTTTGAAAGGGTCTCTAAGGCCATCGGTCAGTGCCATGCTCACTGAACATCTCATTTGGCACAGACTGTCCTTTATTATACTCCTTAACCCCACCTCCCACAAGCAAAGCATATGGGGTACATTTTTTGCAGTATAATTTTGTAGTTACTTGTCACGTTTCTGGGTATTCAACTGATAGGTGGCCAGACTACGTGCAGATAAATGCTCAGAGCTCACCTCTAGCTCACCTGCGTGCCTGACTGCAACCACAGCAGTGTGCACTCACCTTGTGCATGCACCATTTCTTATGCCAGGACTGTGTCAAATTTAACCATTTCAAATCTGACTCATCTGTCATATAATAGGAACCCACAGCCTCTCAAATCCTTAAAACCAACTCAAAGGCTTGAACACAGCAAAATGCTACTCAAGTGCTTGCTAATGTGTGATACATGTCACTTAATGTACACCAAGTATGAACTGAAACTGGTTTAGCTTTTTTTCCTTGAAAGCTACAGTAGCACAAATGAATTCACATTTGCCCTGGACACAAGCTGTGGATGCCTGGTTTTATGTATCTAAGCTACGATCTTTCCTGAGCAAAACGGAATTGTTTTCATCAGGAGGCATGTTTTGTTTGGGGTTTTGTTGTTTGGCTACTATTTTGTTTATGTTTGAAAAAATATTTTTACTTATTTTTCAGGGAAATAGCAGAAATGGAAAATGGTTGTTGACATGGTTTTAAAACCTCATGATTTTTTAAATTTTTCTTGGTAAAATATAAAAGAACTATGTGGCCACTGGAAAGTTTTAAATAAATATAATATTTGAGAAATACATTCTGAAAACTTTTGGATGACCTTCTACCAGACATGTTCCAGTTTATCCTTGGCTCTGATGTGGAGCTCCTAGGTGACCTTGTGACACAATTTTCTGTGCCACCATTCCCTATTTGTTGAGATAATAGGAATCGTAGTCTCCAAATACATGATTTTTCATCAGAAAAATGACAGTTCATCAGATTGAAGGTTACTGCAGAAATATATCGGCTTTGAATAATCACAGCTTTTGTGGGAAATATTTCTCTGGTTCGAGATGGAGATTCCAGAAAAAAACAAAAACCAGAAAACAAAGAAACACTCAATCATCATAATCATAACAATAATAATAATAAAACCCCCAAAACAGGCTACTTCAAGCTATAGCAAGGCTTTGTTTTTTCACAAGCTCTCTGGCATAAATAATAGGCCAAGCTCTAATCACAGCAGCAAAGGTGGATTTTCATTGAAAGAGCACTAACGCCACCCACTATTCATACCCAAACATCTAATATGTAAATGAAAATTGTTAGGCATGCACTCCAAACAGGCTGACACCCACTTTCATGGGTGCAGTCCAAGGCATGTCCCAAACTGCTGCACGAAGTTGGCAGAGGCACAGAAGGCTCCCATCAGCTCTGCTGCCCATCAGCCATCTGTGTCCACAGGTGGAGATGGGAAGAAAGAAATGCTCCACCCTGTTCCCAAAGGATGGGTTCAACCTCTTCCCCCAAGTGAAAAGAGCTAAGCCAGGCTCACAGTCTTCAATTCATAAGTGTTCATCTATGAAATCGGATTCCCTCCCCTCTCCACTAAGAATCTGCTATTTCAACGGAGCACAAGATGTCAGGAGTTTTGCCAACATGAGCACAGCTGTCAAAATCTCATCCTTGGAAAGAATCCCAGATAGACACATGTTTTACCCCAGCCAAAATGGTCAAACTTTGCAGAGAAACATTCAGAGAGGAAAAAGGTTCCATATTGTCACTGCAATAGCTTGGGATTGCTCACAGCCAGACAACTGGGATGTGGTGTTTTAATATCTGAACCATTAAAAGCAACAGGCATCTTGCTATTGACAGCAATAAGAACAGATTCAGTGCCTTTGGCACAAGATTATCAAAAGCAGCATTGTAGCAGAGGAAATAAGCTTGTTTGGATTTGGAAGACAACAAGTAAAGGGGAAAATATGCTTGCAATTTTCTATTTCTATAGTATGTTTTTTTGTAAATATCTTCAGCACTTTTGCCTAGTATTTCCAATGGAAGTCTGAGAAACCTTGGCTTTCTGTCATCCTTAAGTTCCCATTCTCTCAAGCCTACCTGGAAATCCAAGCTCAGGAGACTTGGCTGGACTTGCCATCAGTGCATCAGGGGGGATGAAGAAAGCTTCCTCTCTGAATTACCACAGGAACTAGAGCTATTCATAGTTCTTTATCCCTCCTGGACACTGCCACAAGCAAACTTGCACAAAGAGCAGGGAGCAGAAGGCA
Source organism: Urocolius indicus (assembly GCA_013401255.1). Classification (NCBI taxonomy): domain Eukaryota; kingdom Metazoa; phylum Chordata; class Aves; order Coliiformes; family Coliidae; genus Urocolius; species Urocolius indicus. Next base: position 194,655 of record WBNH01008208.1, read on the forward strand.
CTGAGGCTGCGGCCCTGCTGATAGAGCAGACCTCTCATGTTCTGTGTCCATAGCATCATAGAGAATTACAGGATGGTAGGAGTTGGAAGGGACCTCTAGAAATCGTGCAGCTCAACTCTCTGCTAAGGCAGGTTCCCCACAATCAGGTCACACAGGAACCTGTCCAGACAGGTTTGGAAACCTTCAGAGAAGGAGACTCCATATCTTCTCTGGGCAGCCTGTGCCAGGGCTCCCTCGGAACAAAGAAGTTTTTCCTCACGGTCAAGTTGAACTTCCGGTGTTTCAGCTTATGCCTGGTACCCGTTGTTCTGACACTGGGCACTGCAGAAAAGACTGCTTCAACCTCCTGACACTGCCCTTTCGGTATTTATAGGTGTTGATAACATCCCTCCTCAGTCTTCTCCAGGCTACATAGCCTCAGGTCCCAGAGCCTTTCCTCATAAGGAAGATACTCCAGTCCACTGATCATCTTTGTAGCCCTAGTTTGTTGGGGACTTTAGGAGGAAGATCACTAGCCTAGAGTATTGCAGCTTCTCATTGAGAATCTGTCCAGCTTGAATTGAGCAAGACTCCTGACCAGGCAAGTATCAACCTATTGCTTCTCATCTGATGTGAAGAGAACAAATTATTTTGTTCAGGTCACATATAGGGGCAGTGGTAAGGCTATCAGAGCTCTAATAACTTCTCAACTCCTTTTGCAAAGAGACCTACATGTGGTGTCTTTCTTAGCACGACTCAATTTCCGTGCAAGCAGCAATCAGCATTCAAGAGGTGAACTCCTACAATTGAGGGGTGGGGAGGGGAGGTGGCATCAAAACCAGCAATCATTATCCTCTTTACTGGAAAACTTGTATTTGAATGGCCAAATTTACTAGCTGTTTCAGATCTTTATGAGATTTATGAGGCTTAAGAAAAAAATTTACTAGGAAGACATAAAACTTCAGTGGTTTGAAATGGAAATGTTTGCAAGGGACTTGAGATCAGCTGGTTTCAATTGCAGCCCTGTCTGAATCAGGGAGGGCTTTGCTTTGGGGCTGGGGACCTCAAACCTCTCCTGACCTGACCCTCCAAAGACAGCTAAAGCTGACTAGAAAGCCAATGCTCCATCACTGGGAGGAGCTGTAGTATCCCAAATAAAGGAAAAACACAGATATGAGAAGGATTAGAAGCAGAAGGCAGAGACACTCAAGTCTTCTTGTAGGAACTAACAGTTCTGAGCTCAGTTCTGAGCTTGAGCTAATCACGTCTGGTGCATCTAAACTGCTTCCTGATCCTGCAGCACCTGCGCTGGTACTCCTGGTTCTGCAGAGCTTCTTAAATTGCATGGAAAGCTAAACCCAAGACAGCTTTCTACGTTTACTTTCTGCTGGGAGCAACATGACCTGATTTCCTGGCATGCAGAGTGCACATGAACATCTCTGTACCTGCTCCAGTTTTCCTTCTGTTCACAGGGAAACCTCTCCTGGTTCTGACAAAGCACATAACCTCAGACTCAGCCTCTACCTCATGAGGCAATCTCAAACTCTAAACTTTGTGAAGAAATCTTTTCTCCAGGCTAAATCTGACCCAGTGCAAAACAGAAACTGAATTCCCCTCCAAGTATAACAGCCAGGACAACAAAACACTTAGAAAATGTTGGGTTTCCCATATCAGAAGCCCAAAACCACATTACATACATCTCTTAATGAGGGTAATAAGCTTTAGCTTAACAGACTCTGAACTGAGATCATCATCCACTTAGAGTAATATTGCCCTCAGTGCCTTGTAGGACGTGTTGGGATAGGTTGGCCAACATTTGACACCTTGGCATTTGCCAGCATTTGTTCCTGGCTCTGAAACAAACACAAAACATGCTGAAGAATACCAAAGGGTATCCAGAGGAGGTGGAGAGTTGATGCAGATACTGCTGATGAGCTTATTGCAGGGCTCACACTCCTCCTCACCTGACAGAATGCTTAATTACAGTGGGCTCTTTGGGATTCACACCTAGCAGCTCACAACTGCTCTGCTGGCAGTTTAATTCAGTGAGAGCCGGAAGGTGCATGGGGTTCCTTTCACCTTTTTCCTCCCCTCAAGTTACCAGAGAATATTTCCTTTCCTCCTTCCTGATATTTTATGTCCCACAGACCAGGCATACAGCTGCCTGGCTCACCTGGTTGGCAGATACTCACTGAAAATAACCAGGCAGTTTCCACCTCATAATCTTTCTCACTAGGACTGCCTTTAAACCTGTGTAATTGAAATTACCAAACAATGTATTCTAATATGTAGGAAACTTCTTTCATGTAAGACCCTGGAGACTATGATGAGAGTAGTGCAGTGATATGGGATTTCCCACATCAGAACAGCTCACCTGCCCAAGCTCCTGTCTTTGTGCTGGCTCACTCACACAGGGCCACATCACAAAATGCACCCATCAATATAGCCATCTAAAAAGACAGACTTTTACATAATTCTGCTCAGGTACCATGTAGTACACTTTCTGGCTCACTTTCCCTAGCTTGCAAATTACTTACAGTGCTTACTGTGTACTGATATTCAGAAAATCATCTTGATCTGTTTCAGACATTCAACTTTACAGTTTGTGTTCGTGGCATCTTGCAGGAAAGAAGTTACAAATTCACCTTGCTCTGTATAAGGACATATTTACTTGTTAGAATTATCATCAGCATTATGTTTGTAAGATCTCTTACCAGAAAAGTATGATTATGATCCTTTTCTGGCTCTGAAACCTGTTTACTCAGGTAGTTTCACTTAGTAACTAGGTTTCAGAACACCAACTTCTGAGTCTACTTACAGCAGAAGTTAGAGCCCGCGCTTTGATCAAGATTTCTATATAACTGGCCAAACATATTGCCTCAAAATCCCTAAGTATTTGTTTTAACAAAGAAATACAAATTTGGGTCTAGCTTTGAATACACTGAATTATGTTTTCTTCATTAGCATCAATGTGAACCATTGTCTAGAACGAAAGACAATACTGGCACTTATCTACTAGCACACTGCATGAAACGAAGCTTATGTGGTTTACTCCCAAGCAGTGCAGTTCAGAGCATAACACGCTATAGTTGTGGTCCTGCTGAAGATTCTCCAAGAAATTAAATGACTAAGGGGTGTTTGCCAAGACTCGATCTTTCAAGATGCTCTTTCCCCATGACTCCTGTTCCCTTCTCCCTGTCTGTGATTTCAAAAAGAAAGTTTGCTGTTACTGACATAGTATTAGAATTAGCTGAATCATCTGCAATACAGTGAACTAACTGCTTTTCATTACATGAAGCCCCAAACCAAGGTCCATTGTCTTCAGCATGTAACAAGGCATCCCATGACTCAACAAACTTATCTCCCAGATTTTTTTCATTTCCCCAGCAATATGAAAAAAGGCTTTGACTATATTCAAATTTCTTAGATAAATTCTTCATATTAACATATTTCAGCCAGCAGATTGCAAACTCTTCATGTTGATTATTAACCAAAGCACCAGTCATGATCCATGATCTGTGCTGCACAGTTCCTCACCTTAAGTCAGACAGAGCTGTTTCTGCTCTTGGCTTGCAAAAGTGATACTATATATGCATACAAGGAGAGTTTCAGTACTGCACAGGCAGCTCTTGTCATTAGTATTGCCGATTAACTTATCTTCTTTATCATGAATTTCCATAAAAAGAAAACTAACAGCAATATGATCAAACTAGATAAGGAATAGATGTGACTGTAGAAATTTTTTACCTTAATTTCATTAATATTTTTCCAGTTAAAACACATGGCATTTTTCACTGGCATTTTTCAGAGAATGAAGTACTATCTGGCCTACTGAAAGAGTTCAATGTGAATTTCTGTGTTTTACTAAAATATATTCTTAGTTATATTATTTCCACATTTAAAAATAAGAGAGCTATTCCCTAATAAAGCTTTTTTGCATATTCATATTTGCCTGACTTATAAAATAATGATAATTTCTTTATCTGCAAATATTGTGTTCATGAATCATGATGAATTCAGGTACATAAAAGACCTTGGAGCTTAGATTTAAAAAAATTAAAGGCACTCATAACCAAAATCAGCCATTTTAATCTGTTCTGTATTTACCTGTGTATTTTTCAGGCCATTAACTAAATGCCCATTTGTCAACCAATTAGTTAATGAGCAATGTTATTAGGGAAGAAATACAATTTTACAGAAACTTGATAAACTGTGAACACTGAAATAACAAATCAAAATAAATCAACCAACTTCAAACCCCTCTCAATATTTGTTAAAACATAGGAATATAAACATTTTATCCAGCATTATTATTTTTCTCTTTAGCTCAAGTGCATTTGTAGCTCAGGTTACTGTAATGTACTGCACCCTAACACATTTTGCCTGACATTTCCAGTAAGGTACACAGCTCTTTTTAGTTTTGCTCAGGTTTTATACAGGTATCAACAACTAAGTCTTTCAGGACTCTCTCAACCATTAATACTGTTGGATATCACAGTACACATACAGATTTACTACTATAGCTCTCTTTAACCAAGCAGAAATAACCAAGCTGTTTTTAACCAAGCCACAACAATATAGTCTTAGCACTCAAGAACAGACTGCTGCAAAGAAAATGTTCTTGGCATTGAAATCAGCTGTTGATATTTTCCATTTTTTCAAGATCACCAAGACATGGAGGGCAAAAAATAAGAGGCGATGACAGAAAGGGATTGTTTGTAAATGTAGATAGATCCCTCTTCAAACATCAATCAGGTGATACCTGGTTTCACCGGTTGGGTACAATTTGCCTAATCTGACTTCAAAAATCATTGTCCACCCTTTAAAGTACCTTGATTGTATGAGACAAGATATGAGTCTTTACCACACTGGCAGGGTGAAGAGAGAAAGGGAAAGAGGGAGATAGAAAGTCAACAGATCAATAAAAGCACTTTAGGATAATGGCTCTACCTTGAGCAGACCAGGTCTGCATTGCAGGCCAGCCCCAGCACTGCCAGGAAACATGCATTTGCATGAATGAAATCTTGAATCCACAGCATCATGGCATCATGCTCATCTTTGATCGGACCCAATGTCCTGATCATAATTAGCAGGGCTAGAGTCTGAGAGTCTGGGCAAATTGAAGATGTGTGTTTGCAGCTTTTTGAAATGAAAGATAATTAAAAAAAACCTCTAAGACAGAGCAGAGTGAAAAGTCAGAGGTACAGAGGCATATGCACATAATTTCTCCCTACTTTTTTTTTTTTTTTCACACTGAGGAGTTACATGGAAACACTGAAGTGCCTGAGTCAGTCAGAGATGATTCTTCAAGGAGTTAGCACCAATGCACTGCATCTGGGCACCATCTCCAAATCGCTCCCCAACTCGATGGAATTTTATTACAGTAAGGGCCCCATCTACTGCCAAAATTTTGCAGTGAAACAAACCACACATTTAAATATATTTTGTTTCCTTAAAACGTGCTCATTAACTCCCAACTACTTTCCATCTCTAACTTCCACTACTTTCATCTCACATGAGAGAGCATCCATGAGCATGAGTGAGCTTCACCAAGAACCCCCATGATGCACAAGTCAGAAAATGTCTCCTTGTTTTCTAGGTTGCTTCAGAGGATCCCCCTAGCAAGGTGACACACCAAAAAAAAAAAAAATAGACTATTCCCCTCCTACATCCCACACATAGTAGATGAAGAACTGGTAAGGGGCAAATAAGCAGCAAGTTTCCTTGTCCATGCTGAGTAGGCAACCAGTCAGGCAAGGCAGTCCATGAACCAAGACACATAAAACGTCATGCAGAGAAGTTGACTTTCTTACTGTACTCACACAACCTGCAGTTAAAAGGTCTAGAGCCTGCGTCCATATAGCCCAAAGATTTCAGAGGCTCAGGAGTTTTTAAGAACATATTTGAAACCCATAAGCTTATGACTCTAGTACAAAATCAAGTGTTGGGAGCCATTGGTTTAGAAGCTATCAATATATTTCAGGGGAAGGTTGTTCATCTATTAACACAATTCAGATAGCCACACAAGAGGATGGCCCAAAAGCCTGATACTTAGAAGCTTTTCTAGTTGCCAGTACTTCTGCACAAAGGACCTCAATTCACCTTTAGGTGCAAGAGTCCAACAGGAAGCAAGTAGGGAATTCCTTTGACAGAGCTGCCCATGCAGCCACTCACACGCTGCCCTCCTGAAAAGAAAGCAGCAACTGTGTTTCTCAAGACCAAGTAAGGTGAGCACAACAAAATCTGGAGAAACCCTAGTAAGACAAACGTCAAAGATTGTTTCTTTTTAATTACCCTCTGTTAGTACTTTTGTTCATCAGCTGGAACTCCCTGTTGCTTTTTTTAAAGTAAACAAAACAGTGAAGTTTTAATACTGACCCATCTCACTTCTTTGGTCTGAATAATTACTGAAACTGGCCATAAATTGTCCATTATGTGACATTCTCAATAGCCTCATTTATCCTGGACAGCACACATCTGGTTTTGCGTGCACACACACACACGTGCACGCTTACACAAACAACCCTTGCTGCCTGCTGCAGGGACAGCCAGGCATGGGGACAGCCAGTGTACAATTTCAGCCTCATATTGAGTTTTGGCTGGTGTTGAGGTCCCTGAGGCTAAAGAGAAATAAAGCTCTCAGAGGGGAAATGGCATGTAAACATGGCTCTTATGTTTGCCTTGCATGGAAAATGTTCCCTTCAGATGAGGCTGGTGAATGAATGATATGAGAATGGCCCTGCTAGTGAGACCAACCTTGCTTGCAACCAGCAAAAATACATCTGTACTTTCTCCTCTCTGAGCAAGCAGAGCCAGTTTCCTACCAGCCTGAGCGGCCAACAAGGTGAGAGCACAGCCAGACTGGGGAACACAGGCTGCTGAGCCATATCATGCCATTTCAGACTCTTAGCCTGTGTTTCAGATAGGAAAAAAATCTCACTTCATACTATATATATATCTCACACATATTATATGAACCTGACATAAGACTAAATGAAGGAAAGATCTAACCAGCCAATTTAGCTTCTTTTTGTTCTCATAAAACTGAGGAACACATAAGTAATGTTTTCATCATGGTTACTGCAACTGATTTAGATGTAACATTCAATAAGTAGGCTATTTAGTCCGTGATTTATCTCATACACATACGTCTCAACTTGTTGCTCACTTAACACCTATACTATTTGTTTTTAAATCAAACTCTAGAATTTTTTCATCCACACACTGATGAAAGACATGGGAGAGGGGGAGAAATTCCTCTCTCTAACATGCACATTTCTGATGAATGCCAAGATGAGGAGTGATTGTCCGAGGCAATCACCTTGGCTCTGGCTCCATGGCTACATGAGCAGACTAAGCCCCTTCTTCAGCCAACAGTGTCTGCCTAAGGCAATTCAGAGCCTACTCCCCATCTCCACCCTTGCCTTCCCTGCTGTGCTCCCACTGAAGGTAGCACAAATGGCTACGGAAATAAGAAAGGACCTATGGACAAGCGTAAATATTCATCTTACTACTCAGGGAAGATATTCAGATGCACAATCCACACATGGCCATCCATCACCATGCAAAGGTGAATTTTTCAAGAACTCTGATAGCACAGAATGTTCAGAAGGTTTTAAAGGGTTTTATCTTTGGGTTGGACTTTTTTTTCTTCATTCTGGTGGGAAAGCTTGTGCCTTTAATTCTATAACTATAAACTAAATAATATGTCAGGTTTTTTCTTCCTGTCAGGCATGGCAATGGTACTGAACGTATGCAAAGTTTCCACTAAAGGTTTTTGTAACTTAATTTTCCTCTAGAGATTAGAGAAAGCCAGATATTCTATTTCTTGCTGGAACTTGGCCGGTAGCCACACTGCGCTCCCTCTCCCTGTTATCCACCCCAGCTCCCCCCCAGCCCCCTGCACTGTTAATCAGATAGCTGTGTCTTCCCTATATTTCTCCTGTCAAGCTATTAAGGGGATACAGAAGAGAAAAAGAAGAGAATCAGCTGAGATATAAACCAGTCCAGCTCCCAGAGTGCCTCTCCCCCTTCCCAGGGTTGAGCTTGCTGTATTGCTGCACACACTCCTGTCAAAGTGAAGGAGAAGTGTGCTTTCCCTTGCAGAGAGTAAATGGCTGAAGTTCATTTCCCAAATGAAGAAGGGCAGGTAGAAATTCTCTTGCATAGAGCTGTCACAGATCTGTAAGAATATAAAACTGCAGTGCAGAGAGGGAGTAAAATCACTGAGAGCCTGGGCCCAGGATGTTCTAGTTTGGCCACACTATGCCTCTGCCTGTATGAAGGGAAGCACAGTGCTGATGGGGAACTTTGTGCTGTTCAATAGCTAAGGGTTAGCACAGATTTGTGAGCTTTGGCAGCTTCCTTCTGTAGGGAACTCCTGGCACATGCTCAACAGCGAGTGGAGATGGTCAGCTGCAGAAAAATCTTTATGAGGTTCACAAAGAACCCCTAGATCCAAGCCAGGCTTAGAGCTGAAAACACTAATTTTATCATCACAGCCCTCCCTCCTCCTTTGCTTTTGGAACTCAACAGAAGTACTCAGTCCAGCATACCCAATGTCTATGGACCTTGCCTCCCATGAAAATTTTCTGATGGGACTCCTTCTATACTAGGAGACAAAACAAACTCCCACCTCTGGATATCTCAGGACTTTGAAGATAGCTGGATTCCAACATTTTTTGGCTGGGACTAACACTTTTTCTTGTACATATCAATAAATGAAGGAAAAACCTTAGCTAACATGGCTCCAACATATCAGAAACAAGAACTATTTCTTGATTTTGGCCTAAGCTTTATCTTTGTAAGCAACCGGTAGCAAATAAATCAAGAACAACATAAAATCACTTCATTTTTCTAACAATCTGTGAGTTTCTGACTCACATGACTACATCAGAGATCAAGCCCTGCATTCTAGCAACACATTGTACAAAGAGCGATTTTATTTCAGGCAGGTCAGCTTTGCTGTCCAGTGCTCCAATTTTTAAAAGGATTTAGGATTTTAAGAGATGCTCGGTGAGCCGTGAGCTCTCAAGCACCTCAGTTGTTTTGGAAAATCAAATTTCACTATACAAAACAAGGTTTACTTGGGTAATCCCTTAAGTTCTTTTGAAAACATAATGTTCATGTACAAGACAAACATTTGTGGGTAAACATGATGGTGTGATGGGTCACTGGACAGATTTTTTACAAATCTATATTAAACAGAGAGAGGGAAAAATAAAATTAATTGGACAATACTCAAGTTACTTGTTCGGGCAAAACATTTACTCACTTCGGAAAGACTCTCAGACTAAGAAAGGAGCTGACAACCTCTGAATGCACCTTAGTGAACCATTTGCTCTAGTCATCCTCTCTCTGGATAAGTTTGATCTCTTTTTTGTTGTTGTTTTAAACATGTTAATAACATCAGTCCCCTTCTCTCTGGGACTTTTGTTTGCTTTTGTACTCAGAAAGGGAAAACAAAAGACAATTCTATGAGTAACACTGCTAGACAATGGTGAACACATATGCAGCTTGTGTTGCTAGATAAATTCTTATATACAAAAAGTCCGTGTAAGACGAGGTAAGAAAGAACACAGGAATGTGTATGCATGCCTGAAACAGCCAGCACACCTCCATGCCAAGTATGTGAGTAGTAAAGGTGCAAATGAGCTCTTATCACACCTTTCTATACTCCATAGAGACACAACCTTCCCCCTTCCCCCATTCAAACACAACTACTTAAGCATCCTTCCTAGCCTTGCTGCCCTTGCTGCAACCTTTTGTCTTTCACTCACCTTTCCTTCCCTTATCTCTGTTCTATAACCATTATCTCCATCAGCATAACTCCTTAAGGTACACATAGACATCATTTTGCCAATGAATGCATTTCACACAACATTAGTCATATTGTACTGTGGATAATTTTTATGATATTGCTGTGCCTCTCCTTGGTACATTGTTACAGTTTAATTTGTACATATTCAGCTGCTGATGTAGTGTCACTCAACTGTAACCAGAGAGAATGTGATGATTCTGTATTATTGCAACACCTTTTCCCCTAAAAAGAAGAGAGAGAAAAAGAATAAGAGATTTTTTCTTAAGAGTAAGTCTGTTTGCTTTCTAGGATTAGTTACTGTAGATAGGCTTGCAGGGACAACAAAGAGACCAGTCCCAACTTTGCCCAGTAGAAAAGGATTCAGATTCAGGGTTACATCTTGGGCCTATTACAAAAACAAGTATATGCTGCAAATTTGTGTTTTGAACCAATTTTTCACAAAGCTCAGGGTAAAGGTCTCCTATTTAAGAGGTTCCAAAGAAATACAAGGAAGCATTTCTTCCCTGTTCAGATGAGGGAACACTGGAAGGGGCTGCCCAGATGGATTCTGGAGTCTCTTTCCCTGGAGACATTAAAACCCACCTGGATGAGCTCCTGTGTGACCTAGTCTAGGTGATCCTACTCTGGCAGAGGGGTTGGACTGGATGATCTTCTGATGTCCCTTCCAGCCCTTGAGATTCTGAGAGTCTGTGATCTGCAACAGTTTTTCAGAACCTTTCTAGCAACTCATCTTCACCAGGTAAGCTAATACCAAATAGTACTCCTATCCCCTTCCAAATAGTGACACCCACTTTGTGGTTAGAATTTAATATTTTAGATCATTATTCAGCCCCAAGCATCAGTTTTACGTTTAGACATTGAGAGCTGCACTGCTAAAGTCTGTCAATTGTTTTAGCTATTCAACAGCCAATACCAGTATCTACACAAAGAACTGGCCACACTATTTTAATGCTTCTGCTCAGTGATCAAGTTTCCCATATGGAAATGTTTTGCAAAAATAAGAGATTACTTGGAAAGACACTGGGCTAGGCTAACCCTGCTGAGTATCTGCTTTTCTTCTTCTTAGCTCTACGGAGTGGAACATTACCCTTGGTATTTTGGACAGTGACCATAAGGTCATAAGACTGATGAGTGACTGAGACTCACTCAGCTCTTTGTTTACCTCTGGAAGACAAAACAACTGATAATTTAATCTAATAAACAGGAGGATTTTCTAAAAATTCTTTTACAATACTGATTTATTTTTAAAGGAGCTTGCACCACATATGTGAATACTGCCTGACAGAACACATTCCTTTGAGTAATGACATGTCACTCTTGTTTCCAGCCAATCATAGTAGTGAGTCTTTTTCCCCTATTGATCTTAATCTAAGACTTATAAAAATACTTCTTACCCAACAGATCTACTCCTCCAAGTTGAGTACATTAAGCAGACACAACTGGCTTGATATGTTGTACCATAAGTAGAGTTATTTGTCTCTGAAGATAAAATAATCTGAGTTGCTAAAGAAGATGTAATCTCCTGGGCTGAGATCCCTGAAAGCACTTTGGTACCTTGAAGGTCTTGGATGTTCACCTCCCTGAACTTTTATAAAACTGTCATGTTCTTGTAGGTTGAGAAAAGACCAGAGCAAGGAGTCTTCTCTGTTCTATTTCAGGTTCCTGTTCTGAAAAAGCAACTCAATACTTTAAGTCTCCACCATTTCCTTTAAGGAAAAGGATTTTATTCATCTTATCTGATGATAAAGCCCTGATAAAAGATCTTGGCATACTTAATATCCTTTGCATACCCTAGTCCTGTAATACATGCAGATGCAAGGAGATACTTCTACTTTTGTTACTTCTCAGAACCTCTTAAGACACTTATTCACAAAAACTGCCCTGGAAGGAGAAGAAACATGGTCTTCTAAGTCTTCCTCAAATCTCTCACCTCAACTGCTCTATCAAACACATATTTACAAAAGGATTTAAAGGGGGCAGAGATTAAGCTCTGTAGCTACAACACTTGTTATCCAGCCTGCATAGAGCTCACTATGACATTCCCCACTTGATCTGTTTATATTGCAGCTATATTCACCTTTGTGAGGTTTGCCTTCAACCAGTTTTATAACTGAAGGACCTGCTTAATGACCCCTAATACCAGTTGAGACCAGAAAAGTTTTGACATGAAATAGCAGCTAAGCTAAAGCTAAGAAGTTGACATAATTGGTCATCTCATAGAGTTAAAAGATGCAGAGAGTGATTTTGCAGATTGCATGGCTTCCAGTCCTGGACTTGAAATATTATAGTATATAATGAGCAATTCTGGAGTACAGCAGTTTGGTGCCATGAAGAAAACTACCTGGCACTATCCTACTCTATATTGTACCAAGAGAAAACCATACTGTAAAGTTAAAAAGTTTCAGTTTCTATCTATGGAGAGATGATTGAAAGAAAAACAGATTGTGAAGATGTAAATAATTAATCCACTTCAGACTAGAAAGTTGATTATTCATAATATTATGAATTTGTTGAAGTTGATATTCATAATATTATTTGTCCTACACTTACAGGAATCTGTTATGTTGGTACTTTCATACAACATGCTTAACATGTTCATATATATGTAACTTCTCTAGGCAATTATGCCGTATGGGTGACCAAGTCAATGATCCTCCGTCTGCCTACAGAGTCCTAGGCAGACCTCTTGTCTTATTTTAAGTGGAGACCAAGAAATGAGGTCAGGTATTGGAAGACTGGAGGTTTTTCAGCCATGCTGAAATGAAGATGTCAGAATGTCCATAAACAACACTTGGCCCATGTAGAAGTTCTTATCATGCTATGCTCCTGTGAATCAATCCTTTCAATTAAGGTAGCTGGAGGATATAATGATGTTTTTATTCGCAATCACAGCTTTAAATTAGGATCAATAGAGGCAGCTACAGCTCTACCATACCAATAGTCCTGAGATGTTTATAGGTTTTTAGAGAACATATTTCTGAAATAAACCCATCTGTTTTCTATTAAAAATATAATAAAATATCATAGGAAAAAAATACTTAGACCCTAACAAAAGAAAAAGACTCAAGGAATGCTACTATTTGGAGTTTTATTTGGTTTTAGGCATCAAGCCAAAAAGGCCTTCTTCCCTATGGTTGCCTCCTCATGGACTTTCCATGGTCACATCTGGAATAAAGTGGGTAGGCATCAGGCCAGATCAAAGCTGACTCTGTCAGAAGTGGAAAGGAAAAGACACATCTACTGAGTTACCATCCTGTCTTCCTGACTTCTCATTCAGTGTAACATTTTGTTCATTATGAAGCTTGGGCCATAGTCAAGTTTTATTGGGGTTTTTATTTGATCAACTCTTCCAAGGAAGGATGCTGTGTACCAAAACATTCAATGTTTTCAGTTTGCACAGATTTTGATTATAAAATACAAAACTATCATTTCTAAATGGAATGTTTACTATCATTTTCTAGTAAATAGGGGCTGTTTACCCTATTTGTAAGTAACTCCTCAAAAAAACAAAGCATGACCTTGTAATAAATTTGATGTTTTCTGAGAATGGAAAATGGCAACAAAAGAATCCATTTCATGAGTTTCATATTTCATAGTTCTTGTACAACTTGGTGTAATATCTCCTATGATTTATAGAGGAACAGTGCTGTAAGAAGCCTCCTCTATAATTATAAATGGTTATGAAGTACATCACTCATATCAGACTGAAATTTACTTCCATCTCAAATATGATCTTTTTTTGACTGTTTATTATTATTAACTGGCTACAGAAATGTTGACAATGAGATCATAGAAAAGGTTATTAACTTATTCCCTTCCTAGTTGGAGTTCCTTCTTTTAATACATACTTATTTTCATTCTTTGTTTACAAGTTGCAATGTGTCAGACAGTAAACACCATATCTCTCTTATGGAAAGGTGTGCAATGAAAGCCTTTCCTGTCACATGTGCTACATTAGGCAGAAAGGCTGACTTTGACAGAATGTGCAAAAGAACCTATAAATCCAATGATTCCCTCCATTTTCACAGGCAGTGTATGCAAGGGCATCACACATACAGTAGATGTTTCATTTAAATGCAAAACATGCTAAAATTTGTCCTGAAAAGCACTTATGCTTTAAAAACATACCATAATTTTAAGAAGAAAAATGCCTGACATATATTTTGCCTGATTTCAAATTCGGATATATTTTAAATCATCTGTATACCCTAAGCTGTGTATTTTATATAACAGAATGATAACTGTTACCATTCCACTCCATCTAATCCACTGAAGGCCTTGATTTATTGGCTAGTTGTGTACAGTGCACTGCCCCTCCTGAAATTCATGCTGTAATTTTAATTTTTGTTGTTGCTGCTGTTGCTATCTGGATGTAGCTTTTGCCATGAAGATCCCATGGTCTTACTCACCCTGTAAACATAATTGATGCTATTGAAGATAATGATTTAGGATATCATCCATCTCCAGTACAGCTTGCCATTACGTGACTTGTTCTTGCAGGTATCTGATTTGTATCATAGACGAGTTGGCTTGATTGCTGTTTTGCCATAGAGTAATAGTTTTCTGGTTTCCACTGACATACTGAGTCTTCCTTGATCACTCAGGTGATCAGTCAACACACAAGTTAATTATGGGTAAAGGGGTGTCTGAAGCCCAAAGATCAAAAGATACGCAAAAGGTCTTCTCCAAGTCATTATTCACTTTCTAAAACATCATGCAGTCAGTTCAGATTCCTCCCTCCCACACTGTCCCTCAATGAAGTGATGTAATGTTAGGAAGCCTGAATTGGAGCAGCTAAAAACCATAAAATTAAACTTCTGATTTCACCAAAAGAGGGGAAAAAACTTCCATGTGGACACAGTTGCCTGCATGGGGGAAATCAGGAGTGTTCTCATTTACTTATTGTTTAAAAAAATGTAAATAATCAAGGATTGCAGTTTAGAGGTAGATAATCTAACAGTTTGCTTCAAGGCTGCCACCTTTCTCCTTGCTAAAATTTCTTAGGCTTTAACTGGCATTGCAAAGAAATTCTTTCAAATATTACCATCACTTTTACTTCCACTTACAAAGAGTACAATTTATTAGCAAAAATTAGGAACTGCCAGAAAAAAAAAGAAATTGGAAAACATAATTCCCCATAGAGCTTTTTTTCCATGTTTCAACCACTCTCAAAACTCAAATGCATGTATTAACATTATTAGCAGCTAGTTGCAATTCCTGTCCCAAATCACCTGTACAACACTTTTACTCCTTTGGGCCATGACCTGCACTCCTCAGGCGAATGGGCAACACTGTAGTCTCCCTCCTGCTCCAAGACCCCGTGAGCTAAATACAACTTGTTGTATAGATCTGTTGAAGGGATGGGACTTAGACGAGTAAAGAGGTTTTTCTGTCATACTGCAGCCACAGGGTTATGATTTCTGTCAGGAGAAAAGGCAATCTTCCTGACAGTAATGGGTTATGTGTATTGGAGGCTTGAGTATCAGCTCAATATCTGCAACATTGAACTACACCTGTATTCATCCAACAAAACTAGTTTCTCTCTCTCTGTGGTTTCCATGTTAAAGGAGACGTGAGAAATATGCCCCAAAGGTTTATTTCCTGAAATAATTAATACCCTACCTGAAGTCACCCTGCCTTTATTTTTAAGGCAAAAGGAACTGAATCACTGAGGTATTACGTATGGTCAAACGTTCAAAGGACTTCGGTGGAAGCATAACTCAGTGCACACAATTCCACATATGCTTTCTTCCACATGCAAATAACTGCTACAGATGCACAACCCACTTGCACGTATCTGCACATGCCAAAGTTTTACACATGTTAATATTTGGAAAGCAAAGTGAGAATGTGCATAAAATGGCATGCACAAAGTACATTCATCCATGTGCATATCCCTCTGGAGGCATTGTTACTTGGATTCATTTCTAAGCGGAAAGCAGTTAAAAAATTGGTATGTCATCCTCTCTCCAAAACCTAATGATTACAGTCTGTTAATTACACCACATCTGTTGGAACCTTTAGCTAATAAATTGTAAACCTGATCTATTATTTATAACACTAAAAGAAATTACAAGCCATGTCCTAAAGTCACACTTATACAAAGTGGCAGCAGAAGCAAACCATGCCATATTATCCCTATCCTGTACTTTCCCATGCAAGGACTACAAATTGTGACAGAGCTACTATAATAATCTTTTCTAAATTTTGCTTTCTGCAGATGGAGAGAAAATAGTGAGAGAATATAAAGACTCTCATTGAGGAAGGAAAAAACATTAAAAGATGTTTGAAGTGTCATTTACAATTAGTCCCAAAGTAACTTGGAAGTATTCTAGGCCATGTCTTGTCATTGCTTTTACCCAAGTTTTCCACAGTCTGGTATTCACTGATATATTTTGAAAGTCCAAAAAACAGGTGTATAGCAGGGCCTGCTAGTAAGAAAGTCGTCTTAGCACAGCTATGCCTTCAATTTGCCTCTAACTGGGGCATCTCTACTCCTGGTGTGAAAGCCACACAGATTTGCCAAATCTCCATGCTTTTTAAGGCACTTCAGCACTTGCACAAATTCACAGAACTTCTGATCTCCTCTTCTGTCAGAAAGCACCTCTCTGCTTGGTCTTGCACAGACCTGTGAACCACAGTCATGTTTTTCCCCCCACACCCTATTTTACAAGCACTACCTGGTGTTATTATTGCTATGGTTTCTCCAATGTAACAACTCAGCTTTCAAGCAAAAAATAGGTGTTTTTTGGTTTTTTTCCAGCAGCTAGTCCAGCAAACAATGTAAAGTTTCAAAGTCAAATTTTATCCCTTCTTCCTTGGCTTTCTAAAACTAGTAACAACAGCTCCTCAGAGCAAATGGCAATTGCCTGCAGAAGTGCCACCTCTTCTACGTGTACAGAAACGTGAGCCCTTGCATCTCGTTATTATGACTATGGGATGTGAGCATTAGTTAGCTCTGCTTTTTATACTGTTTTAGCCAGCCCATTTATTCACCAGAAAGTAAATAATCACTCAGACTGAAGTTTATGAAACTTCTGGGATTCACAAACGTGTTTCATGAATTTCTGGCAGTTGTCTGAATGTTCACAAATAATGTGATGCCAGTAATCAGAATAAGTCAAAATTTGACACTTCTATCCATAAATCAGGGGATGTTTTATTTTTATTGCTTGAACAATTCTGTTCCTAAGCACGACTGGATTTGAACCACCAACCTGGAGGTAAAAGGACATTTATTTAACATATTTGTTTAGTTTTATATGAAATATTAAAAACTGTCTATCCAGGGCTCTAGCCATCTTTGCCATATATTAAAAAAAAAAAAACAGGCCAACTCACACAGATAAAAGTAAACTCAGCAACTTTTAAAAGCCAAAGAAGGCACAAAAAAGCCTCTTGGACACAGATCTCAAATCTTTCTATATAAACTGAAGCCTTTTGCACACACTATTTCTCTCTTCTTGAAACCCTGGGACATGAAGAGACATGTCCTTAAGGTCAGCAGAATTGGACTCTTCCAGACTATAATGGAAAGAGAGCATTCAGTCTCCTGCTGAGGAGATCCATCCAGTATTCTCTCTTTAAAACTGAAAGGACTTCAGCCAAAATGCCTCCGTGGCTTGCAGCTGCAGTGGTATCACTAGGGACACAGAGCAATCTATTAAGCAAACAGCACCCAAGATCCAAGACCTTATGCCAAGAGTCTATTTTAGCCTCCCACACAAGTCCACAGACTGAGTTTAGGTCCTGGGAGCACCAGTGTTAAGTGCTGATGGTGAAAACTCCCACTCATCACTCCACGCGCAGAGTCAGCACTCTGCAGTCCCACATCCCACCACTGCCTGATGTTCCCCTCAAGATACTGCTTGTGCACCCCAGCTGTCCCTCCATGCCTAGGAAGGACTCCCACTCTTGTACACTACACAGTAGTTGTATTCTACGAGTTTCTCCTTCTGCAGTAAGAAAGTAGTAAATTTGTGACTCCAAAAGTATATTTTTTATATATAACACAGAGAGAGAAAAGAAAACCAGCCTATTGACTGCAAGGTATAAAACAAACAAAATGCCTATTAGGATATTCTACTACAAGGTAGAAGAGCTTAGCAGACCAAGTTCTACCCTTCTGCTGCTGGCATGGTCCTTTTTACTGCCAACCAATAGCACTGTCCCCCTCAGCCATCCTCTTCCCTTTTCAATCCCTTTTTGGAGTGAGAACAAGCAGATGTGGGGAGGCAAGGGCAGAGAATGGAAATTTATCTATAAAATTGTTTCTTCTCCATATACAGTCAGAATATCCAAGACTTTTAATTACAGCTTGATCTCTTAGAGACATTCCCAGTTCTGCTGTAGAAAGATCCATTCCAAAGTAAACACAAAAGTAACAGAGATCAGCTCTTTGCTCTTTTGAATGCTGTGGAAAGGAAGCACCCATAAAAAAAGGTTGCAAGAGATTGTCATTCTCACATGCTGTAGGTTACACTTTACAAACCCTCTGTGCAGACATGAAGCACCATGATTTTTTATTTTGCTAGAGGATGACAATGTTAGGAAAAGTTTCCATTTAAAACACTGAGCTAAAGTTTCTCTTGGGCAAGAAGGGCCAGTAGGAAACAGGGTGAGCAAAGACCAGCAATACCTATCCCATCCATCCACCCTGCCACTCAGCAAGGCATTCATCACATCAACTGCTGAGAGTGCTTAGGGACAGCTGTATGTGGGAAAAAGAGCTCTCACTGAGTTTCTGTGCTAGCCAGAGAGAGTCTGGATAAGGAACAGGATCCATTGCAACCACTCACATAGAACACAGTCAAGCTTCCTCCTCATTCTCAAAAGCTACCTGAGCAAATTTTCTCCTGGACAGCTCAGCATTTAAATGGGATGATTAATCAAAAGCACCTCCCAATTGAAATCACATCTAGCTTGCCTTCTGACACTTACTACTTCAATAACATCATTTATAGCTCCACTGTTGCAATATGAAGCCCTAAGGAGAACTGGTTCCTACAACATGTTGCCATTACATTTTAGTCAAGGATGAATGTAGCTGCAAATCTCACTGCAAAATACTGTGGAGATCTATTAAATGCATAACCTTCCTGGCACCAAAATGTTAGTCTTTTAGCAGGTCTGCTTCTTCCTTGGGTTTCTGATGAAGTGTGTTCTGCAGTGTTATGAAATAAACCATGTTTTGGTGTGATACACAGAAAACATCTTTGTTCAACGCAGCTTCTCTTTTATCATGTCACTTTTCTATTGGATTTCTTTTCTGTGCACTGAAAGTATATTATTGTGACAGATACACTGCTTTACTAAGGGGCTTTGCTGTGTGACCTGTAGTGTCAGAGTGCAGACTAGATCCTCCTCAAAACACAGGCTGGACAGCTTGATACAATGCAAAGGAATACGGAGCAAATACGAAACCAGGAAAACTAATTCAGCAATGCTCCCATCTCAGTAGGCTGCAGAGACCTTTTCCAGGTGGAAATAATATGTAGCAAATAATATTATTTGCTACATAATGTTCATTCTTCCGTTTATAAACACTTTCCAGAGTTAAAATGAAAGCTCAAGAAAGTCAGGGAACATCATCAGCATGTCCATTTTGCTGGGAAGAGGTATGTTGTAAACAAAGCACAAATCAATCTCACCAACCTGGAGTACATCCCCTCTCATAACTATCACTCTTGTAATTTCTTACAGATACTTTAGAAACTGTAAACAGAAATGTATGGTAAATACAATTGCCTGGCAGTGAAGGTGTTAGCATAGTATCCCAGATACAAGCATTCAATTTTCTTCTTCAACATGAACTTCTGCAAACACCTAAGAGGATGAAGTCCCATGAGATATTCACTCTGATAGCTCACCACTGTTCTAGTCAGTGTGGGAAATTTGTTCAGCAAAGATCTAACAAGAGCTAGATGGTAAAGAGAGACTTTCCTCTTTTGGCAGGAGTGAATTGTTAGAGAAGCTCAGCCACCTTGTGCAACTTGCCCTTTGGGTGTTTTCGTTGAAAGAGATTATATGCCTAATCCCTAACTCTCTTGTTTCCAGCAGTAGTTCCCCTACACAGCTCAGCATCTGCACACCTCACTGTTTGAGCTGGGCTGCACACCAAGCTCACTCTCAGCCCTGACTGGACTCCACAAAATAGTCTTTCCTCTACCTAAATGTCTTTCAGAACCTGTGAGTGCCAAGCATTCCTAGCTGGAGTGCACTCCTCCCAAAGCAGGCTGCCTGAGCCTCCTGTCAGGATACACTCCTATGTAGATGCCACCAGGGCTTCACTGGATTACTCACCAGCTCCTGCACTCCTGCATAAGCTCCACTTCTCAGTCAGAGGGCTTCAAATAAACATCTCTTGTGTCTCTGTGCTGTAATTCCCTGGCTACTTGCTTATCTCAGAGGTGCTCTGCAGTCCTCTTTTCAAAGTCTAGTTACTTCCCAGAAAGATTTCAAGATCCATTAAGTGAGTGAGCAGAGGAAACATCATGATTTTATCTTTTATCTCAGGATCACAATGCTCATTCAGGGATTTCTGCTACTGTCCTATGAGCTGTTTTCTGTAAATAATATAATGTGAAAGATGGAAGCCATTCTTAAGAAACATGATGTCACAACTTACGTACCTTTCTGCTTCAGCAAAGGCAAATTATCTTGGATTTCTTAGGCAACATTACAAACCTCCAAAAGGAAGAATGGATAAAAGCTTCTTATAGGACAACCTAGAAAAGTCAGAACATTTGGGGTTTTTTTATGAGAGACAAGATTTGACCTCTAGGTCCTTTGTACTCAAATCAAACAACACCAGTAGCTGATTGAGATCCAAAACCTGGATGAATTTAGGGGTTACAAACATAAAGTCATCACTCACCTGTGACACATGGTATCTGCTCATGTTTTCTGAGCTTAATGGCTTGAATCAGTCATGTCTTTTCACCATAAGAACAGTCAGGTGGGAACCAGCATCTGACAAGAACATTAACCCAGTCTAGATGTCAAACCAACACTTAGTCAGCAAGTAGATCAGGTCCAATTCCAAAGTCAAGGGGCAAATTCGCCCAACAGTGGGTGAATTTGTGACTTCTCCTCTACACCTTGCTCCCTCCTCTGCATTGTACACAGTAGCACTTCATTTTAGGATTGCTCTACAGAGAAGTTATATTAAAGGTTATTCAAGTGACTCTACTACCTTGCAAGTAGCTAAGACAGGGAGATAGGTATGTTATAAGTTTCCTTCTCACAGCCCTCAGCAGAGGGGACTTGCCATGCCTGATTTCAGTCTTCAGATTCATTACAACCAGGCAGGAAAAGATGGCTCATATGCACACAGTACTTATCCTGCTGATCAATAAGCTTCCTTCCTGCCTGATAACCAAAACACTTATAATATTAACAGTGTTATTTAAGATCTGTGGAAATTTTGTCTGATCCAAGCAAACTAGAAATATCTTGACCTAGATACTGAGAATAAAACAATGTTGAATAAACTTCAGGACTGCCAGTTCATCTATCATTGCGCTTGACAATCTATTGAAGAAATAGAGCAAAACTATTTTACCTCTTAAGTTTCTTACATCAGTACATGTGTTCAGTTGGTAAGAGGAAACAAGGCTTTCTGACACTTTCTTCCTCTCAATTTGGATTGAACAGGGGTGCATTTTGTAGTCCATTAATAAGGTACAGAAGTTGCATATAGGCCCCTTTCAATGACTGCAAGTAGCAACCACAATTATATTTGAAAACATAAATGAATATGACACTCATCTGTACTTCCTTCTGAGGAAAAAGAGTGTGATGAAAGATTAAAAGAAAACACAATGAATATTTCCACCATGTTACAAGTGTTCAATCTCAAGACAGTGAATTGCACTGTAAAAGATGATCACTGGTCCCTTCCAGCCCTTGAGATAGTGTGATTCAGAATGGTTAAATAAACATTTTTTAAAGTATCACCAAGCTGTTGCTCCTTTTGGCTTGAAGTAATTCTGAGTATATGCAGCACCTTTGAAAAACAAGGCCTTATTCTCTTTAAAGTCTGTACCAAAATTCATAATGGTTTCCACAAAAAGGCATGCCTATACAACTTGTCTAATACACCCAATTGGAAAGCTGAGTGACAATTTGAGTGGCTAACCTGCTGTCCAGGAGCTGAAGCCTCTCTGAATCTCACAGTCTAGCAGATTTCTGCTTATTCCTCTTATCCATGCACATTTTGTTGCTTATCTGTTTGTATTTCAGTAGGTGGAGTATTTTAAATATTTACCTACGTGGAAGACAGACTGTTTCACAAAAGGAAGAAAAAGAAGGACTTCAGAAAAAGATCAAATACATCATAAGCACGGCACACTGTAGCCCTGAAACAGCAGTTTGAAACTTGCACCATAACAAATCTTCTGCTATACATTATCTCACAGGAAACAACACATGATAAATTCTTAGCACAATGTGATTTCCCTCTTTCCACCTCCTCCCCACTTCAGAAAGATTTAACATCTAATTCAGCTTTTGACGAGCTGCTTCATCACTGTGGGAATGCTGTTGATCTCTGTCGGAACCCTGCGGCCTTGGACAGAACAAACTGAAAGGGAAAAAAAAATTTTGGCCGTCTGTAATGATAAATAAATACATTACAGGATACAACTCTAGGGAATGGAGGCTGTCACTGACTGAGCACCATGACCTCCACACAACTGCCAAGTCTCAGCCGCTTTACAAAAGTCAACTTTTGTTTGCCTCCTTTCCCCCTCCTCAATGACAATTTCGTAAAGTACAAATGGAGGGTAGAAAAGGAAATTTAAAAAAAAAATCTTTAAAGACAGAGGAGAACTCCACAAGTCTCCTTATCTGCTGTCCAGAGGCACTTTGATTTTGATAGAACAGTATTTTATTTATTTGGTCTTCTGGAAATTTAGAGGAAAGCAATCCATGCAGTATCATCAGCAGCATGACAGGGAAGATGTGCCACAGAGAAAGATCAAATCCCCTTTAAAAAAATTTTGCATGAGGATGTGCCTGCCTTCAGGCTAGTTCTTGCCTCTGATTTGATTTTCTGTCTACTTAAGTCCCACTCACAAAATCAAATAGGTATGGCAGATGTTGGGTTTTCACACTGGTGGCAACAATAACAAAACAGAGAGGAATTAGTGGCCCCATAATCTACTTCCTTATCCCTCTCCCACTTGTGGCAACCTGTCTCCTGGGCTCTTCAAAATCAGATTCCCATTTCTCTTCAATTGTAACAAAAAGGTGATACCTACTGTTACCTTTTTCCCTTTTACAGGTGCACAAAGTGATAAACAGTCATGACAAAGTCAATCAAGTTGAGAGTCGCGTATGGACTGCAAGCAGTAACTGTTGAGTCTGCATTGTGCTTACCATAACATATAATTCCATTAACTCCATGTGATTTATGCAAACCATAGAGGACGCAGCTTGATCAAATCAGTTCATGGTCACACCCTCAGGGCTCCTCAACACCATACAGCAAAGCACAGAAAATCCTGTGCCGATGCAGGCTAAGCTAATTCCAGTGCAGAAAAAAGAAGTGTCAGAGCAGGGTTGTGCTAATCAGTCCCACTATCTTGTTGAGCTATTAATCTGACGCACAAAACTAATGTAGCTACACCATTCCTGAAACTCACACCAGTATTTCTTCCCAATGCTTCATTGCACAGCGCAGACGCTTCAGCTCACTCAGAGCTGTCTCAGGGATACATGGCACAGCTTGTCCCAAGTGTTTCTTCTGCTCCCTTCACTCCCCTGAGAAACGTCTCCTCCCAGCTCACCACCAGCCTCACTGCCGCCAGCACCAGGCTCTATCTTCACGGCTCCTGATTTGCAGATCATTTAACTCAGCTATGCACCAAGGCACCTATTTAATCCACTGTGCTCCCAGTTCCTGCTATTAAAACACTTCGTATTTTCAAACATCCTGTGACTACTTGTGTTTCATAATGTCCTTCTTATGTCCCCTGTCACCTGCCCTTTGTATACACAGGGAGAGTGGATAAGAGAGAGAGACTATTCAACTCATCCAAACAGTGGAAGACTCATGATTCAATTCCTTTATCTTTTCTCTCTGGTTTACATCTTTAATTTCTCAATCTACCTTGTTTCATTTTTTTTTTCCATTCTGTTTAGGTTTAGAGGATTTGAATGTTTCCTCTTTGGCTAAAGGCATGGTCTTTCTAACATGTCTTCTTACCTTTGAATACTCTCCTGAAGATTTTCCATTGCTTCAAAACTATCCTTTGAGAGTAACATCAGAAAAACAGTTTTCTTCAGTTGGGTCAATTCTCTAAATCTATTCTACCAGGGAATACTTATTTCACATTAACTGTATCTTTGGTTGCCATGTGGTTATTTCTTGCAAGAGTAAGTTCTGTGCATTTCAGTCTCTGTTAGCAAATGACTGCTTGATACACCACAGAGGCTAGAGCTACAGATAGAAATCCTGCCCGATTTCATGGAAATCTAAGTGGTGCACAACTATTCCCAAACCATCATGAAGTCTGTGCCTTGATCTGCTCATCAGAACAAGATTGACACTTTTTAGGAGAGAGTGGATAAGGAGGAAAATATGGGAAATAAATAGAATATTTTCTAGGCTACAATTCCCAAACCTTTCACCCAAGTCAAATAAAACAAGAACCAAAACACAGAACAAGACAAAAAACAAAGCAAATGAAGAGAAACTCTACCTCTGAACCAACTACAACAGAAACATGAGTCCTCTAGCTCAGTCAGAATTTTTAAATGTGAATTCTTATCTTTAGTAACCAATGAAGCCTCTGCTGTACTCCACAACTCATCCATCGCAGGGAACAGCAAAGTCTATGAGTGGGATCTGTGCCTCCAGTTGAGAGGAAATACAAAGTTTCTATAGAAGTCAAAGGAAGATGGAGGGGGAAAGCAGGATTCAGACCTGGACATCTGTGCAGACATTATCTGCTAGTGCAGTCCACTTTGCTGGCATGCTTTCTCTCTTCTATAGCAGATATCCTACGTGTGCACACTCTGCCTGTGTGTTTAAATAAGAAAGCTGATAAGGAGTACATGTCTGTCAGCAGTAACTGAAGCCCACAGCTCTTTGAGAGAATTTGGGTTTACTTGGCGGGTCATGCTGACTCCTTGTGAACTATTTATCATCAGAAAAAACTACAGAGGTTGGCATCATGCCAATGTCTTGTCTTTCTCTTCCCTCCCCCCACCTCCTTCTCCCCTCCTGGGTACTGATGCTACATCAAAACAAATCTCCAGTTCACATAGCAACAGAACATTTTTATATAATCTCTGCATGGGAATGCTACACAAACCATTGGACAATCACTTAGAGCACGTTAGGTAATTCCAGGATATTTTGCTGGTTTCTATCAAAAACACTCCTGATTAAATGAACTATAAAAAGGGAAGAGGATCTTTTGCACGTGAGCCAGACTTGAAACACATCTTGGCACCAAGGACCTCAGAGGATTAAGGCACCTATTGGTTCCATGTTTTAAATCTTGCCGTTTTCTATCTCACTTGAAATCAAACTGGGGAGTCCAAAGCATTAAAGCCAGTTAGTGCATAATGCAATTGAAAGCATAACAATGCTGAAGGGATATACTGAGTCAGGGCTTTAGTGAGACAAAGACTGAAATCTAGATTTTGGTGGACACTGGAAACTCCCAATGCTATCTGAAACAGAGATATATGTGCAGACTGTGGAGTTACATAGTTGTAAAACAGTTAGGTCATCTTAACTTCATTTTCCCTCATCCTGCCACAAAAGGAAAACACTTTCAGTAAGGATGTAACGTATACATTACTTAAAATATTTTTACAGTAAGCCTCTCTCTTCTTTATATTGTGTTAATCTGGTATCTCAGGGCTTCCACTGGTTTGCTGCAAGGATCACAGACACTTCGTAATGTTAAAAGGGGGAAAAACTTGGAGGATTTTTACTGCTTCCTTAGGTTCACTGAAGATAGCTGTAACTAGAAACAAGACACCAAGAAGGGCACATCAGAGTCTATGGTGACATTAGAGCTAGTGATTGTTTGTTATTTCTTACTTGTGTACACAGAATTCAACACATCACAAGGTACTGCACAAAGAAGGAAAGAGTTTTCCTCCAAGCCACGTTGACAGCAATCCCTGAAGATTTTTTGCTGCACCATCAGCATTGTAGGATTACCTGGAAGTTTCAGCAAGTTACCTGCAGTTCCCGGACTTTAGGACACTGTTGATGACTTTGATTTCCCCTACTCTCTTCTTCTAATGTAAAAAAGCCTTTGGGTCTTTTTCATTAGGTCTTAAATAAGTCGTTGGAAATGATTTTGTGGCAAGTAGGTGGCATGAGAAATATGTTCTCTGGACTTTTCCAAACTAAACATCTACAGTGTGATTGCTTGCGGTTGTGTAATGCACCGGTCCATTGCTTCTGCACCATTTGGGAAAGATAATAGTTAAGGTGTATCTATCTAGATTATTATAGAGAGCACATCACTAAAGGGTAATTTATGCAGCAGCTAAACTACATTTAATAAATGACAAAAAATTATGGGCTAACTTTGGTAGCTCTAGAGAAACTCTGTTACACACCATTTTCATTATTTGAGTAATAGAATTTGTAGCATATCTTAAGACATACTTCATTTATCTCTTCCTTTGGATTGTTCTCTCCTTCCTGTTTACCCTTTAATTGCCTGTAACTAATTAACATGGATTAAAATCAAACCCTTTTTGCAGGGCTATTTTCAATTCAAATATGTTTACTTACCTCATTCACAGCACAGTCACCCAAAAGTGTCTCTAAAACTAGAAGGGTCAGCACCCTACAGCAAATGACTGGAAACAACCAGCAGACTGGGGGAACATCCCATTCCCCAGTACAACCAACAAAGCCTTCCACTTGTGGCACCACAGTTCCATCTGTAGAGCTATGAGTAGACCTACAGGTAGCAGGAGAGGCATCATCTATATTTCTGAGTGAAGGGTATATCATTTTTAAAATATATTTAAGAAAGTATCACTAAACTATGACTTTTTAACAGAATTTTTACTACAAGAAAAAGATATACCTGAGAGCTTACAGCACCTAGGACAATAATTACCTGCTGGAGTGGCAGAGAGTTCAGTGCATGACCTTAGCTAGACCACAAAATCTGATACTCCACTGTCACTAAAAGAGAAAGAATTTTACTGTCCTCCCATTTTACCTGCTCCCAGCTGCACAACTTGAACCCTGCCCTTGCACTTAGCTCTGCTGCTCATGGGATCTTTCTCTGTGGGCTATTTGAGCTCACTAACTTGGGAGCTAATAGCTAACTAACCCCAAACAACCTGTTCTGGGGAACCTATTTTTTCTCTCAGCAATAACAAACAGATCAGATAAACTTTTCTTCAGTAACTGCACCCTAAGTCCATGACTCTGAAGCTGAGTCTAAACACAATTCAGTAGAAAGACAAATCAGGATCAGATCTTTTGTAGGATCCAGACCTGTAAGAACAGGCTAGATTTTCTAGTTGAAAGTTAGCACAAAAATATTTATGTAAGAATTTACTGTACCCCTTCTATTGTCTACACCAGGGGAGAGGAGCAGGACACCCCTGAAACAGCCCAGAGGATCTACTCTCAAAAAAAAAAACAAACCCATACACAACATGTTGGGCATTCATGCAGAAAATTGTTTAGACATTTGTCCCCCAATCTCAAACTGGTTCAAAATAACCTCTAGCTTTGTTGTCCCAAGAACACTCTTGACTTCATATGGGCTTCAGCTTCTCAGTCCTTATTCTAATACTTTTCAGGTTTAGTGAAGCTAAGCCATACACGACTTTTACGAAGTGTTAATGAGTTGCAGTGACTCTATATAATCCAGCACTGGCTGGTGAGTTATCACACCCCATTGTCACTTCATTAGTTGGAAGCCTGGGAGAGCATAGGTGCCTCCTCTGTGCTCAATGGCATGAGGTTGCTCTCATTGGTGGAGAGCCCAGGAAAGAATCCACCAGCAGCCCATCCTCAGGATCAATGAGGAGAGTCCACAACACAATGCATACTCTTCCTGTCTCAACAGAGGACTTGTTTGATTTTTTTGCACATCAACTTGTTCAGTAGTACACCCATCAAGTGTTTATCAAATCTGCCTCCATACATTTCTTGTTTTAGGCTTTCAACACACTCTTCGACTTTTGTTTCTGGGAAAACACTTGGGAAATCTTTTGGGGAACACCTAACTCCTTGATTTGTAGACATAAAGCAGAACACAACCAGCATATCTGAAAGGTTAACACATCATCTATTTTAGGTGCATTACACAATAGTAATGCAGAGAGAGACTCATCTAGGACGAAATTCAAAGCCCAAAGACAGGTTCTGAGAACTAACATGAATAGCTCACTAAAACATAAAAAGAGAAGAAACCAAATATTTGCAGCCAACTTGGTGAAGCTCCATTGGCAACCAATTATGCCCCGAGCCTTACTTTCAAAAGTATATGCATGTAATGGTGTGTGCAAAATGAACCATCAATAGTACCCTTCATTTATATGATTTACCATCTTGCAGCCATGGCAACTGTGCAGCCACCTGAGGAACCACATGAGCAGATCTGTGGATACAACTGGGAGAGTTCCCATCCTAGCTGCTGAGAATGCCTCCTTTCAAGTAACTTTAAAGGACAAAGTCATGTTCTACAGAACAGCCTTCACAGCAGCAAATTGGTTTGTGTGCATTACTTATATGGAAATTCACACATAAACACATATTCATTTGTAAACAAAACAACATGATTGACTTAGTCATATTAACGGTGATGGTAAGGAAAAAGAATCAAGAAAATACTTCCAACATGCTGCAACTGCATACAGCGTCAGTGACAACACTGCAGTGTATCATTCTTCACATGCATATACAGATAAGCAGATACTCATCTGGGCAAAGTGGTGACGCTAAAACTCCTGATATGCACTAGACAAGGATAGAAGCAATGCTGTGTATGACTTCACTGATGAACTCATATGAATATCCATGCAAAGCTAATGCTAGTAAGAGCTAAGCCAAACACTAATGTATCCAACATTCCTACAAAGCATGAGAATTTGTTAGAGCTCAGATCTAATTAAATAGGTCAGAAGGAGGCTTTTGGCAAGTGAAGAAACCTCTTACCCTATCTGTGTGACACTGTGTCCCATAAAATCCTCATAGCAAAGCTCAGGCAGGGCGGCTTGGGTGAATGGACAGTGAGATGGATCGAGAGCTGGCTGAATAACAGCCTAGAGGGTGGTGATCAGTGGTACAGAATCAAGTTGGAAGCCTGTGGCCAGTGGAGTTCCTCAGGGATTAGTTCTGGGGCCAGTCTTGTTCAATATCTTCGTCAACCACCTGGATGAGGGAACAGAGTGACCCTCAGCAAGTTCCCTGATACCACAAAACTGAGAGGACTGGTTGATTCCCCAGAGGCTGTACTGCCATTCAGCCAGATCTTGACTGGCTTGAAAGTTGGGCAGAGAGGAACATCAAGTGGTTCAACAAGGACGAGTGCAGAGTCCTGCATCTGGAAAGGAACAACCCTATGTACCAGGACAGGCTGGGGATGACCTTCTGGAGAGCAGGTCCAAGAGAGGGACCTGGGAATTCCTATGGGCAGCAAACTAAACATGAGCCTGCAATGTGCCCTCATGGCCAAGAAAGTCAATGATATTCTGGGTTAAATCAAGGAGAGTACGGTCAGCAGGTTGAGGGGAGTTATCTTCCCCTTCTACTCTGCCCTGGTGAGACCTCATCTTAAGTACTGTGTCCAGTTTTAGGCTCCTAACTTTAAGTGATAAAGAACTTCTGGAGAGTGCTCAGTGGAGGGCTACAATGAGTGATCAGGAGACTGGAGCATCTCTCTTATGAGGAAAGGCTGCAAGACCTGGGGCTGTTCAGCCTGAAGAAGAGAAGACTGAGGGAAAATGTTATCAATACCTGAAGAGGAGATGTCAGGAGGTTGTGTCCAGTCTTTTTTTCTGTAGTATCTAGTGTCAGACAGTGTTCCTTCCAACCTTTATTATTCTGTGAAACTGTGACTCCGTGTTAAAGCAATTACAAGAAACACTAAGAAACCAGAGATATATCTCCTAGCCTTGTCCATATTTCCAATAAATCAGAAAAAGTGGCCAGTCCCAGACAGCAGTTTTTTGAATCCCAATTTTCTGTCAAGAGAAGCCCCAAGATACGATAGGGGGGTGAAATTGCCTAAGTGATGCAGTTAAAGGGCAAGTCCAACTTGGAACAGACCAGGAAATAAGCAAGAAGGAATAAGAGGAATATTTGAGTCTACAAATGTTCACTTTCTATAGGTAATTAAAAACCTTTATTTCAGTCATCTATGAGAGTCCTGCAGGGCTACTTCAACCCACAGCATTGCTGTTCCAATGGGACCATTTTGAGGAGAAAGGTGAACAATGGAGGAATCGACCAAGAAGAATCCAAAGAGAGATGCAGCTTGTGCTGGGTGGGCATTCAGAGCACCAGAGGTGTTGATAATGGATTGAAAATTGCTGTTGCCTACCTCACAGCATAGATTTTGCAGTCTGCTCTGCACCATACACAGTTTCTGTCCTGCACATTTGTCATGGTTTAGCAAGGAGTTGCTTTTGCTTAGTAACAGGGGGAGCGGGTTGCAGTGAAGACCCGGTAAAAGTTTTTTAGACTCTCCCCCGACTCCTGGGTTCAGACCCACCCCCCGGCCTGTGGCTGGACCAATCTGGCGCCTCTGCGATCACTATTTAGGGACGGGAATTTGAGGTGCGAGGCAGGAGGTGTAAGAGTGGTACAAGATGGAGG
>WBNH01008208.1:225591-363607 GCA_013401255.1 Urocolius indicus
GGGTTTTATGTTTTAGTTGGTATTAAATTGTTTTCTGTTTTTTCTTCCCCAAGCCGAGTAGCCTGGTCTGTTTTGTCCTGCACCTTAAGCGGCAATTAAGCTCTCCCTGCCCTTTAGCAATCCTTAAGTCTTCGGTACTTGAGGCTAATCGTGGTCTTTTGTTCCCTGATGGGCCGAAACCACGACAACATTGCAGACTTGTTTGGCCTCAGTGCCATTCTGGTAATTCAGCTTCTCCAGGGTTTTGTTTACTGTTTAACCACAGGATAAAGCCTAACTACAATGGGTAAAGCATTCTACAGCCTCTACTTTGTTATCAATTAATTATTGAAAGGGTATGTATTGAATGTTTTAATGTGCACAAAAGTAAAGACAATTCCAGTTGCCATGCATCTGAGTCAGAATCATGTAAACATACATGCAGTAGTTTCATTGTCATGACTAATCTCATGTTCACGGAGACAAGGGCTCAGCAGAACCACCATACATCAGAGCAGAGACATAGCATGAAAGGTTATGGGACATTAACAACTCAGTGTCTATCTATATTTTAGGAATTCATTTGATTACCAGTATAGCAAAAGAGGCCAGGACCTTGTAACTATGGGGTAAGCAATAGTTGTTTCAAC
This sequence comes from Urocolius indicus, assembly GCA_013401255.1. Taxonomy (NCBI): domain Eukaryota; kingdom Metazoa; phylum Chordata; class Aves; order Coliiformes; family Coliidae; genus Urocolius; species Urocolius indicus. Next base: position 226,221 of record WBNH01008208.1, read on the forward strand.
ACTAGAGTTGCATCCTACAGATTGACATGGAATATTTATATAAGATGTAATCAAGAGAGGTCTTATTGACAGTCAGAGCTCAGCATGGAGCCTGATAAGACTTGTAATTAGACAGATAAAAAAAATGACAAAAGGTGTATGTGAAGATCTGATCTCTACTGTTTCATACAGACAGCATTAATCTCTGTTTACTTTTGTTTAAAGTACAAGTGGTTCCACTAAGCATTAAAGATTTCAGGACATATCCAGAATAGGATTCTTTCTGCCCCAAGAAATTCACTAGAGATGAACTTTGTAAAAGCAAAAACATTTGTGAATTGAGGCCAAATATGGGGATTATTATTGTAAATAAAAAAATGATTCTAATTTTTTTAAATAGAATTAAGTGAAATATTTTTATTTTAGAAAAATACATTTTGAGCTGAGCAAAAAGATTTTTTTTTATTTATTTATTTTTACCACATTACTCTTTCAGTTTCTCCTGGAGTAAATGTTACTTTTTGGTTTGGTTACAAGAAACAAACAATAATTTTTTTGCCAAGTGCATAGACTGAACAGTACAAAACCAGCAGAAATATCTCTATTTAGAAATAGAAAGTAAATACATAGTTACAATTCTATTTCATCTCTTTCTCAAGAAAATCTTTCTCCTGTAGTCTAAACAATCTGATTTAGTTGTTAGCAAACCCAGCTCCTGCCTTAATATCTAATTTACAAACTCCTGAGCTTGTTTATTTTTCCTCTTATAAAGGCTACAGTGTGCCTTATTTACACTGTAGTTCTGCATCCTTCAGATGATGCAAATGTTATTCTCCTTACCTTTTTTGCAATGTTTGCTCTTCCACCTCCCTTTCTCCTTTGTTGCTGGTAGACCTGTCAGGAAGCAAACTCTCTTAGGTTGTAATTTAAAACACAGGAGTGAGAACTTGAACCAAATTTGTGTAAGTGATTGATGGGTTTAGCTTGTATATCTTTTTTTTAACTTAGGGTTTTGTTGTTGCTGCTTCTTTATACCTGCATGTCGTTTATAAGAGTATGGTCTTAACACAGCTAATATTATTCCTTAATCCACTCAAAAGCAATGTTTGGCATTTAACTTTATAATAAAAGGTATCAATTAGGAACTGTCAATGTTTTCAGTAGTGATATCTAATTACTGTAACTTGCTATAGGCTATCTTGTTAAATTCTAGTTGAATGACTAAGTATTCCTGACAAGTTTAATGCATTATTAAAGGTGTAATTACTTGGTTATTGCTCGTGTAATTCTGAGTTAATTACATGACATCTAAATTCATCATTTTTATGTTTATTGAACTTTGGTAAATTCACTTTTAGCAATTGCTTGATATTTACACCAGGACTCTGTCTTCTACTCATTTTGAACATAAAGGAGGATGGAGCTGCATTTTCTCAGCACAGCAGGAGAAACCAGGAAGGTTGAAGGGACTATAATCATAACAAGTCTGATTTTCCTATCAGTTTTCCATTTTCCTATGCTTTCTTTGCCTGCTAACATTTAACTACATCCTAATCCAGTAGATCTGTTCAATTTTCAACAGAAGAACAATAGGCTACAAGTTTTTTAAAGACTTGAAGTGGAATTGTGACCCTATTGAAATCAATGGAAAAGCTCTTATTCTCTTGAGACAGAATTTTACCTTTGGGAAGCCTTGTTCTGGGAGCAGAGAGCAAAGCACCCAAGGGGCTCTGAGATTTTATCAATGTTGGCATCTGTAGTCAGATGCCAGAGGGATGTCTCCATGAGCCAGTCATTGGAATTTCCACTCACAGCATTCAGAACAAATCTAAAAATAAAAATAAAGAGTGCATTTGAAATTCCTTTCTACTATTTTGCTTCCTCCTATATAATGTCTTTTTTCCCAACTTTTGATTTGTAAATATGGCTTCTTATACTCCACCTAGTCCATACTGTAGTCCTTTGCTCCCCAGGGCCCTCCCTGAGTTGACACACAACACGTGGGAAAAGTAAAGGCAGTCCATGTCACGGAAATCAAACGAAAACCTGGACAAACTCAAGCGCCATCATTATACTGTCATGAATCTGAGGTTATAAATCTTGCTTCGTTTCCATTTGGAGGAAGGATCTTCAATTAAGAAAAAATTGATTTTCTAATGATTTTTTTTCTGCCCATGATTGGTAGATTGTTTGAAACTGTTCCAGCCCAACAATGCACAGGCAGAACAATTAAACATGCATCGTAGTTGACAGCAGGACTGATTTTAAGTCAGTGAATGCAATTTAGCCCTTTGATTTTTGGCAAGAAGTGCATCTTGCAATAATTATGAAGGGAGAAAATATTTTTCTTGCTAAAGCTTGCAATTATAAAGCCAATCAGAAAGCACGAAGGAAATGCAATGGGGTTTTAGGAAGTTGCTTCTGATCTTATGGAATCCTTCACTACTCTGCATTGTCTGTAACACTAAAGTTAGTGCACTTTCCAATTAAGTAAATGACTTGAGTAGCTAGTAGGCTGAGACATTAAGTAGAGGTTTGAATAAGTTATTTGGCAGACTAGATACCACATTGTCATTGTTGGTAGTAATTCTTAGGAAATTAGAGACCCACAATAAAATCTTTCAAAGCATATTTAAATTTCAGTGTTGATGGAAAAGATTCAAAACTGATTGATTCAAAGCCCCCTAAGCTCAGCTGGAGTTTTTCCATTAATTTCACAACCTTCTAGGCCAAACTTTAAGGCATGAACCTTCTTTAAAATCATACTTTTTGATGTGCACAAAGAACAATCAGAATAGGATTAAAATCCTATTAGATGTGAACTAAACTAATAATTTAAACTTTATAATAATACATTGACAGGCACTGGTGTAACTTCTGAACTCTAGATGCATTTTTGATCCATCTCATTTTGTTAATAAGGTATAATTAAAATTGAGATCCTTCCATCTGCAAAGATAATAGTGAATGTGATTATTCATGTTCTGTTAATGTTTAGCAGTATTAACCTCTCAGACCAGGACACAACTGTGACAGATATGATACAAGTAAAGGGAATTAAAAAAAAAAAAAACAAACCAACAGATTCTGCTCCCTAAAAGTTTTCCATACCACTGTCAGAGTAACAGACAAAGGTAGACTCAGAAAAATTTAGAGGGCAGAGAAACTCAGAGACAATATTATTTGTCAAGGAAGACAAGAGATAACAGTGTACCATCAATTTAATCCTTGATGTAACTTTGTGGCCATCATAGCCTTGAACAAAATCATGGGATCACAACCAATGCTTCTGAGCCAGTCCATACCACAGGTTCCAGTGTTTTCCAAAGCTGGACCATGGTATGTCTCCAGATTAATCCAGTTTAATCTTTCTCATCAGTGGATGCTGTTGGCCAGGACAGTCTAAACATTGCTAGACTGAGTCAGGAGAATAAGTGCAATGTTTTCTTGAAGTAATCAAAGTAAATCCCATTTTCTATCAGTCTAATAAGGCAAGTTTGGAGATTTTCAGCTTGCATTTCCTAGTATGTTAATTTCATCATTGCCCACATATTATTCTGCTTGATCTGACCTGAATCTGACTTATTGCATTTCCCAAACTACTTTTCACTCAGCGGTTAATTAAAAGATTTGGTCCCTGACACACTGCTTACAGCCCTTATTGGCACCCATTAGCCCAGCTAGACTAATTCTCCTGAAAAGCAAGCCTCCCTATATTCTCAGGGTCAAAAGTTCACAGCCAATTCCCTAAATCTTTAACATTTGCTATTAGTTCATTATTTGAACCTACTCTGCTGTAAGAGACTGTATTCAAATGTAGGCATAAAAAGTCATTCAAGACAGTTTCTCACACAAATTCATCACTGGCCAGTGTGCTCCATCACTCTCTCTACAATGTTGGGTCTGTTTGGTGCTAGAGATATGAATTTTTTTTTTTTAAACTTTCCTTTGAGTACCTTTGTGTTTAATCTACAACTAACAAAGAAAGAAAATGTGTGTTGTAATTTACACTAAGCAATTATAACATGTACTATGCCTGAATTTTACTTCTATTTTCCTATGCATGCACTCAGAGCACAACATTGCCCTTTAGGCACATATAAGAATAAAATCCATATATAGACATCAATATCACACAGAAAGCAACAGCACCACTATTCTGATAGTCTCATTTAAACAAAGAGAGTCAAAATTCAAGACCAGACCTTAGCTGAGACTGTAAACAAATGTGCACATGTGTTCACACACACACATGTACACACTTATAGGCATTAAAATTAATCCCATTTTAGAGATAAAAGATAAACCACAAAATTTAGATTTAGATCTAGGCAGTAGGGCCTCCAAAGCCCTGAATCTCTGAGAAATCTGGCTCCTGGGATTTGGTTCAAGCCCATCTTTACTGTACTGAGATAAAGCTGGAAACAAAGTCCACTTGGATAGGTGTGTGGGAAGAGAAAAAAGGCAAAGCTTAATTACTAAAACTATGTGGCCATGCAAGCATCCTACTTAAGAGGAGTTGTCATTAAACTCAACCTTTCCCCCTTGAACCTGGTGTCTGGAATAGCTCAGACACCAATGACGACCTTATGAATTTCTTTTAATTATTCTGAAGTAACCTCCTCCAGCTCACTACAAGCCCTCAGCTACTTCAAGCAAAGACATTCTAATGATTTCGATTAAATCTTGGCCTCTCCCCAACAGAGCACAAATTAAAAGCATTACTAGGAGGATACAAGCTTCAGCGCTTGGAAGTGTTATATAAAGATTAGGGAAAGCTGCCAAGTGCTTGTTGTCATTTCATATGCAGTGGGCGATGATTAACCCCTTGGTGGCTTTTCATATCCTGGGAAGATCACACATCACTTTTCCTGGGGATTTCCTCTTCCTGACTCTGTCCCTCCTATTACACTTTAAACCCTTTTTAGCTTAATATTTGGAGGAAATGGTTCTTTCAATAAAGCACTGTCCTATTTAGACTCTGAAATCAGCTGTGCTATACTGACACAATTTAGAAAAGTCTAGTGAACTCTACAGATATCATTCCAGAGCATATCTAACCCATCCTACACATGGCTGCACTTTGACCTGTAATTTTTGTTTTCATACACATATCACCTCCCTTGAAACGTGTGAACGAACAGTTTGAGCACAGCTTTGCTGACATCCATCACTTCAGCTGAAGGACCAACTCCATCAGCTGGTGGCAGCAGCAAATTGTTAACCTCTGGTGGCCCAGCCCCTAACAGGGTAACAACATATGTTTTGCTAATCTATTGTCCATCACACCGTACTATGTCTCCTACTGCCAATATTAGAAATATATGTCCAATTTTATGGACATGGGGATGTATTTTTTTTAATACAAAACTGTGGAGATCACAGCATAATCTCTTTCTTTGGTAAAGCACCTCTACACTTTACTTTTTAACAGCATATTCAGCTGATGTATTTCAAAACCCTCCTTTATGAATATAAACTATTGAAAAGTACTTTCAAGTATTTGGACTAAAAAAAAAAAAATAAAAGGTAATTAACAAGATCAAACCACCCCTAAGAAGGAGGAGTTGTCAAATCAGCCATCGACAACTGCTTTACACAGGTTCCTATATGTAAAAAACAACATAAGCCTACCGATCCCACATCTTGTCCTTCACTTGTGGCCATTTGCACTCAAGTAAATGAAAAAAAGCTATCCACTCACACCCATTTTGCACAGTGGTAATTGAATACTTGGGTGCAAGGCAGCATCTGTTCTGACCTCCAAGTGCTAAAACACCCCAACACACAGATATCCCAAAGCATCTCATGGATGATGCAGATGAATGAGTCAAAGCTAATTAGCTTCCAACAGAAAGGTAAAATCACCAAAGGAAAAAATGCTGTATTCGAGCTTTCAGTCCACTATTGAAAAACAAGTGAGCAAAAGTATCCCAGTAAAACCTTTATAGAACCGATTTAGAAAACATACATTGAAACGTGGTTGAGATGAGACACTGTTAGTTGGAGGTGGCATGGGAGAGCTGATGCTGCCTTGTGATGCCTCATTCTTCAAATTTATACAAATGAAACCAAGGAACCACTAAACCAGCAGGGGATTATTATCTTGAGAGATAACTACAGTCAGTTTCATTTTTAAAACCATCAATGTCATCATCACTATATTTTGCATTTCTCCAAATGCAGGAATGTGGTGGAATATCCAATTCTTTTCAGACGTCAGAACAACTTCCTCCCTAAAGAAAAATCTCTGTGAAAAGAATCAAATCACTTGATTTGTACAAATGTTTAAAGATGATGCTGTGCTGAGCCTCTACTTACCCTCTGCCTGCATCTCATCAGCCCCAGCACCCGGCGATATTACTGTTTCTGCCCCCAACAGTAAAACACATTGTCTGCGTCTTCACTTCAAGATTTAGGACATCATTTCCCAAATATTTCTTCTCATGGTCATGCCACTGAAGTTTGAATGGCTGGGCAAGAAGGGAGCTCTGATATAAATAGCTAACTGCTTTAACCAGGCTGGTTTCCACCCAGTCAGTCTCAGCAGCCAGCCTGGATCAGCAGAAGAGATGACACTGGAGTGAGCGCAGATGCCATAGACAGACATGTGAATGCTCTTCATAGGAGCATATCACATCCCATCAAGCAAATGCTCGTTGGTCTGACTGAAGGTTGCTAGGACTTCTCCCAGTTTTTAGGACAAAGTGATGTTAAGGATTACCCAGATCATGTAAAAGAGAGTTTAGGCCTATAGTAATTCTGTTAAACCAGGTTTTGCTCAGCTGAGCTGGGTGAAGTTTGCTTTGCACAGTACCATTCCTCCACTACTAAAGACTTTTTCCAATGTCTTTCCCCTCTCTTCCTTCTGCTTCCTATTATTTAGCATCCTAACTCTTTTATTTTCCATTTCTCATTTGAAAGAGAGGGTAAAAAACAAAACTTAACAAAAATATTTGAATTTAGTAGTGAAAATAGGCAGATTGGTCACTTTTTGCATGAACACATCATATTTTTCAACTGCCCCTTTAAAAAGTGGCAACTATCTTTAAAAAGCAGCTCTGGAGACACTTCAGAAAACAGACAGGACTGAAGGTAATAAGTACAGAAGGAACGAGATTATTAACCATGTGTAATAATCACAGTACAGAAAAGTATGCTTAATATTTCTCCTCTTCTGATTCATCCTGACATGTTCGTTTTTATTCTCCTGTTGCAATGCAACAATACTGTTTTGCTGAGCAATTTACGATGAAAATTCCTTAATACAATAAGAAATCCCCAATCAATTAGTATGTCAAATCAGGAAATAATTCCCTGTGCTACATCAAAAAGACCCACTGCTATCTTTTGTCAGTGACTGGATTGAAATAAAGAGGTAGGTACACACAAAGAGAGCTGTCATGTCAAACAATACGTAATTCACTCATTCAAGATATAAACACATTAAAATGTGACAGGAGAAAAAGAGTCAATCGAATCTGTTTAATGGAATCAACTAATTGGATGAATTACACTTTGATAATAATGATAATCATTGTGGAGTCATCCTGTCCTGTAGTTCTGCTGTTCAGCACTCTTGCTCTCTGTGTCTCTTCTCATATGACTCCTCGAGCTAGAAAGTGTGCTGCTAAACACCTAAAGAACCAAGATGTGCTTGACTGAAGGTTTCATTCGTAAACCTCTACATAATTCAGGCTTCTGGAGTTCAGATAACAACCTCAGTAAACAGGGATTATAGGCACAACAAGGGAACTGAGCTCTTTGAGCCAGGTTCCAACAGATGATGGGAAATTGAAAAATTACTTGCTCTGAATACACATCACTATGAATTCACACAAACACAATTATTTCCACAAATTCATATCTCTAGAAAATGTGTAGGCTGAAATAAATAATATTAACCAGCTTGCCATTAGCATATGGTAGGCACATTCTTTGAGAAAACTTTTAACACTAAGCAAACATTTAATAATTAGTGTAACTACCCATTTATGGAAATTATATGTATGGTTCTAAAATGATAACATTTTTTTAAATTATGAGAGTTTTATCAAACATCTTCTCTTCCTGACACAAGTTGAGTAAAAATTTAAAAAATACTAGATAAAAATTGGATATCTGGTTTATCATTGTGCTAATTCATGCTCATTAACACCGCATAGAAATCAACACAGTATGAATGACCTTGACTTCCAACTCAGGCAATTGTTTTGAGCCTAAAGGTGCGAAGAGTAAGAATATTTAGAGGCACAAAAGCCCTAGTTTCACACTCTGTTCCCCAGAGATGCAATCCATGTGCTCAACAACCTCCTTCCCCTACCCACCACCACCCATCACATCACCCCCTCTCACAGCAGTTAACAGTCTGCAGTAGTGCACTATCAATCAGAAAAGGGCCCAGTTCAAGGTCAAAGTAACAAATTTCTACTTATTTGCTTCTACAACAAAAGTCCAACTAGTATAGCTATGAAAGAAAAAGTGAAACTGCAGCCAATGGTCTGGATACAATGGAAAACACTGACCTCATTGCAAATGAAGAGGTATCATCAGCTTTCTTTTTGTATTCTGTGTTACTCTCAATCACAGCTCCATTCAGGATCAGACTTTTCCAAATTGTACATGGAGTAAAACATAAAAAAGAATAAAGTGAATCTTGTTATGGGTCAGTGGTTTTTCTGTGTTTTTGTGAAAATTAAGAGGAACTCAACAGATGCAAAAGCTTAAGCCTGCAGAAAGATTAAAAGCCCTATGATAATCAATTTAAGGTGAATACTGATCAATTAGTTTTTTTAAGGCACTTTAAAGATGGTATTTTCAAAAAGTTTAGAAAAAACCCAAACCAAATATTCATCTCTAATATCCCTTTAAGACACAAGAGGAGTAGCCAGCCAAGATCTCCCCCTCAGATGGTTAGCACCACCCAACAGATGCAGGCTTCATTTACAATGTCATTTGTACAACACAGAGTTGAAATGAAGGACAGAGAATTTCTGAACGAATATGTCTCCAGTCTGAAATTTCATTTATCAGGGGTTTTTTTTTTGTGTCTGTAAATTATCATTTAGTCACGCTTAATATTTGACCAAAAAGTGAATGGTCTTAATGATGTTTACTACTGTTACTTGAAGATGTAAGGAAAGAAAGAAGCAAGTTCAGTGGATTTTATTTTTCATGTCATTTTGGAAACAGGCACAAGCTCCTGCTTGCCAAGGTTCATGGTCTGGCAATCCTGCAAGACGCAATCTTTTAAAATCTGGATTCTGGAGCACAGAAGTTAATGCTTGGAGACAGCTATATTATTTGGCTCCTGAGGACTCCTCAAGATGCAATAAATGACTTTGCTTTCTTCTTCCAGCATCAGAACCATCTTACACCATGTTGTAAGAGTAGACGACCAAAATGAATAACTTACACATAGCACTATGGCGTAAGGAGACAATTATCATGGAAAAGCTGATGTTTACAGTTGAATAAACAAAGTGTACATTAAAAATACGATGATGTTTTAAATTACAAAGTTATTTGTCTTCATTTTGCTTCTTACTCTGAGGCTACTTGCTACTGTAGTGTTCAAGAAATACTACTTGGAATAAACAGTGGATTTTGTGATGTTTCCCTGTCGTGGTTTAGGCCCATCAGGGAACAAAAGACCACGATTAGCCTCAAGTACCGAAGACTTAAGGATTGCTAAAGGGCAGGGAGGGCTTAATTGCTGCTTAAGGTGCAGGACAAAACAGAGCAGGCTGCTCGGCTTGGGGAAGAAAACAGAAAACAATTTAATACCAACTAAAACATAAAACCCCAAAAACAGAACCAAAACAAAACAACACAGAATGGTACAGAGATGAAGAGTCCGACCAGCCCTTTAAGACCACCTGCTCCCCACCCCTCTCCTCTTCCCGGGCTCAGAGCCCTGATCCCGGTGTTTTATACCTCCGTCCCCCCTGAACGGCCCAGGGGGGCAGGGAGTGGGGGTTTCAGTCAGTCCGTTCCTGGTGGCTTCTGCCGTTTGTCTCACCTCAGGGCAAGTGGGTTCCGCACCAGTCCTCCTTGCAAGTCCGTGAGGTACCACACACACATGGCAGCCCTGCACGGGCTGCACCGACGCACATTTGTCCCAAAGCCCTGCACGGGCTGCACCGATGCTCATTTGTCCCAAAAGTTGCTGCTCCTCTCTGCCTCTCGTGTGGGGCTGCTCTGCGGTGCACAGGCTCTCCAGCATGTCCTGTGCCATGACCGCCTCCCCCACACAGTCTCTGGCCCGTCCGGGCACACTCACATGAAGTTGCTGCTGCTGATCCATAGGTTGCAGGGGTACCGCCTGCACTCTCACCACGGCTTGCAGAGGGGTCTCTGGTCTGATGCTCCATCCTTCCTCCTTCTCCGACTGTGGGGTCCGCATGGTCGCCTCCATCTTGTACCACTCTTACACCTCCTGCCTGGCACCTCAAATTCCCGTCCCTAAATAGTGATCGCAGAGGCGCCAGATTGGCCCAGCCGGGCCGGGGGGTGGCTGTGAACCCAGGAGTCGGGGGAGAGTCTAAAAAACTTTTACCGGGTCTTCACTGCAACCCGCTCCCCCTGTTACTAAGCAAAAGCAACTCCTTGCTAAACCATGACATTCTCTTTGCTCAGGAAAGAAATTGGAAGAGGAATGAAGGATCCATCTGATCTGGGTTTAATTATAGAGTTCAACTTTACATTGATATTTCTCTTATTTGAAAGGAGTAAGTTGAATTGTCTCCTTAGTAGGAAGGATGCTGTATTGTTGTTGTGCCATTTGACAGTAAAACAACCTTTTAGAAGGGAAAGACTGCAAAAGACTGCAACATTTTTCAGAGACAGTCATGCCCTAAAATGTTTAAACTGTTCAAACATCACTTAGACTCTAAGCTACAGACTCAGTAACATCAGCAATGCCTCTGTAAAAGAGTATGAGAATCATCTGTTTTTCCTTCCTTCCTTCCTCTAATCAGAAGAGGCTTCACTCCTTTTCTAGCCACAGATCAACTACAGGCTAAAGTTCAGCCTAATCCTGTTGTCTCAGTTGTCCCCAAAACCATTATCACTCAATCCACACTTTTTTGGTTGTCATGTGGTTTTTTTTTTTTTCCATCTTTAGATTGGTAAAGAAAGTTACTGACTAGGCAAATAATTCTTTGGAATACCTGGAGGTGAAAGGAGGAAACAGGTAATGGAGGAATGGGAAAAAGGAAGGATTAAATTCCACAAAATAAACCCTTCTAAGTGTTTTGTGATTTCACTTCCATTGAAAGTGTTGTGCACACAAAGGAAAGAAGATGCACCAAATCTTCCCAGGACTTTCTTACAGGATCCCAGTGTAAGTACGTAAATAAGATACCACTGAAGACTCTACAACTTTATTTCCTCAGCTTCTCTCCCATCCCCTACTGACAGGAGGTGTTTGCAGGGTGCTTTAGAGAAACACAACTGCTAATCCAAAAAACAGTTGGGGAGTGGGAGTGGAAAATTCCTAAATCCTGAACTGTGCAACATGCAGCGTTTCAACGAGCCATGCGGCTCCCAGCACTTTGTTAAATAAATGTACTCAAATATTAAGGCCGCAGAGGTGACACTGTCAACCAGCAGAAAACATGACAACAGCAAAGCAAGGAATGTGGGGGAAGTTGTTTGGAATTTTTATTATTGTCAACTATGGAGATAAAAATGCAGACAGAACTCAACATCCACTCCCACAGGAAAATCACATTCAGCCTGGAAGTCTACTTTAAAAGAAAAAGAGCAAATAACAGAAAATGAGCAGGAAAAAATAAGGGCTTTGGAGCCAATTTCTCCATTCCCTATTTGGCACAAGACTGCAAGACGGAAAGGAAAAGCTAAGTTTAAGGCATCTTTTCACCTTCTGTGCTCTAATCACCAGATTAGCTGAGGCCAGAACAGAGGCTTGAGCTATTCCTCCCCATATATAGTTTAAACTTGACACCAAAAAAGAAAGTCCCACTTTCCTGTAAATTGCATGGTACCCTGCAATGAACTGCAGAAGCCCTCCAATGAGCGGCTTAGGGAGCCCAAACCAACAAGAAAATAAACCTTAAAGGTTTATTTCTGCATTAATTAACTCAGCTCAGGATTACAATGGAGGAAGTTGGAATGCATAAAAGAGACGCTGGAGAAGAGATGGGGGAAGGCTGATCCTTTTGGTGCCAATAAGCCATTAGATCACCTTGGCTGCAATGTCAGCAACAGTCTATTTTCTGTGACAATGACACTTCCAGTGGATGACATAGGTCAGTGTATTCATCCCATACTCTGTCTCTCTCACACTTTATCCCTAGAGACATTCATCATCATACAGGAATATTCTTGCCATGTTCAAACACCTAGTTAACAAGGTTAACAACTGATCTGTGTCTCCAAAAGATTGTAAAGAGCTAAAGTGTCACAAAATAATGGAGGTATCATTTAAGAGTTGATTCTGGTACCAGCACCACACAGTCTATACCTTCCCTTTCATGCATAGTTGATAATGCAAGTATTTCTATGGCCTCAGTATGAAATGATGGCATGTATAAATGAACTTTATAAAATGAAGAAGAAAGTCAAGTGCAGATATTAATCTCGATCATCTCAAAGATCTAAGGATCAGATCCACAAATGACTGTCTGCCCAACCAGAGTGAGGAAGGAGAAACAACAGCACTGCAGTGTGAATGAGGCCTGAGAGGCCATTGCTTTCTTAAAACATCATTTCTGCAAGGACTAGAAAAGCTACATTGGAGCAACCTTGGAGCAGTTTAAGGTGGGCTTTTTCACTCTTCCCAAAAAACTTCACAGTTCATACTGTTGACTTTAAGAGGACTTGTAAGCCAATAGTCTCCTAAAACACATTTTCCTTAGTGATTAAATTGAAGGTATAACAGGGACAGAAACAAGTAGAAACCTTTTTTGACTCATATTGTTTTAAAGGCAGGGGGTGAGGGGAATCCAAAAGGATTTCAGTTCTTTGGGGCCAATAATGTTCAAAGACAAGAGCAGCTTTTAGTATCAGAACTCCATCTGGGCTGTACCCAGGAATCCCATCTCAGAGTCATTGAACCTTGCAACATTTAGCCCTCAAAGGCAGTAGCACATTGACTATGATCCATTTTTTAAACATACAAAGCAAAGGAATATATTTTCCATATGTTTGTCATATGTTTGGTTCAAGTCCCATTGCCTATTCTTAGCACAGCTGATATGCAGTGTATTTGTAGAGCCTGACTTTGGAAGAACTTAATCTCAGCTGTGCATTTCTGCCTGTTTAATCTGTGCACAGCCACTACAACTGTTAGTACACATCGAGCAATTATGTCTGAAAACTTTTGTTTCTCAAATATCTGATATCCCTTCACAAAAGAGATGTTGCACAACATAGCTACAAAGTTTCGTTCAACCCTTTTTGATTCCTTTTTAAACAAGCACATGTGCACACCAAGTACAGGCTACAGAAACTATCTACAAGTAAAAAAGGCCAACACCAAAAGAGGGTGAAGCTAATAGAAGAACATTACAAATATACACACTGCTTGCACACACAGTAACATGAATTTTATTACTACAGTGTTTGAACTTTGTCCAATTAAACAGTTCCTTCCTTCCTTTCCCAAATATAAAAGAAATAAATCTATAAGTTTACATGGATTTATACAATATATGGAAATAAAGAATTCATGTTTCCACTTTCAGATTACTGAGCACCGTTAAACTAGAAGTTTAGGGTCTTTTTTTTTTTTTACTTAAATTATTTAACTGATAAGTAGTGGCATACACAATAGATTCTTTTTTCATTTTTCCCTAGAAAGATTCAACAATCTTTTCTTTCTTCAACCTTGAAGAAAAAAGTGAAATTCATCTTAGGTATAGGGGGAAGATGGGACATTTTCCAGCCAATTTTCCTAGTCGTAACAGTTAAAACCAGTCTTGTCACGTATGCCATTTCTAAGGTTGTCTATCTTGTACAAGCAAAACAAAACAAAACTAAAACTCCCTCAAACCACCAGGAGCCTGTGCACAAAATTCTTCATTTTCAATCTGTGAGAACAGAGAGGAACAAGTAAATAAAATTCAACTACAGCCTTGTGAGTAAGTAATACAATCAGTTAATCCATTGCAGTCCCCAATGTATCTGACTCCAGAACTTGGTTCTGGTTCTGCCACCAACACTTTGTGGTCTTGGGCAAGTTACATCACCTGACATTTTCACAAATATCTTCACATTTTCAGTTTGAGTTTTGATTTTCCATTTAGATTGGAAGCTTTCTGTGAGAAACTAGATATCATGGCTTGTGTGCCCAGATTACCACTAACAAGGATCAGCTCTGCAGTACTCGGGCTGATGATCAGGATGAGACAACACAAGTAGCCCACATGCCTGTTGTCTGTGTATTTGATTACAAGAAGGCCAGGCCCACTTCTACCCTTCATCTTTTCAAATAATTCCCTTTGACATGTGATGAGTGGGCACAGCTCAAATCACTTAACAATCCTGAGGAGCTAAAGGACCCGTGAGTGCAAGATGATTTTGAGTAGCAAAGCGGCAAGTCCCTGGGCTTCCCTGCCTGCACAAGTGATGGAACACAGGAAATAAGTTTCTGACCATACACATTCACATACCTTCAGAAATGGAGATGTATCAGTTTGGGAATACTGGGGGAAAATAACTTCTGTACTGCACAAAATTAACATGAATAACAACATATTTAGATCAAACCAGCTCACTCATACAGAGCTGAGCTGGTTACTCAAGTTTGCCTTGGCAGCTGGGGCTAAAAGGCAGTCATGCAGCAAACTACTGTCTGGAGTAGGCGTGTTCAAGCCAGTGTCCCTTCATAACAGCCAAGAACAAATGTTCTCCCGCAATTCTCTTAAGACTCCTTCCACTAACATCACTTTTCCTGTTACTTACTCTGAGCTTTATGATTGGATGTTATTTCCTTATATAACAGGATAATTTACAGTTCTTATCCTCACCAAAATTCTCTTACTGCCAATAATGGATTTGTTTCCGCCCTGATCAAACCAGGATACTCCAAAAAAAAGGAGAGATTAGTTTTTTCAGGCCCTGCTCCAAAGGGTTAAGAACTTTAAAAGCTCTTCAGGCAACTGCTGCTAAACCGCATCCTGTCTCTACTACTGTACTTCTGTCTAACAGAGCTGGAGTATAACAGTGTCCCTTGTTAATCAGTTATTTTCTCTTTCATTTGAGGACGCTTAAAGCTGCTGAAGACGCCAACTTCCGTACTATGACTGTACACACAATCTTCCACTACACTTCTGTACACCAATTTTTGCAACAAATCATCATTACCCAGCATGAAGGTAGACACTCTATCTTGTACTACAAGCTTCATGTACAAGTTATTAATGATTTAAAGCAATTTTCTACCTTTACATTCAATCTCCATTGCCCATGCACTTTGAAAAACAGTATCTAATACAAATGACATGGCTTTCAAAAGTTTCTGCTTTACCCCTGGGCAAAGACAATAAACATCTTGATGGAGTTTTTATCAATCAATTTTCATTTAGTTTCTTTCTATTAAAAAGTCTTAAGATGCTATACTTAAGACCAGGAACAACTGCAATGTACTTCAAGGTAAAACAACAGTATTACTCAAAAGAATGTGAATGGTATGTTCTGCAATCTGTGGAGGTAGATCACATTGATCAGCTTTATTGCTAATCACATTGTATCATGGGCTTCATTTGGTTTTTTCAAATATAAAGCTGAAGACATTACTCTAACTTAAAAGGATTTTATTTTTTATTGAATTGGTGAAGCAGCAAATACTATTTCATATACACCCACCAAATAAGAACAGCTCTATATGTTGGTCAGTACACAATGTCACAAAATTATGTTTTCATTTCCCTAGGGAGTAGCTATGAAGGTGCAGATACCCCATTCCTAGTCAAACTCTAATTATTATGTTAATAGTCAATGAAAATAAACATTTTGAACCTGAATTGATTTAACAGCTTGATCTAGTCTAAGCAGGGCAGTGTACATCCAGAGGCTTCCTATGAAGCTCCTCTGGTTTTACATCAATCTGTTTAAAATCAGACACTTGGCCCAAAATGTTAAAGAGCACAGAACAGCTGCCTATTGATGTCTGCACAGATTTGAAAGCTTGATGCAGCTTCATTAGCATATTGATTTCCTTCCCCCTGCTCCTCCCCCACCCTGGAATTTGCAAGAAAAGGAATAGAAATTCACTGTTTGATCCCCAATCTGAACAAACTTCTGGGCTTACTTACAGTTTGGTACAGAAGAACAAAGCAAGGGAGATAAGAACGTACGGATTTCAGTTCGTACCAGGCCCTGACCACAATGAAGACAAGAGGCTCTTTTAAGTTAAAAGAAAAGAAATGGGTTGGAAATTATTTTCTTACAGTGAAACATCTTGCAATGAAATGATAGGATACCAAGGAAATCCAATTACTATTGTTGTGGGGAAAGAAGATTTTACAAATGGACTCTTTAAACTCAAAAACAATCTTATTAAAGGTTTCTTAACCAAACCTGAGGTCTATTGGAATTACAAATGGCTTAGCTACTGATGTGACAGGCATCTAATATGGGCCTGATCCAGCATCTACTCAAGTGAACTGAAAAAGTACCACTAATCTCAAAAGGCATTAGACAAACAAATCTAATTAAAAAAAGAGGTATGGATTTACAATTAATGTATTTGGTGGTGTTAGGAGATGACTGATTGTAACTGAGGATGAACTCAGAACTGGATCAATTCCAAGAGAAAGCAGTTTATATGTTTCCCTTTATTTGAGCAAAAGTAGGTTCTTTTATATCCAAACTCCAGGGATTTTCAAAACTAATCAGTATGTGTTAAAGTTCACCTGTCTCTCAAAAATCTTGACCATACTTTAGGCTAATCATCTAGAACCAAAAGAGTTCAAATCCCAGATCCCAGAACTGGCAGTGGATTAATTCTAAGACTCTGCCCTGGAAATTATCCTAGGATGCAAGAACATCTTGAGATCCCAACATATCTCTTTTATAGCACTTCAAAAAAGAGATATGTTGGGATGCAAGAACATCTTGAGATCCCAACATATCTCTTTTATAGCACTTCAAAAAAGAAGAATAATGTTCTTCATCCTAGGTTTGATCATTATACAGTCAAAAATTCATGGGCTGAAAACTACAGCCTAGAAATCCACTTAGGAAGGTCTACAGTGGACCTGGGTCTCTCCTGGCCTCATTCCTTCAGATAAATTCTCCTCAATCTTTTCATTCCTACTATCAATCAAAGTATTTTTTTGTTGCTTTATGAGCCCAGATAAATCAGTCTCACAAACAAATGAGACGGTATCACTCTCCAGACAGAAATATCATCCACCAAGACAGTGAAGCATCCTTCCTGCCTCTCTTTACCCCTGTCTTTGGTGATGGGTCTCACTCATTTCTTTGCTCAGGATGTGCTGTTCACTATTCCCATCCATAACCCAATGCAACTCTCCAACACAGTGAGAAATCTGTCTTTTGTCAATGCTCAACTACAAGAATAGCTCAGTTCTCTTGGGTAAGTGCTCAACTTTCTTGTTACTCTTGCTTGGTTTTTCCATCCCATGATCATTCATCACTTTTTGATGTAGTAGGATGCAGAAGCCCACTGTACTGTGAAATGCAGAGAGCAAACAGAGAACCTACTTCTCAAACAGATCGCAACTTCACAGTCCACCTTTACATCTCAACACACAGAAAACAGTCCAGATAAGATTTTTCCTTTTTTGCTCCAGCTATTTACTCCTCTATATATCTTTTATCACCCTAGTAAATTTCGAATTATTTCTTATTTGAATAGAAATTAATATACATAAAAATACTTAACACCACATCCTCAGAAACAAACCAGTCTGCCCTGAACAAGAATAAGAATGAAATTGATACATAATTATATCATCTGAAAGTTTTCTTTCATGACATACCCTGACTCCATATTGGGAGGAGAGCTTTAAACTCAATCAATGCACATAGGACGCAAACCAGCAGCTATTCGCTGCCATGAACACAGAATGATCAAAATACTTTCCTATTCAGTATTTAAACCTTTGCTACTTCTTAAGTCTAGACAACACTCCATGGAAAGCCTGCTCTGAACATGACCCACTATTTCCAGGCACTATTTCTGCGATATTCCCCGAGGACCACAGCTCAGCTCTTTCTAGAAGTCATGCAGACAAAAGCTGTGGTGAGATATCTGAGGTTCAAGAGCAGGTTAAGCTGCAACTGTAGACATAACAGAGAGAAATCTTCATTATCAATTGGGAAGTTAAGCATTTTTATAATAAACATAACAAATAACAATGACAGAATTCATGTGTCAAGTCCTCATTTTTGTACTGACACAGGTGTGAAATTGTGCTTGCACCTGAATTTTCTGCAAAGTAGTTAACATTTCCACTGGACTACTCATAAAAAACAAAATACAAGATCATCAAACAACTCCTCTAGCATAACTGCACTTTCCAACACAGCTTCCAAAGCCGGAAACATGGGTCAACACTGGAAATATTTCACATGGCACCTAACCAGTGTAGAAACAAATGCCAAGCATGATCTAGTGTCATCCAGATTAGCTCCCGCTGGTGCTTGGATTCAAATTAACGGGTTACTCTCCCAGCAAATGTCACAGGAAAATCTTGCCAGGAAACAACTTACCAAAAAAAAAAAAAAAATCCCTTTACATCTTGAATGAGGGATTCCATTTCAGTCAGAAGGTTCCTTCTCATAGCCTCTGTCAGAGCTTGGGAAATACTTTTGGGAAACGACATCAAACAGACATAAGCAAACACCAACTTACACACTGGCAAGGAACCAACAAAGCAACTAAGCACCCAAGAGTACCAAGACAATTCCTGCCTATTCCTTCTCTAATGTTTCTGATTCCATTTAAGGTGTTAAAAAGTATTATGCACCTTTACAGAAATGAGAATGCTAACACCAAGCAGCTTTAAAAATCTTTGTCTTTTTACCTTTTCTGGAAAAGTTTTAAACTGACAAAAAGTAGTCTGGGATAAGAGGATACTTCATATAGTGTCTAAAATGAGACAAGTTCTTGGAAATCTTACTGGACAGAATCAGCTGTAATTTTTTCTCACTGTGCTTTACCTAAAAGTCTTCTATCTTTCAGTTTTGTGATGGGTTTGGAAACGTTAGGTTAGTGGATTTGATGATCTTAAAGGTCTTTTCCAACCATAATATTCTGTGTTTCAAAGAGAAAGAAACAAAACATTTGAATTAGCTTTGTATACCTTAAGTTAGATAAGTTTCCTCTCTAGGATCCAAGCAATTGAACTGTAAGAGAGTCTTTCAATCGTTGTCTTCCTCAACCAGTTTAACTCCTTGTTCCAGTTTGTCTCATAGATGCCAATGAACATAAAAAATGGAGCACAAGCAGGAGGAGATAAGAAGGGCAATAGGACTACTTCATGTGATGGGGGCTGGAGGTTAGAGCATCACACTTGTGTTACCCTGAGCTAACTCACATTGTTCTCTTACAGCCCAGACTAAGCAGCTGATTTTGGAGTACTTATGAAGAACTGATAAGCCAACATGGCCATTTGTAGACTACAGCTTTCCAAAGGTTCTATAGCAAGGAAGAATAGCTTCCTGGTATATTTTTGTGGACATGAAGTTCCTTTCCCTACCACAAAATAAGAGAAGTTAAGTTCATTTCTCTTTTTGGCAGCCTAGACGCTGACCTGCTCTGGGTTTCTTCTATAGTCTGGAAAACTAGAAACTCCTTTTCGGTGTGAGATTTCATGCAAAATGAGGTTACACCAAAAGGAAAATCATTAAATAATGCACTACCCAATTAAAAAGCATGAATTGGTATCAGTGGGCCTTGACTACACACATTTGATTACTTTAATAGATCTATAGTTTTAAATCTACTGTACAGTTAACCAGTCAAAACAGCATTTTTTTCAAAGACTTTTTGACAAAATTCAGAACCTTTCTATGCAGTCTCTGAATCAACATAGCAAATTCAAGCAAGCAGATGCTCTAATCCTTCTACCAGGCTTACCTTAGTGAAATCAGGAGAGAAACAAGTTTCATGTTATTCCCTTTGTTGTAGTGAAAGTCTGTGCTCAGTGTTTTGAGGCAACACCTCTGAATTTCTGCTGCCAGATGAGGTAGTGTTAACCAATGGATATTCTCCAGTAAAACCATCATAACTTCTCTCAGTGACACCAAAAGTTATACTTAGAGCTGCCTGTGCTAATGTTGAGTAGGTACCACAATGTAGATGCATCAGCATCAGTTAACAGCAGCCTTGGACAGGAACATGCTCACTACTTTTTGCACCACAGCTAGAGTTGGGAGAAAAAGCATCCACAGCCTTGTGAACAAAGGAAATGAGAAAGTGCCTGCCTGTAAGGTGGAAATGTTACATTTACTATTTCACTTAATATAAAAAGTAAAATCAATCTAGTTTAGGAATTAAGAGCCCTTTGCTCTTCTAGTATTTAGATTGGAAAAATAATAGTTAAAAACCAATTTACTTATTATCTTTTCTGCTGTTTGTTTACTCCTGTATGCCAGATGGCTTGGAACATGAAAACAAATCCATTAGATGACACATAATCCTGCAAATATTCAGTGCCTGGACCTCCGGTGGAGCTAGCTGGAAGTCCCATGCACATGGTGCCTGAATGATAGTTTCTTTTCTGTTTGTAATCAGCTTCACTTTCTCATTCTCTCAAATTAACGAAGTATTGCCATATTCAGGCTTTAGACAAAGAAAGTAAGGCCCACACTTACCTGTCCTATAAATTGATTTTCTTCCTAAATAGCATCAGAGAACACTCTTTACCCCTCCCCAAAAATGTCATCTCATAAACCCGATTCGTCTGTCAAGCCTCTTGATTTCTTCCTTTCTAACATTCATGACTTAGCAAATTGTTTCTAGAGGTGACTTCCTCTTCCCTGGTTCATTTAATCTTCTGCCACGAATTGACAGTTGATGTTGGTTTTTGGTATCACATTGATTTCCATAGAATCATGCTCTAGAGTTACAAACAAAAGAAAGATCAGGCCTACACACCCCCCATGACTGCCAGCTACCCACTTAGCACACTCCCATCACAGGTGAGCAGTGAGTCCTCTTCTTCCCTTCCCCCTGGCTATGGGTATTTTCCACCTTCACCAGGGAGGACCTCACCAGGGCTTCCTGCAGCTCTCATGAAACCACATACAGCCACTGCTTCAGTTTGCTATTACTGCTCTGCTTCTGCCTTCCTTCTTTCACCTTTCTCTTCTCAGAGCAGGATTTGGGCATGTACCTCGTTGTGCATGATCTCACCAGGGCTCTGAGGACACCATCTGCAGTAGAAGAAGCAGCTGAGCTAGGATAGTATCTCTGATTGAGCACAACTATGAATGTGTGCTGTATAAGAAACATAAAGGTTAAGGCAGCCTTGTGCATGTATTCACCAGCTTCCTCTCCAGATGCAGTGAGACCTCCCAGACAACCATCTGCAGCACTTTTCCACATGCTTGCTTGCCTGGATCTGCTTGTGTGAATCTTTGAATGTCTTAAGCAAACCCAGAAACAAGTGTATAAACAAATTCATACTCCTTTAAAACGGTAAAGGAAAGGGGCATTTTCAAAGTGATAAAGTACAACTAAACACTCAGAGATCAATGGTCTTTAATGCCACCATGGTGTTAAATTTACTGTCTGTGTCAAATTAGCAAATATCAAAGTCTTATCTGAAGCTGCCTTCTAAAATCTCTCTTGGAGGAATCCCACTCCTTGCCTGTCCACCTGTCATTAATATTAAACTAGTGTCAAGTAGCATCAGGACTAGTGCAAGTTAGCTGCTGTGCAGGTAGAGGCAAGCATCATCTCATCATCTCTTTGCCTAGAACTACAGGAATATTGCCTTACTCCTTTCTTTGCAAAGCATCGAATTAGCTGCAGTTATTAGTTGATATCAAAAAAAAGTACGTGTATATCTATCATAGTTCAAGGATTTGTTCAGATTTTCTTGCAACTACTGTGGAGGCCTACGACTATCAAAAATAAGAGGAAATAACAGGACAAGGAAAAACCCAAAACTAGAAGGCAAAATGGAGATGCTGAGAGTAATTCTATGCTGGTTTGTAGGTGTAAATCTGTAAATCATATTTAATGATGTATTTGATTTAAATTCAGATGCCAGCTGCATCTGTCCAAAGGTACTAATGCCTAATGAAGTCAAGATGACTAGAGTAAAATAATACTACTTTGTAAGGTAAAACTTTTGCTTTCCATTACTTTATCTGCATTTAACCTCCTAGAGGCTTCAGCCCAGCACATGCCCACAGAATTAAATTCATTATTATTCATTATTCAAACACCATCCCTTTGTTTTCTGGAATAGCTTTGTAGCCTGGAGTCAAATGAGCTAAAGTAAAATTATGTGACTTGGCATTGAAAATATATTACCTCAGCTGCCAGAACGGATTTAGCAGAATATGTGCGCAGTTCGTCACTTCTTCCACAACTGCCTTCATGCACACAAAGGGGTATGACAGCCCCTGAGTTATGAGGGGCCATTCTAGGGGCTGTGATGGATTAGATTGTTTTATGCACTGACTTAAGATCTCATTTCCTGCAACATTCACAAGTGCTTTCTCCACGGCTGAATAGAAACCTGTTCTGTCCTATGTATATTGCCTTCCCTTGTTAGCCAGGAAAACTATAGATGTGGAGAATTCACACCAGAAAGAGCTCTCGCTTGCTTAGGGATTCAGGCAAAGTCTCCAAACAGGCTGAGACATTTAAGGACTGACAAGTGGATTCTCCCCGCGCTTTTTATTGAGTCCTAATAGGAGAGCAGTGAGTTGCTTGCAGTGAGAACAGAGTGGGAAGCAAATTCTAATCCCCTCTCTGACAGGTTTCACTCTGCAAATCTTAAAATGCAGAACTCTGGCTATTAACAGAGGAATGACAGGATGAACTCTTCATTTGAAGCTTTCTGCACATTGCTAAGCTCCTCTCTTACCAGATGCTATAGTCTGATGAGGTGTTAAATCTAATTTTAGGCATGGAGCTACCAAATCGCAAGTGTCACAGACACAATACTTACAGTTGTGCTCCTGCCTTACAGAGCTGCAATGCCAGCTTAGGGCATTCTTGTCCTGCCTCTTCTCACCTGCACTTCTTGCACTACAGCAAGCTGCTTTCCACTCTGCTCCACATCAACCCTTTGCAGGGTCAAATTGTGAGCCACATCAGTAAACCTATCCAAAATTATTAAGAACTATCATTTTTTTTTTTTAACTAGAGTAAAGCAAAACCCTTTTTAACTTGCCTCTGCCACCAAACCCCACCAGCCACGGTGCTACAGTCTCACCATGCAGCTTTAGAATCTAACGGTCCCTCCTGGATCTAGCAAACTGTTAGGAAAACAGAGCACCACTGTACTTTCCACACCACGTACTGAATAACTGTCAGATACACAAGCAGAAGCATCACTGCAGCTCCAGCTCAGGTTCGTACCCTGGGTGATGGGGCAGTGCACAGACTGTAACCATGTAGCAGATTTTGCATCATGCAGGGACATCCAACCAAAGACCGTAAGCATAGGCTAACAAATAATCACAGGCTAAATCATCTGGATTTTTCCCTTCTTCTCTTTGCTTGAGCTGTATCATAATAGAATCTATGAACTGCAAGGTACATGGTCATTAATCTTTGAACTACTTGTTAAGTTAAAGTGTGAGTTGAATATCAAGTCGTATGTGTTTGCAATCACTGTCTTCAATAAAGGTATGTGGAAAAAGTGCCAAACAGAAAAAAAGACACAAACTAAAACACAGGATATCATTCTCTACCAGCCTAAACAGGGGGTAAAGTGAACTAAACAAACTCAGTAGTAAAAATAATCTCTTGACAAGTACTAGGCCTAATTTATCCAAATGTAGTTTTAGCTAGAGGTGACCTCCAGTAACAGTTACAAGAAGACCACCAAACTAGGCCTTCACTGTGGGTGATACAATAGTTTTACACTGTGAACCTGGCACACAGAAAAATTTTATGTGTCCCTCCCACCCTTGTCTCTGAGAGTTAGATGAGGAAAGTGAGAACACAAACACACACGTTCTCCTTCATGCATTTTTAATGTAAAGATGGCAACAACAATATTAACAAAAATTAACACAGGCATGGGGAAAATATGATGCAGCAGGAAAGAGATGCTCAGGGAAACCATGCTAGTTGTTAAAGAGGAATCTGGGAGGCTGAACAAAGAGACCTTGATAACTATTTTTATAGAACATTAAAAGTTTGAACATTTTTTCCCCCCTTAATTTTGAGTAATGCTGGAGACCAGAATGCTGAACTAATGTTTACAATCATCAATATGTCTTTCATATGTTACAAGTCCATCCCTGTGCTGTACATGTGCTATAAAACAGATTCCAAAATGTGTTTGTAATTTACATTAACAAGAGCTCCATTCTATACATATTTAAGAGCCCAAAGATATCTAATAATCCAAAGTCTAATTTTAACTCACCTGTTGCCCCCACTCTCTCCCTGCCTTTCCAACACATTTTTAAACTCTTTAGCACAGGGCTCATTGGATTGGATGGAAAATTTGCTATAGAATCCAATGAATACTAGGTCCAAACACAAGACATGAGTTAATCAGCTTATTTCTAGTTAGCATGCACTTAATACTGAACACATGTGCTACAGATTTGCTGAAAAGATAGAGTTAAGCACAGGCTTAAATACCTCTTCAAACTAGTGCCTAGAAAAAAGAAGAAAATAATCAAAATCCTAAAATACTGCACTTTTACCAAAATATTCAATTGCTGTAATAGGCTGCTTGACACATTCTTGCTAATTCTAAACAGAACATCATTAATCTGTTATTTGGTTTTATATTTAAATGTCCATCAGCCTATGCTTATGGCACGGAAGCATAACAAAGGGATATAAAGCAAATCATTTGTACATGTATTAACAGCAGAATATAAAGGTCTGGAGTCAGGAATATCAGATCAAATTGGTGGAACAATCAGGTATTTTGTGGGATCTGGTAAGGAAACAGCTCATTTATTGGTAGGGCTACAATTACAAATCAGAGACTCAGGTGTCAAACTGCAGAAGCATTGGATTTACACACAACTACAAATGCAGTTGCAATATGGATTGACACAGATTTGTCTGGTTTCTTTTCCAAGAAATATTTCCATCTCTATATTTGCTGTTTGATTATTCTTAGTTCTTTTTTAATTATTATTTTCTATTGAGTCTGACAGAAGTATCCCAGCGGTCAGACAAACCTGAAATTTGTTTTGTGACATCACTCCTTTGGACATCACTTGGGGTGAGTAACTATTTGGGGTGATGACCTGCAGACACAAGTGCTGTTACAAGGCATAGAGTGCAGAGTGCCAATATAAATTCTTTCCTCTGTAAGAGGATAACATTTGGGGTTTGGGTTTTTTTGTTCCCTCCCATTAGGGAAACGATGAGCTGAGATAAAGCCTCCTCATTTCTCAGATCATTTTATATATATTATGTGTATTATACAAACATTGGTATATTGCCATGAATATGTTATTTATAATATCTGATATTACTATAATTATATTACTATAGTATCTTATTAAATGCAAAGAGATATGCCTAGTTGCAGTGTAGTTATTAAATGTTCAATTTCAATTGATTGTCAAGAACATAGTCATTAAGATTAAACATCTGTTTAATAGGTATATCTTATTACATAGTTGTACTTAAGTCCACAGGCAAAATCTGATTTAACATGAGACATAGTTTAAATAAACTAATTATGCAAGCATGGTCTAAAACCAAGCTAAACATGGACCTTTGAAAAGGACACATGAATTTAATCAAAACCAAGGCCTCAAAGTGAGCAGAACTTAACCACTGGCCTGACTCATGCATATGTTTTGATTTCACAGCTGAAACCAGTAAAGCCAGCACCCTCTGGGGGCTTCCTGACTCAACAGTGCCTCCCCCACCCACAGATTACAAAGCAGCAAGTTGTCTCTTTGTTTCAAATTACAGGAAACATTGCTGTGCTTTGTTTGGGAAAGTGCAAGCCATCACCTCACCAACAGTAGTGAAGTCTCCAAGGGTTTGGTCTGGGAGGCGCAGGATCAGTTTGCTCAGTTAGAGGCAGAAGGGGTTCACCCCAACCAGGGATAACAGGTGCTTCCTCAAAGCCCTCTCAATCAATTACCCTCCTACCCTGCATCCTGGCTCTGCCTAACCAGGACATATCAGATCCACTGCAGACTGTCCCATCCAACTCAGATGCACTTTTATTATTTGTCCAGAGTATCAACCTCACACTTCCATGTGAGTGAAAAAATCAGCATCTGATAGAGTGTGTCTTCCTGGCCTTAAGCAGATGTGTGGCAATGAAGATGCAATCCTGCTGATCAATGAACTAATTCGTGTTCCTATAGTCCAAAACCAAGGTCCAGCAACACAAAATACTGAAATTCCTTACCTGAGTGAGGAAAGCCTGGCCTGGTATATTTTCTGCTAAATTTAGGACTTAAGGGGAATAAATCATATATTTGGATCCAGGAAGACTAAAAGGTGTTTCCACAAACTCAAAGCAGGTCTCCAACAACCCTCACTAATATTTTTCCTGTTTTATTAATGACCACACCACCAGCAGGCTCTGTTCTGAGTCTCCAGGGAAATAATCCTACGTGCCTTATTGACAATGGGAGACTGGCTGAGCCTCTCGATGCACTCGTTGCTCAGTTCTTTCAATATTTTTGTCAAGAACTCTAGCTTGTTGCCACATGAGAAATAGAGCTGGTCAGGAAACCAGATATCAGTTCCATTCAATTATTTAAGTTTGGGAATTTTTTCCATCTGGAGTCAGAAATCAGCTCCATGTCATGGAAGTGAAATTCAAGTTTAATATTGAAATATGTCATTTCCAGAATGAATTATGATCTCTCAGATGTCTAAATACCTTCCTAGAGACTATAGCAAACGAAACAACTCTATTTGTTACAGCCCAAGCCTCACAAAATTTTCCTTGGCTCCAACATTGCCCGTCACTGCCAAACAAGGGTGAAATAGCATCTCAGTAATTTTGCCATTCCCAGAGTCCATGCTGAAAAGTCACATTCACTTTCAAATCTGTCAGAGCTATTTGTCTATTAAAGGCCTCAGAGATCCAAAAGGCTGTGAAACCTGTGGGTCACTGGCAATATGTCAGATGGGTGATAAGCTGGGAGCTCAGAAATACCATCGCACCCCCTGTCCACTGACCTACATCTACACATTTGCAGACACACTCACCCTTCTTCAGACAACCTGAGCTGGTAAGGCCAATGACTTGGGCTACTTTGGAATTGACTGATTCTTTACTTTAGGTTCACAAATAATTTAAACAAAATCTGATGGAACCTCAGAAAACAAACTAGCTCCTAGCAAAACTTGTTTATTTCTCACAGGAAGTTCTCAAGATTGAATAGTTTCTATAAAATCTTTAAATGTATCAAGTTAGTGCATTCTAACGGATTAAAAAAAAAGATTTCCTTGAGATTTTTTCAATTGACTTTAAGAATTGACTTTAAAAAGTTTCATCTTTTTCAAAAACATAAGACACTGCAAATAACCTCAAAAACCAATGTAAGTGCACTCTATTGATACACAGTCCAGAAAAGTGTCACATTTTTGTTCTCATGGATTTTAATTACTTAGAGATGGCAGTGCTGAGAATTGATGCTATGGAATGCTACTTCTTTTGCCACATCTCAGTAACTGTTCTAATGACCTCCTTGCAACATATTGGTAGAAATGTCAGGAGATTTCATGACAGATATGAAATTCATGTGATTGCCAGTAAAGCAGTATAAAGACTCCAAAAAATAGCCCACAAATATTTCCCCACATTTTTCAGTATAGCCATGTCAGGACTACTTGTGAACTTTTGTATTTGTTACATGAGTTGGGTGCCCACATCCCATGAGAAGACAGGGGTTTCCAAGGGCTGCCAAAAGTCAACAGATACTTTTGTATAGCTTTAGGAAACAAACATTAGGCTTGCATTTGTCAAAACTGTGCCTCTTAGACTGCACAATAGAACAAACACTAAAGACAAACAAATTAGCTGAACCATAATAGCTATATTTACAAAAACATTTCCAGTGATGTCTATCTACCCAATGTCATACAACACATGAAAGACACTTCTTACTGCATTCCAACCTGCCATACCAACAGGGCAAATGGAATTTATGCAATAAAATATACAACTTCATCCCATGGAGGAGTAGCAGGTTCCTTCAGCTATGCAACAGGGATGTCTACAACTGCAAGAGAAATAAGTCATTTATAATAATGATGTTACAAAGATCAATTCCTAAATTAATACTTATATGGCTACATATACGGTAAAACTACCTCAGGCTCTAGCTTGACATTGTGTATTACTTAACATATTTTCTAACTAGTTTTTTCCATTGTGTTTCTCTTCACTCAGTGCAATGCCCTGAAATGCGGAGACTATCCATGTCCTCAAATCAGGTCCATTGTTTTTTACCCAAGGCCTCATGTCAACCCTCCCAATTTTTTCTTAAGCTGTCTCTTAATTTAAATGAATAAATAAATAAATAATTTTGCCAGCCATATCACAAATTCACTATGTCCTGCAGTAGGAACACCTGTGCTCTCTGTATCGTTCCACATCAGTGCTATGAGTATTGAGATATATCGATTTCACTTTAGCAGCTCTAACTCTAAGGAGCTTTAGGCATAGCTGTACAAAACATGCAAACTCAGTCAGTATGCCTTCTGGCTAATTTCAAGAGTAATCAGTGAGTTTTGGCAGCACCTCAGTTAGATAAAGATGTTACATCCAAGGGTTTAAGCCTAATGATTAACTCAAATTGGTGCTTCTGTTGATCACACAGCTTGGAAGCATTTAGAGATGGTGGAACCATACAAGCTCTCCACAGGAATAAATGAACACTACACTAAAAATAAATGTGATGTCCAAGCATACACTCAAGAACGGTCTTTACAGATTTATTCCTAGTCCCTCAAAGAGCTCCTTTTAAACAGTCACTTCTGTGCAGTAACACCAAAGTCAATTGCATTTATACAAGTCTAAGAAAACTTTAATCCAACATCAGGGAAAAAAAAACAAATCAAAAAAAACACCCCAAAACCAGTATAGCTGATCCAACATTTCACAAACAGTTACCAAGCATTATTCTACTTTCTTCCCAGTACAAACAGAATTACCAGGAAAGCCCATATCTGAAAGTGTTTGAAACCCCGTCCCAGTCCTGGGCCACTTCAGATCTGCTTGTCTCATGCTCCAGACCAATTGCTATAATGTGCCAGCACTGTTTCTTTTCCAAATGTGAAGAGCATCTGACCTTCAGGAGAGCTTTCCATACCTGCATCTGGATCTGATCTCTGAGAATCTGGTTCACCTCTGTTTAGGATATACTCAGGTCTTGGATTTACATCCTGCATTCCTCTGCAACCCAAAGAGTCTGCCATGATTAATGTGCTCCCAATGAAAACCATGGGAACTGAAAATGATTTGCAACTGATTCATTAAAATAGCATTCATCATGATAATTGATTGGTTAATTAATTATGGCCATAATGTGGATGCTGACTGTATTTCCATAGGAATTCTTTGGTAGATTTTGAACTCATTCATTACAGATTGGTTACCTCACAGTGCCAGTCGTGCTACAGCTTTTTGTAGAGGAAGCTTGTGCCTCCTTACAGAGAAAGTTTGTCCAGACAGTATTTCCTAGTGCTATAGTAGAATTACTTCATTATCATCTCAACCTATTACAGTGCCTATCGTAACTAATACTGTATATACTATATACATGATCTAGTCCTATACAGTGGGTCAGCATGAGAGACACAAGCCCCTCTTATCCTACATCTAACCTGGCCAAATGAAGTGATTTCCACTTGCACAGCAGATATCTGTTGGAAGTCAGGTGTTAAGTAGGGTGACGACATCCATAGCACAGCAACACACAGGAAGAGCTATTATAGAACAGGAATTCTCTTCTTAGGAAAAAGGGATCTTTCTTGTGATGTACATCAAATAGCATCAGGTTTTGGGGATCTTATTTAAAAGACATATGCACAGCCAGCCTGTCTGACTTGGAAGGCTAGGTCAGAATTTTTGAGCTATGGAAAGCTCACTGCCCAGGTGTCCATTGCACAAGCAGACGGAACCACCTCTACCTTTAGCACAGTTATGCTTTAGCATGGAACAGCAGGTTTAGAAAGTTGGACTCACCAGAGAGCTGACTTGATGCCTGAAGTCACCTGAAAGCACTACAGCTCACACAGACAGGCCAAAGGCACGGATCTTCTCCCAGCTATGATATGATATGATATAGCAGAATTACGTCGATTCATTTCTCAGCTATGCCATAGGCTTTTCTGCATGACCATGAGCAAAATCTTCCTTCCTCTGTGCTCCAGTTTTTAATCTCTGAGACTGAAATGATAGCAACTCTCTCTCCAAGGCTATGGAGAAGATATACTCACAAAATTAATAACTAGGAAGTGCTTAGATATTACAACTTCAGGGTACATAGACATACCTCAAGCAGCGATCCATAAAGAGTAGAACAGGACTAGCTGAGGCTACGTTCTCCTTAATTCTTCCTGCTAACTCTTTTAAAATCCTCTTCTTTTTAATCTCCTGGTACCATAAGCTCTATTGCAGTACTTGCACACTGCTGTTACACAGGTGGATACCTTAGGCTGAATCATCAGCTACAGAAAAGCAAAATGAGCCTATTGACTTCAAATACACCCACCTCAATTTTCACACCTGAAGGTACAAGCCCAACACTACTTTCTTTTTGTGACCTACATTTCACCCAGCTCTGAAAAGAAATGTCCCTGCACAGGAGGAGCTTGCATGAGCAGGGCAGAGAGTGGGACAGCTCAGGGACCCTCACTGGGTCCTGACGATGCTCCTGCACAGCATCACTCGCTCTCAGCCAAGCAAAGCACTGACAGGCATTTGGGGACCACCACAGCCGTAAAGCCATCAGAGGTGTTCATGTGGCCCTCTGCAATTTGTCAAAATTGGTTTTGTTTGAATTCAATTTTAAAAGTGAATCAGTAGAAACAAATGTAAGCTTTCTCCTTTTCATTCTCTTCCCCTGAATCTCTCATCTTAGTGGGATAAAAACCAAGTCAGGAGCCAGAAAGGCTCTTTCTGAACTTGTAGCCTAAAAGCACAGGAGGACAATTAGAGATCTCTAACACCAGATGAGAGGTGGGGGGTGTCTCTGTGATTTACCATTCCCCATCTCTTCCTTTGTTCTATATTCACCTCGACTGTCAGCTGTTTTGCAAAGGGGCTGGCAGTCAGGGGGAGAGGAGAGAGGCTGATGTGTGTGTGCGTATCCAGTTCAGGCTAGTTCCTGTCTCAGGGAAACATTTTATTGGATTTGTTACTCTTTGATGCTGATTAAGCCCATGGGGTAGAAAAAAAAAGCAAGAGAGAGGGGGAGTTTGGGGGGAGGGGAGAGATGCAGTTTCCCTGTGGCTGCGATGTTTTTAATTTATTATTAACCATCTCTCGTGTGTTATCTGACAGCTCTGTTGAATTCTGGATGCAAAGGAAAGCAGTGCCTGCTTTTACAGTTTTCTAGGATGTGTGTCCCCAGTCTCCCCAAATCAAAGTCCAAGCTATTCAAGGAGTTAACTTTGTAGATACTAATTTTAAACAAATAGATTAGTAAGAAATTAGTTCCCTAGGAGTTGGAAGACTGAGCTGTTTCAAGGCCAGGATTGCACAATGGAGACCCTGGTAATAGCCCAGGAGTGCAGGGTGAAACACATTGAGGAGCAGAGAGCACAAAAGGAATTTTGAAACACAATGGACACTTCCAGCTTCTTCCTAAGTTGTTTTGGGGTGGTTTTTTTTTAACCTGGCCCCCAAAATGGCTGAATATCCCCCATGTCTGTATTATTATCTTACATCACAGTCATTTCAGTGTCTGGACATAGCACAACTATAGGCATTGCTCTGGTTAAGATTCTGGTTAAGTAGGGACACCTTTACCCTTTCAAATGACCTTACAGGAGGATGTTCCCTCTATGCAGACAAGTGCTGATGCCTTGATCCTACTGAAGGTCCCACAGTACATATGCATTTCCCCAGTTCGGCTGCATAGATACCAAAAGTCAGAATCAGCTCAGTCTGTTACATGAGATAACAGAGACTGGAGATTTGGAATCTTGTTCTCTGTGGTCTTACAGAGTCATGTACAAAGCAAAAGTTAAAAAGCTCTCTAAACACTCCAGCAGAGTACCAGCATTCTGACTAGGTGGCATATCTCATAGTTACAAAGGACTCTGCAACCTATGATGTTGCAAAGCATACCCTGTATCTTCCCTTTTGAAAGCCACCAGTTGGTGATCCCACCTGGTAGGGAATCATTTTTAACCAGAATTTCTACATAGCTAATGAAAACTGGAATTTTTTCTTGACATCTCTGTGAAGAAAGTGGGAAAGAGAAGACTAGAACCTCACTCAGTTGTTAGTAGATGAGCACGTTGTCACTGAAGCTCATTACATTTTGTGCTACTCTGGGTTACCAAGGCAAGGTGTCTGTAGAAATAGACTTCTTATTTTTCCAGAAAGCCTGAGCTGATGTGAAATATGATTTAATATAAGAGAAACAGTTTGATGGATTTTCCCATTGCAGTATATGCAGCTGTAGGCTGGGACAAAAGCAACATCTTTGAACACCTTGCTACACAGGAGTCCAAAACAGTAACTAACTTAAATCATAGACCATCACAGCTAAACGTGAAGACATTCTGCTGCAACACAATCCTCTCTCCATTCTTGGATCAACCGACGCTTCTTCTTCCATTAGACTACTACCATGATATTTGTGAATTACAGATTGTTGACAGCCAGGTTTGGTGCAAGGACTTGAGGTTAATGACATGCCAGATGCTCTGCTACTGCTCTTAAACACTGCCATCTCCTGGGAGCAAGGAGAAAACACAACCCCGCCTCTTCCACGAGCGAGGAGGTGCATTGTAAACCAGAGCTTGAGAACATCTGTGTAGACGTCAGCATCTCCACCACTCAATAGAAGAGAGTGGAGCCACAAAAGAACCAGTCACTACATCAGACAGCATCTGGAAAGGACGTTCTTCTTGTATCTGTCAACACCTAACTACCAATATGTTCAGCTAAAAGACATTTTTCAAGGCCACCTCTAACACAGTGCCATACAACTTCATGCAGTTTTAGGGAGGTGTGTGTATTTAGTGGGCTCTGTAAACAAGTGCAAAAGCATTCTCCTTAGGGTTCACCTTGGGGAAAAACAGAAAAATAAATTGCACTTGACCTTAGGCTCCTCCACAAGTATTACTCCCAAACCATCTATATCTCAGTTGGCAAAACCCTTCACACCATGTTTTATCTTACTGCTAAAAATAAATCACTTGTAAATTGTTTTATAAATTATGTATAAGAAGAGACCTCATAGTCTAAGATGTGCTACCAGTGTATGCCACGTGACAGAAAAAAATTAAAAGGATCTCCAAGGGTGGGAGTGGGAAGGGAATGGAGCACTTTTATAAATAATATATTCAGTGGTCAAAGAAAGTTATCACCTTTTATGAAGTGTTTGGGATTCATTATGCATAAGAAGTGCAGCACTCCTTCTAGTATGCATGATATCAGGATGTGATTATTAAGCATTACAGCCACCAACTAAGTGATTATTGATGTCATCATTTGTTTATCTAACCAAAACCTAGACTGCCACCTCTCATCAGCAGAAACAAACAGCTGATGTGTTTGACTAGTGCCAAAGGAACGCTGTCGATTATTCACAGAAAGATGATGTCCCTATCACTGTGGGTTTCATTTGGTATTCATTGTAATAGCGCTGATCCTAATGAATTCATTTGGTATTCATGTGGATGTCACATGTATTTCCAGAGATGTTCTGCTGTAATTTAGCATGGGTTAATGGACACCTCTATTAAAGTGTTATTGAAAGTTTGACATTCAAATAACCCAGTTTAAAAATCAGACAAACCTAGATATTAAAGCTGAAGGAAGAACGGGGGGAAGGGAACTTGAGTAAGACACAAGACTGAAATGCCATGTTAAGACAGTAACACTTATCTGCCTGCTAGGAAGGGAAAATTGTCCTATCTCTTCCTCTTTCCTTCCTCCCCTAACTAACCAAAAGCAGAACTTTGACTATTTTCAGAGACTTTGCAACAGGGCCACTTCCCAGACCTGACCCAGATCTCCCATCAGGCTCAGCCTATCTGACCACCAGCCTGCCAAACCCCACACCAGGAGAAGGAAGAGTCTTTGGAAGCACATAAACCACAGCTACTGCTTTGACAGCACTTCCACCTACCTTTACAGGCTAGGCATAGAGAGATGCCATTTCTGACCCTACAACTCCAAATGATCACCAGGATCCAGGAGTGAGGTTGAAATGAAACTAATTTTTGTGTTACAGATTCAGAAAACAGATGAAAAGGCTGGAAGAATTAGCTCAAAGTGGTAGATTTAGTATCTTGTGAGCTAAATGTGGTAAATTCCCTGTTCACTTTCAAGGAACTCAAATCACTTACACCTGGCATTGTCAAAAAATCTTGAGATGACACAGAAAGTGACCAAGGTGTTGCATTACATATCCAGAGGTTCCTAAAGAAATAATCTTTCCTGTGTTCTTTTCCCTCAACAGTTTGTTCTATGGGACTTTTGACAAGGAAAAGGTCAGTCCTTCCAGGTAGAGTCCCACAAGGTCTTTTAAGGACTCAGCAAACACCAATTCTATAATATGCCTATTCAGTATGTGCCAACAGTGGAATATATGAACTTGTGTAAAGGTTTTGCTCACATTCATTAGGGATGACCTTCATGGATATTTTGACCAAAGGGAAAGTCTGAATTGGTGAGTAATGTGACCAGCCCAAATCTGACAATATCTCAATGCCACAGCACACCATCACATTGCAACCACACATGCAACCCATACACAGTAATTGTTTATATTAGACATAGAGACAATATAGCACATACTTGGGTAACATAATCATTAGTTAAACTGATATTTCACTAACCATGAAATAAATTGTAAGCCACAGAATTGTAGTAACATCATTCAGCTCTACTCATGCTGATGTAGCCCTGCTGTTCCACAGTAACTGAAGCATTTGAAATACAAGAAACCTAAGAAAAATATCCAGTATCCAAAAATATGTGAGGCTGTGGTAAACACAGAGAGATTTGAAATGACACTTGTTGCTCAGTCTCCTGGCCTTTGTGAGTACTTCCATTCTACAATGCTCGCAGCAATGCAAGCTCCATTGTCTCATGGATTTTATATGTTCATGCCCGCAAATGAAATTGCTGGCTATAACACAGCATGTGCTGTTTGTGGCAATTTCCCTTAATGCTACTTTGGGAACCAAATACACAGATGCCTAATGTAAACTATTCTAAATTCTTTCCAAAGCTTGAAATTCGACCCTGTGCAGAAATTCTCCACAACCTTATTTATTAAATCTCACTGAAATGCCCAAAATAGGAGTTAATTAGGATTTAAGTGGTACATAACTTTATGAAGGCCTATTAAACAGCTTTGATCTTTATTATCTCTGTGTTTTTATTTGCACACTTGTGCTTGTTTTTCTGATAACATACTTTGTGGTTTTTTGCCATGTATAATCTATATCTCTTTGAGAATATTAGGGCTGAAATTCTGACTCTAACAAGTCAATGGTAAAATTCCCATTGACCACACAAAGAGAAGGCTTTTGCCTGATCAGATCAGCTATCTGGAATTACCTGCTGAAGCTCTTAGACTGGTTGATTGAGAGACACTTCTAGAGTGCACAGACAACAAACTCCCATGCAGCAACACCTGTAACAAAGGACTTCACTCTCAAACAAAACCCCAAACAACCAAAAGGGAGGTTAATAGGTATGTTCTGAGGAAAGAATGAAGCTTTTCTCAGCATGAATTTGAGATTACTTGCGTTGTGGCCAACCCCAGACTGCCAAACTTTCACAAAAAAAAGAAAAAATCAGTACTGTCACCAACTTCATTATCTTCTACTCTTAATTGCAAAGGATACATTTCACATTAGGTAAGATCTTACTATTTAGGAACTAAATGCTAAATGCCTGGCCTTTACCGCTTTTTTGCAATATCTTGCTTTATAAGAATGAACTATACAGCTTGATGTAGCAATAAATAATTTTCATAAGTTTTATTGCAGTGCTATGTGCCACTAATGGACAATTTTGTACCACGTTCAAGAGAGGGCAGCAGGCCGAATCACAAAGCAGCCGTTACTGTTTCATTAAAAGCAAAAGTCCCTTCTGTATTCCATTGCAAGCACCAGTCAGGTTTTTTTTAATCATTTCTCATCTCCCACCAAATTATGGGGAGATCCAGCTCTTCCCATCCAATAGTAATGGTCTTGCAATCTCCAGTCCTTACAAGAGACTGTGTAATTGGATACTGTTCTGTTGAGGTCTTTTAATACAGCCATGGCTCCTGACCTTCAACCAGCAGGAGGAAAGAAAAGACCTTGCCCAGATTCATCTAGAGTGGCTGCACACCGACTCAACTTCTCTCATCTGCATTTTTCCTCAAGATTAATGAGCAACAGGGAAGGTCCCTCAACTTAAATGAGCTAGAATAAAATTCTGAAATAAGCCTTGCCTATTAGATGGCAAAAAGATTTCCAGGGAAAGTTGTTCTCTGGGAGCAATCTTTATGAGAGAGATGGCTATTTAGCTTTGTGGTTCAGGAGCCCAGCTAAAATGATGAGTAAGTAGATGTAGGTTCCATATCTGTCTCTGGTCCCTACTTTACTTGCTTCCTATATGCTCTCTTTATACCTGCAGTTCTGTGTTGATCCTCAAAGACATTGACTGAACTGCAATACTCCAAAATGCAAAAATTAAGTATCTTTAATTTCATGAAGCCTAAAATAGCTGCAAAGGCTTCAGGGTGGTAACAACAAAAACAACAAAAACATACAACCTATTTTTATTTGTCCTCAGGTACACTTAAATCAACTTTTTTTTTTCAATGTAAATCTGAGACAAAAATAATTTTTGTGTAGTTATAAGTTTCAATTCTTAAAGCATCGTTTCTAATTTCTGACTCCAAAAGGTTGGGATAGAGGGATGGGGGAGGGGAGGGAGGGGACACAAAAATGAGTTGTGTAAAAATTCTGCTAAAAACTTTTCTAATTTCTCCAGTAAAATCAGAAGTAAAATTAATCAGAATTAAATTAAAGACTTCAGGAAAGAGGAGCAACAAAACTTATTACAAATATCAAATAGATCCAGCTTACGAGAATTTTGCTTTTAGGACTAAATGTATCCAGTTCCAAAGTATCCATCTATTTCTAAATGTCTACATTTCATAATAGATAGAAGACAAAATCCTAGTCTTGCTCTTTATGCGAGTCATCTTCCAGCTCTCCTTCCTCCAACAGTTCCTCAAAATTACACACCATTAAAAAATTGGTTTCTGTTTTTAATGCACCATTTTAATCACCAGTTTAAAAAAGAGAAAAAATTGAAGACAACCTAAGGCCAAGATGCTGTGTGCTGGGGGTGACAAAGTCCTCTGCCTTGCATTTTTTAAAGAACAGAGCAATGTTCTTGATCATTGAAGGGATTCGGAAGGACTAGGTAACAAAAACCTGTTGTTCTGCTCTGGCACCACACAACAAACCTGTCCCATGGCACCCCAAGTCTATTTCTTTGCAAGCTTTTTTTTTTTTACCCTGCGGTAAATCCCGCGTCGTGGAATTGCTCATGCAATGATGCTGCTGTAGATTCATTGCTTGTACATCAATCTGTTCTGCCTTTTCCTATCCTCTGTATATTCAGTCTTGTGCACTAGACACACATGAAAAGCTTGTCAGTACACACCCAATGACCGTCCTCAAAACATCTGCTGATGGCACCGAGGGAACTGCCTCATTACTCTCCTTTGGGTCTCTCTCATTTCTGGCTGCCAATGCTCATTCCAAACACTGTCACACTCACTACTTTCCTTCTGTCGCTCTTCCATGTTAAACAAAAAACAGTGGCAACAGAAGTGTGCTACCATCCTCAGTGGAGGAAGGCTACTCTAAAAAAGATGAGAAATGAGTTGTAAGATAAAGTTTCTCCTAAGATTCTATCTGTGACCTAAAGAAATTCTGTTCCACTGTTGCTTTAGAAGATGCAGCACTTTATAGTTCCCTTTTCAACTCTGTAGTTTAGAAACAGCTGTATGAAAACTAGAATTCATGCTCAAAATTCAAGTGCAAAAACACAAAACAACAAAGAGAAAGTGTCCAATATATGTTCCCTCAAAGGATTTATCACTCATACAAGCACTTTAACCAGGAGCTTCTCTTTTAAGATTTTTTTTTTAAATGCAAATAGCCAAAAATCAATGGAAGGAATATCATCAGCTTTTCTAATTTAACTAGCTGTAATGCACCACATCATTCTTCAGAATTATACTGAACAAAGGTCATTTGTATGAGGCACCCAGAGATTGTGCACAGAGAAGATGTATCGATACAAACATGGTCCTAATCACTATCCCTCACCTACACTGTGTTTATCACATGTGAAACCAGCATAGAAGGAGAGCAGATGCAAACTCGGATCAATCCAAACACAGTGACCTAGGATGAGACAGTCTGCAATGAAATACAACAGGTTTTGCTAAGCCACACTGAGTAGATGTGTGTGCCATCTTCCTGTGCAATTTTAATGGATTTTCATACATACTGAGGACATTGGTTTGAAAGGCCATTTTGAAAGGATTACATAGGATCATATAAATCAGCTCAGCTGGGCAGCCCCTCATAACACAGACACTCAAAAAACCAAAATATTCTCTCTAGTGAGAAGAAAGGTCTGCCATTCAAATGTCATTCTCTCCAAGCCACTGCAAAAGCAGAGCAGACATTCCTCTCCCGTCCCATCTGGAGAAAATGGACTTGATTTTTGCCTGTTTTCTGCTTATCAAAGGTTTCCTGTCAGTTGCAAGCTTTTTTTAAAGGGCAAAGTTTAAAACCCAGTAGTCAACTATATTGACCAACAGCATGGACCTGCTATATCCCCTTTCCTGGTGTTCCAAGTTGAGAACAATTTTTTAAGCCCTTATAAATTCATAGGCCCAGTTTTATGGTGAAATAAACAAGTATCAGTGCTGGAACATGGTACTGTAACTGAAAAGGCAGAAATTAGAGTTATGAGTTATTATCAGATCTGAAGTTTCTGTTTTGGTTGTCTACAGGTTTGTGTTCCACCAAGTCATTTGTAGAGGCAGCCTGAGAGCAATCACACCTGATCTGCTCCTGCCAGTGGAGAGGGCTGTAGAATCTGAAGCTACAGATGACTTAGGAAACAAGGGGCAGATCTTGTTTGTAAACTAAGAGAAACCGATCCATGCCAACTTAAAAACAGATTATTGATCTATAGTCCACAAACCATAATGACACTTAGAAAAACTCAAGTGCCACACTTCTCTCAGTGTATCTTATTTAAGCATGAAATACAAGAATTAAGACATTTGAATTCATACAGTTTGGTTCCCAGCTTGTTTGATGCATGTCTTTAGCAGCAGACCTTCCCCATGCTATTCATTTTAAGTTTAGACTATGTATGTTAATTTTGATTGATATTTTTTGAAATAACAATTTTTAAAAGTATGTCTGTCTTTCTCAGTCTCACATGCAAAAACATTCATTATTTTTAGTTCCCTTTGGGCCAGATCCAAAGGTCTTCCAATGAATAGGAGCTTTTCATTTATGTCCATGGGCTTTCGATCAAGCCTTTAATTAAAATTACATTGCCCCTTTAAGATGCAGGACCCTCTCATTTCCCCTGCAGGTTTCTGTTAGCAACTGTAGGATTCAACACAAGTCTCTGTTAACACCTGATTAAATATTAATCCAGAGGTGGGGGCCTCAGTCTTTTATGATCCTTTCCCTAGAAGCTCCTATTAGTAAATCACAGTCCAGCACAAGAGGAAATGTGGCCATTCCATTATCCTCAGCTCATGAAGGGGCATTAATTCTTAATAAAGTGGCTTGATTATAATAATACTCAAAGGATGCAAAATAAGGGATAGACAGGTTTACATCCATGTCTAAGATTAAACACATGTATGGTGCAAGGAGAGGAGGTAGGGATGGAAGGGCTGAGGCTGAGAGAGGAGGAAGAGATGTAAACTGTGGCTTGAACTCTTAACCCAAAAGATTACAGCAAAAGTATGCTGGTAAGTTTTTCATTGCTGCATTCACACCTAGTTTGTTTCTAAAATAAAAGAAAAATAAAATCAAGCTTTTTCTTTTTAATTTAGAGTAGGGCAACTCTACTCCCAATAAATGACCACAACATACACAACATTTCAGACTTCAAACTAAGCAATTTTCAAAGTTTTGAGATAAAATCCTGTATTATCATCCCAAAATGCTGGGTAACTCATACATGGCTGTGTTGACATATGAGGAACCTTGAGTCCAAATTAAAAAAAAAAAGATATAACTTCTTCAATATTCCTACAGTACTATTCCTGCACTTTTTCTGTTTTACAGGCAGGGACAATGAGCAAGGAATATGCTGCAGGCCACATGCTATTTTATTCTTGCTGTCAACCTGGGCTGCTGTGATAGCAATCTCTTTTAACTCTAATTTCCCGTGGCTGCAAGCAATGCTGGAAGGTCTTCGGGGCACACCGTTGACAGCAAGGTATGACATCAGAATCACTGCAACCTCTTCTGAGGTCTTGCAAAAACCTAAGTGATATACATTATTTTTAACTGTGCCACATTCCCAAATCCTTTCACATCCCTGCCAAAATTCACTGAAATAAAAAAAGACTCCACAAACACTTTTGTAACAGGCTACTGAAACACAGGAGTCATTATTAACACTTATCATCTAGTTGACATGGATTGAGGGTTAAAGTATCCTTGGAACAGCAGCCCAAAGCACACCATGGGTTGTCACTGCCAGCAAAGTAGATTACTGCAGCTCAGCTGCCTCCAACTTCCCTACTAAGAACATTTCTGTTTTTAAAGAAAACTAAATAACTAGCCTGCTCTGCTCTGACAGCATGATTGCCACTGCATGGCATTATGTAGCTGGCAAAAGAGATAGCTAGGTAAAGATATTAGCTTTATAACTGTGATTGTTATACAGGCATGTTTGAGAATATGGAGAGAGGTAATGCGAATTCAAGCTTTGCCTATTCAATACCAGCTCCCAGATAGTCCTCCTCTCAAGGTGGCCTTCCCTATAAATTATTTCAATATGCAACAAGTTTGGTCTTGAGCATGGTCTCATGTTTAGAAAATTATATATAAGCATGACCATCAGTGAGAACAGCTTTCAGATGTTATCATATAAGACAGCCATTCCTCTGTCATGAGTGGTAGTGATGGTCCTTGCTGATTAGAGCAGTTAAAATTTTATAGCACACCATAGAGAAAGGCTGTTACAGTCTCCAAGGATGGACACGCAACTGCTTACATGCAATTTCCACATTCAGCTTCTCCCAAGAGCATTATTATCTTTTTACTGTAGTGACCAAATCATGCAATTTCTCAAATCCTTTCCAAATGTTAATGAAATTGAATAAACCATCGTACACTTCAGGGAATTATACAGAAATACTAAGCATTTAAGATGAACCCAACACTGGCAAACCCCTCTGGAATCAGCTCTTCAAATCTGGCAAAGGCAGGATCCATTTTTTACCCGAGGAAAGCCTCAGGTTATTTTAAATTTTGAAATAATTTTTACAAGTATGTAAAAGAGATCAATTACAATGCAAAGGTGTTTGAATCATTTGACACTTAGCTGTTATCAAGTTATGTCAGGCCTAAACTGATGGTTTAAGCTAGATGATTTCAGTGTTTCCACTGAAGCTTAAGCAACATTTTTGGCTTGACTTCGATTACACTGACACTCAGATCTTTATATTAACAGAGCCTACTGTTCACCAAAGGCACATAAGTGAGAAACTCAAAAGTTAAAGCATAAACATAGTTTCTAAATTTGAAGGAATCTGGAATGCTGAAAGTGTCTGGAATTTTAAAAATACCGTTTCAAAATGAAAATGTTAAAACCATTGTGATGGGTTTTTTTCCATCATTTGTATTTGCAGCTTGAATAACTAGTGTGTATAAAACCAATTCCTACTCTCATTGGGTTACCTGTTGGCTATCTTAAGAAAATGT
This sequence comes from Urocolius indicus, assembly GCA_013401255.1. Taxonomy (NCBI): domain Eukaryota; kingdom Metazoa; phylum Chordata; class Aves; order Coliiformes; family Coliidae; genus Urocolius; species Urocolius indicus. The sequence goes on from WBNH01008208.1 coordinate 268,507, forward strand.
ACTGCCACTTAATTCAAATCTCCAATGAAGGAACAAAGGACATAGCTGGAACAAAATTATACTTCATATATAATCAATGAACTTCATTCAATGTCATTTTCAATGATACCACCTACAATTCCACTGCTTGGTGTTCAGGATGTTCAGAGTTCAAACATTTCAAGGTTTCAGCCTGCCTGTAGAGTGACATATCATAACAGGTCTATTTGAGATCTTTGCAGATTGATGCCAAAGGTATTGGCTCCCTGTATTTTTAGCTGAAATTGGTTTAAGCTAGCTAATCACACTGCGATCACATTTTCCAGTGCTGGGCAAACCTATCCATCTGCTTTCTGGGGGTAAAATCCACGGCCAACGTACACAAAATACAAAGACCAGAATATCCATGGACATTGAACAATCATCAAGAAAAAGAAAAGGTAGATTTTTTTTTTTTTTAGTTATTTATTTCTTCTACAGCTTGGAGCCAGTCACCATCTGTAATTCTTGCCAACCAAAATGATAAAATTTGGAGAGCCACTGCTCAGCAGCACAGAACAAGATGTGGGCTTCCTGAAAAGGGCCTGAAATCCAGCAAAGTCACCACAATTTCACTCTGAAGGCATCTTCTCTTTCATTTCAGTGGACTCTGGAACAGAGACAATCAAAGGACAATGGAGGTCTCTGCAACTCCAACATGGTAGAAATCCACTCTTAGTGCAGGAAAAGCAGCTTGATAGTATGTGTTGGCCTGTTCTGCAGAGTTTTGAACAACTTAAGTGCTCTCTTTAAAAAGTCATAAATATTCCACCATCATAGCAGCAAGACTATGTCTTCAACACATCTGGTCTGGAGGCCTCTGCTGCTCTGCAATGAGCTTCCCTGTTTGTTATCTCGGAGTTTATTCAAGGGCTCATAAATAGCACTGGAAGGAGTCCATTGAAATTGCAAATATGAGTCAAGACAGAGTTCACTCCACCCAAAAAAGATAATTGTTCCATTATCATTGCTCCACATTTAAGGAAATCTAAGAATATAGCAAATCTGGGATCTGTGGAGAACTGGTGCCCTCTTTTTTTGTCAGTTTTATCCAATGATTAATTAGAATATCATTTTATTGCTGTACTTGCAATATATTTTTCAGTTCCCTATATGCTCCACTTCAAATTACAATAATTAACTCCTGAGTTGGTTTTGCTGGACAAAACCAGGAAATCTCATCAACACTTGAGATGAAATAACACTAAACTATTTGTAAATTGTCTTCAAAGCCATTAAAGTATTGCTTCAAACTGCAACCAAACAAGCAGGTGCAGAGCATTCCACTGCAAATAGCTTTATCTGAAACCCAACAGAACCCACAGTAACTTTCACCTTCACTTCAAAGAGGCTGCATCAGACCATGAGGGATTTCACTGATGAATGGCCTCTGGTGTATCAGGTACTGACAATACAGGCCCTCTGTAAAGAAGAAAAAAAATCGAATGTAGCTGAGATATTCCTTAAGTTCTGCACATACCTGCGAAGTCACACGAGTTCTCAAGCTAAGTCTTGAACAACTTCTGACATAATTCACAGAAACAGCAAGTAGCAGCAACTATTAGCTATTGAATATATGTGTTGTGAACCCAATACAATTGCCAACTGTAATATTTTTTTATGATCGGTATCAATATGATTGTCTGTTATGTCCTTAGTGAGGGCTCAGATGTTTACTCTGCCTTGTTATGCAAAAGGCAAGATCTGTTTGATTAATTTAAAGCTGCATCTTTTTCTATACTTTATTGGTTGTGAATATTTAGACGTGTAGACTGGGGAACTAAAGAATTAGAACATATTACAAACTTATGCTTTCCTGTAATATGAAAAATGTTCTCAATAGACTTTTCAACAAGTGATTTTGTAAAAAGATAATTATCTCATGACAAAGTTACCCAAAATTAAAGAAACACACAGAAAACAAACAAAAAACAAAGCAGGCACACTAACCATACATCTCTGTTCTTTTAAAGTCAGATGAGTGTAAAGAAAGTTTGAAAGGTTCTGGTCAGATCTCTTCTACCAACACAATTGGATACCAACAACCAGTTTTAAAATCTCATCGTGTAATTCCAATAGATGAAGGCTGCAATTAGGAACAAGATGGGGTAAGATGGCAATAAATTAGCAAATCACAGAACCCGAAAATTTTCAGGGAACAAAGGAGTACACCAATTTGAAAAGGGATTAAGTTCAAGTCTTCAGCTGCTACACATCCAAATTTTACATCATATTTTGTAAAAGCACTTTGAGCAACACAACTACACCACAATGCATCAGAGGACACACTTCGTTTGTTGCCAGCAAAACAGAACAGAGGTCCTGCCTCTTTTGAGGATGATGGATACTCTGATATTTTCTGGGAAATTAAGGACAACTTAATCTCATCCACTGGATAATTTAAAATTACCTAGATTAGAAATTATTTTGCATTTTCTCTCTGTCTTATTTATAAAATATCACTACATGATTCTGAATAACTCTTTCACTCAAAGATGAGTGTATTTGACATTATAATTCATACATATAAATAACAAATATGTACTTTTGTGTAAAGTAAATTATGGAGTGGTCAATACTTCACAGTATTTTTGGTTTAAATTAATGGAATATGAGAGCAATGCTTGAAACAAGGAGGTTTTTGTTTGTTTTTTTTTTAAATCCAGACACAATGCACTGCTGGAGATGAAAATACCAGGACCTACTACTGTATCAGGGTTACTTGAACTAGATCTAGATAGTAATTCAGAACATTCCTGGATATATGATACATCAAACTGTAAGGAAGGTACTTCAACAACATGAAGAACACTTGCAGCTTCAAACCAATTTGGTAGTGTTTCACTATCTACCTTCCTTAAGAGATTGCCTAAAACTAACAATTAAGCAATTGAGTATGACTTCTGTCAATGCTCATGGGATGTGAATATTCACCTCATGCAGTTCAGTAACTATGAACCTGATCCCATTTCCACAATTTAGACTGTGAAATGCACCACACAACACCACACTCAAAACTTTTCTGTCTTTCACTTCTGATGGTGCAGTATTTCACAGTCAAGTACAGTGTTTTTCACAGTTTGTGGAAGTCACTTCTGAATCAAAAAGTCATCGAGATACATGTAGGCAAGTATCAAGTAATCCAAACATATATATGTTCTCCCAAGGGAGAGAGCTGCATTAGAAAACTTACCTTAAAGCTATTTTTTCCTTTGAAGAAGATTTCAAATGATTTTTAAATTTAAATTCCCATTTTCTTTTGGCTTACTGTCACTGTAGTTTTATAAGCCAATGTCAAGTAAGACAATAGAAGTCAAAACTAAATAAAAGGTGCAGATATTGAAAATTCAAGCTTTAGTGATACAAATATGATTTATGTAAATACATAGGCACTTGGCCTCCTACATGGGAAAGTGTAATGTATCATACTCGATAGCTTGCAGAATACTGAGCAAATATACCAGGAGAACTATCAATGACCACATATTTGTTCAGTTCCTCTAGACATGCTCATAAGTCTTCAGAGGCATGCCTTGTTCATCAGCCTTTCACTACTGAAAATAAGAAGAAATGTTATAAAAAAAGGAATGAGAAGAGTTAACCAAAGCCATAGCATTCTCTGTTTTTTTCCTGATCACGTAGACAGTGACCAAAAATAGACCAAGAGTGTTAGCATAACTCATATCTTCTTGCTAATTGGTGTGTTTTAGATGCAGATGTTCTTCACTTCTAGAAGCTGGTAATTTTTTGAGTACAAAATGTGCTGCTTTGGCATTTCTGAACTCAGTAAAACTTTGATTTGCTGTACTGAGGGAAGTATCAAATAGCAGTAAGGAGTAGTGCTTTTGTTTTCTGTGATCTGTTATGAGGGTTTTCACTCTCCTAAACTCTGCTCAACATCAGTGTGTGCAGTATCAGGCACTGAGACAACCAGGTTTGAAGTCTGTCTGCTAGTAACAGTCCAACTACTGTCATTTATAATGCAAATGATTGAGTCAAGAATGCTGTTTTATTCCATGAACATTGGTCCTTTAAAAATACAATAGCCAAACGTGTATTTGATCCAACATCTGCAATATGCTTATACTGCATGACATGGGATACCTACAAAAAAATTTGGAAAGACCAGGTTTGTTTTCACAAAGCACCTATGTATTCAATTGAAAAGCACCCAGTCACAAGTGAATTATGAATCATTTTTTTCATCAGGCCCAGTAAGACTGAGAAACCACTCTCAAACGCACCCTGTAAACTCAAATTACTGCTTTTTAGTTCAAAAAGTAACACTATTCTCACATGTAGACACTCTTACTAAAGTAAAAGTGGAAGAGTGCTTTTAAAATAACAATAGTCCAGCTGAAGTTAAATTTGGTTAAATAGAAAAGAAAACCTTCAAAGAGCAATTAACTAGTTAATATTCCATTTAAAAGTTATTATTAAGTAATATACATTTTGAAGTTAATAACAAATATCAAGTATGCCTGCTAATGGCATTAGATCATTGAAAAAAACATAAATATAGTTGATATAGAATATAAATAAATCTTCTAGTCTTAAGATCGATGTATGGGGAAGACTTGAATCATATGGTTTGAAAGTATCCTCAGAACCTGCTGATTTCTATGCTTTTAAACTCTAAGAGATAGTTGAATGCTTAGGTAACGAACTGCCTGCAGAAAACACTCAATATGCTTATACAGCCATCAAATTAGACATGGAAATTATATGTAAATTTCATAAAAAGCTGTAATCCAGATTCAGATCTCCTCTTTGAAAATGCCAGCAAGGATTTCGCTTTCCAAAGCATCTCTCAGTTCCCATTCAGTTCAATTGTAATCAGTTGTGCTCAGGATTTTGCAAAAACACATGATCACCACGGAAAACGCTTTCAAAACTATGTCTTTTGTAGTACATTTATTCTATATGTCGAATTATGCCATAAAGTGGCTCTGTCAGGCATTCAGAGCACAGCTGTGATGAGCAAGAGCCCATGATTACTCCTGTCCTTGCTCTTCATAAACTATTTGCCTTGTCTAATTAGAAAGAAACACAATAGAAGCTACAAACATTTTCACCATTTCCAATTGGCCGTCAAAAACACAAGCGAAGCCAAGTTGCCTTTCAGTAGCCACAATGAATAATGTATAGAAAGAAAAAGTCTCAAAGTTTACCCCATTTGGTGTTGTATTGTTCACATTTCCTTCTCCCACCTCAATTTTATTTTTCAACAACTGTTCTGAAACTCCTTGCAGCACTACTATGTGGTCCTTTAAAAGCTTACAGGAATAGTTTTTAGGATTCTTCCTTTTTTTATTTCTGTCACAGGCACCAGTTCATCTTCCAATGTCCAGTTTTGCAGAATCCAATGAATAACCAGTGTAAGCAAATTGTCTCTAAACCAGCGCTCTCTTAAGCACAAAACAAGTACAGCATGAGAAGGCATTTATGCCTTTAGAGGCACAAGCAACCACCAGAGTTCAGCACAGGGGTAACTTCTTCACTTTTGGAATAATCACCACTTTAGAGGAACCAAGAATAGCTCAGCAGAATAAGGAGATAATAAACCTTGACTGGAAGCAAACCTTACCCCTTCAGAAAGATGAAGTGCTTTAGACCACCCTTGGCATCCATGGGCTGCATGGTGAACTGCTGAACTCCAGTAACTTACTCCTGTACCTGATGCCAGAGACAACGTGTATATCTTTTGCACCTATGAACATCTTTATCACTAGTCATAGTGACAAAACTGGAATAAAACCAAACATTTGCAACAGTCTTCTGATATGCAGTTTGACAGATACTGCCTAAAGTTACCACAGGGAATAGCACTAACTCCCTAAGTCTTAAAACATACTCGGCTTTCCTTAAGTATTTTGCAATGTATTTAGAAACCTGATTCAGGCAAAATTTAAACTGCTAGAATAACTCACTGGCTGTTACCTTCCATTCACTTCAGCAAGTTTGAGAGAAGTCCCCAGGTGCTTCAGCTCTGTCATTTAAAGGTCCACCTGAAACATGACAACCTCAGAAGGGCTACTTAAGCAACATGTATGTGAAATATCCTAATCACATTACAGAAGGATTTTCAAAACCCCTTAAGTTTACAGTTTAACTATCATTACACTAAATAAAACTAAAACACCCAATCCACCATGGTCCTTTGACAAAGTGTAGTTTAGGGCATTCTGCCTTTCTTTGCACTGTAAATGCTACAGACCATGGCTTGAGTTTATCGAGTTTTGATACAAAGAGCACCACATCCTGAGCATGTTTTCTGGTACCCCAAGATGACCAGTCCTTACAAAACCCTTCAGGCTGCACAAGACATCCACAGGCAGAGCCAACAATGGTTGCCTCTGCCTCTGAACACAGAATTCCCAGGGCAAGAAACTGCCAGTAAAACACTGGAATTGCCCCCAGTTTCTCTGAACTGGAGGGTCTCACCCCTCCTTTCTCACACTTCTTGGCATCCCAAATCTGGCCTGTTTGTGCTAGGAGTCCAGAAAACCCCATAGGAAAGATGTCCGAATCTGCTACTGAACTTAAACCATCCTGGAAATGTGAGAAGAGCAAGAAGTGCTGCTGCTTACAAGCTGGTGTTGCTGCATGAGCACCGCTCAGCTGAGGAAGGTTGGCCCAGGGCTAACACCTCCTGATAACAAAGAAAACACAGAAAAAAACAATTTTTTTTCAGAGCTAAATCAAAATCCTTCTCTGTTTAGAGGAGTACTTTGGGAAGTATTTTTTGTTTGGTTGTTTTTAGTTATTGAGTGGAGGGATTATTAAATAAAAAATAATCATATCATTTAAAAAAAGAGACAAAATCCTTTGTTATTAGACAGCTTGGATATGGAAATCTTTGTCTCCTGAAGAGAGGAGCCCAAAACATTCCCAGAGTTTAAGTAGTTTGGTTGGACCTGGAGCATTTGTTCAGTTCCTTCGGGAAGTCCGGACAAGCTGCCAAGTCTGGATCCTGACCTGCACTTTCAAAAACAAACAAACAAAAAATGTTCAGGATGTTTCAAATAGTGTGTATCCTTTGTTAAGGGAGTACTTTTTCAAGCCTGATTTCACTTTCACAGCTGAGGTAGCATCTGAGGCTGCAAAGGTTCAGCTGATGTATTACACACACAGTAGCAGTGCAGGTTTCTGCCTTTGAAACTTGAAAGGTTCTTCCTAGTGGATTGTGTCTGTCATTTGGGCTTTTACATTGGCGATTATATATTTGGAGGAAGTCTGGTCATAGACTAAACAAACAGAGCATTTTGCAGCACTCAGACTTTCTGTGAAGCACGAGATAAAATGTGCAACATCCCTTAGAGAGTGGCAGCCATCTGCTGGCAAGCAGGAGGTGAGGAGGAACAGTGCCCAGCTCTTCCCCAAAACCTCATGTCTGTAACAGGATGAAAGAGCCATCTGGATGCCCCAAGAGCAACCTGCTCTGCTTTCTTACTTTACATGAAATACTTGAAACAGACACCAGTGATAAATGTAACCAGGAAAACACACGTTTAAAAAGTATGAAAATATCATAAACCTTATCAAAACAGCCCTGGAGAATGAGATCTAAAGTCACAAGTCCTTTTTTGGAATTCTCAGTCTTATCTAAAGAAAGAAAGATTGCCATTTCTTTAATCTACAGTCGAAAATGAGCCAGCTGTACATCTGAAAATCAGCTGCGTATTGATCCCACTCCTGTTAATATTCATGAAGTTATATCGTAAGACTGGAGATTTTAACACAGTGCCCCCAGACTCTAAATCAATTCCCATTGATTTCAATTGGCTTCTCCCATCCAAGCATCGACCTTACCCCTCCCTTGGAAACATGCTCTCAAGGTCCTTTGAAACACACTTGCTGTATAATGAACTCTGAAGGATTGCATGTGCTTATTGGTATGTTCTTTTCTTCTCCACCCGTTGAGCTTTTGAGGGGGTGGATACTATTATCTGATTTGATGTGAACATTTAAAAATTTGAACCTATGCCCCACAGGGCTCCCATCAGTTCCGGGAAGCCAGAATAAACTCTTTCTCTTCACTTAGACTTGTCTGAAAAGTTCAGGGCTAATGTGGTCATCTAACAAAATTGCATTTCTTGTCAGTGTCCATTTTCAGGAGAAATATATACTGAAATGTTTCTGGTTTCTGTGTGGCAGACTTGTAGAGACTGCAGCTGAAACAGGTTTACAGGAGTGGCAGATTCTCAGAGTAGAGGGTTGAAGGGTGAACTTAATTTGCTCCTCTCTAAAAACGTTGGGCCTCTGGGTCTGACCTTGCTCTCTGCTTTCTAGCACCTGACATTCAAGTCTTTTCAGAGTGAGTTATGAGGAGTAAGGCGACTCAGCAAATAAGCAGATACATGCCAAAGCTGATGCCTACTTTAGGAGTCTATATCTAGAACTGATCGTTATTTCACTTAAAAACACAAAGCAGTAGCTATCCATGCTTCCATTTGTACTTCAAATGCAAAAAGAAAAGAGCACACTTAAAAATTAAACCTTTTCATGTCAAAACATTTATTTTTCTCAACTTTGACTCCCCTAGCTGATCAAAACTAAAAAATGTAAAAAAAAAAAAACAACTATTACTATTAACAGTACTTAACCATATGAAAGTATTGGAAAGCCTAGTTGGCTGATGATGTCTAAACAACAGGTCCCTCTGTGACCACAGAGCTATACCTAAGCCTCATTTCTGAGAGCAATTTTGTATTATGACACACAGCAACATTATAGTCAAAAACACAGCCCTTTCCATCCAATCTGTTAAATAATCAATTGAATCTGTACAAAGTTTTCTTCTTCCTCTGACAATTTACTTGCAGATTAATTAGCTGTGTCTACATATTGGTTGTTTGCACATATAGTATTTGAAAGTGATATGTTTAATAGCTATTAAAAAGATTTTAGGTTCAGAATACTGTTATGACCAAATGGCTTTTCAAAACTTAAATATCTGGCTTTCGTCATATGTGTTACAGTCCAAATATCTGCATTTAAGGTAATATTGGTGTCTAATTGGCCTTTAAAGGTTTTCATATGTAACTGATAGAGTTATACTTGCAATCAAACAGCAGGATTTTACTTGCAACTTTGAAAGAGAAAAGAATCAATAATATATGGGTTTGTAGTGGGAAAGTCACATCTGAGATTTCCCAAATGTTACAGTTCCAGAGAAGGCTGCCATCCATCCCACACCAGCAAAACACTGTCACCATCACTCCATCGTATCTATAATGAAGCTGACTAGCACAGAAATTTAGAATAACTAACACTAATCAGTGTTGTAAAAATAAATACAGAAAGGAAAAGCTAAGCATCTTTTTTAGTTGTTTTTCTTCTACAAATCATTCTCCTTCCCAGTCTTTGTACTGTAGAGTAAGAAAATGCAGATGCTGACCCTTCCATGAAGGATTGCCACCAGCCTCACTTTTTTCTTTCTGTAGTGATATTCCTTTTATCATTATGCAAAAACAAAACCCTATGTCCCTTGAGAAAAGGCACCTAAAGTTGAGCCCTGTTCTGTCTGCATAAGATCAAAAAGTTGAACAAACAACTACACTCCATCAGGCTAAAGGAATTGCAGATTTCAAAGAAGCAAGACCTCTAAGAGGACAGCCTCCTCTGCTGCTCAATCACGGCAACATGAAGGCTGGGTAGGGGGAGAAGGGGGTGTTTCTGTTGCTTTTTAACTCCATTAATCCTCAGGGAATGACTGTGAGCTTCGATAAAAGAATTGGATCAGTCCTTAATACATCAGTCTGCCCATGTCTCAGTATCAATTAGGGAATACAATTCAAACCCAAATCTTGACATTCATTGAGAACTTTGAGGGCCAAGCCTGTTGATGACAGAACCCTAGAAACCTCAGCACAGACAGAGCATTAAGCACTGTAACTACAACATCCCTTTCACAGCTTCCTGAGAACCTCGTGTGAGATGCTACTTGCGCACCCTGCTCCATTTCACTTTTCCTTATTGAAGGAAGGACTCCTGCCTGCCTGCCTGCCTCCCTCCCTCCCACCATTTTCCCTTTCTGCAAGCTCCTTCCTGTCTCCTGGCAGCTTCTCCTATCGCATTCACGATCAGAGAAGGCCGGACATCGCTTTGCTGAATGGGAGGAAAGCTCTGTAATTAACGGGATCCTTTGCTGTTTACATAAACACTTAAAATATACAGACAGCTGAAAGGTCAGCTCTAGCTACAATGGGCAAATTAAACTCAATCTGAGGTGATTATTACAGAAAGCCATTTAACTAGCGAGGTGCTGCTCCATTCGAAAGATATTTGAGTTTCTCTTTGGATATTATTTCTATTATGAAGTATTTTTTTTAAAAAAAGAAAAGTTTTAAATGTATTTAACAAAGCAACCTGCAAGCAACACACAAAATAGAGTGTAGAAGGTTTCTGAGCAGGGCTAAGCTAGGATAGAAGAGGGAAAGTCAGAGCATTATTTGAACACTGAGTGAATTTCCATCAGTTATGGATTGTCTTGCTGTTACCTCCAAACATTTAAATAATTTATTTTATGAACAGAATCATTCTGAACCGAGTTTATCTCAGGGATATGGTGAAAATAAACAAACTTTTTTATAGGCAGGTGAACTAAAAATTTATTGGAAAATTACACATTGTCATCGGATTGTATGGAGACATTTCTGGCAACAGAGAAGGGGCTGTAATGATGGCTCCTGTAAAAAGATGCTCAAAACTCTCCCTGTCTAAGTCAGACCCACCTCTGGGATTGAGCTAACTGCGTGCCCCTATGATCTCTTTTTAAGAAGCAGCAGCTGGAACAGGAAGAAATGTAATGGAGATTTATTCTGAATAAAATAATAATTTAGATTTTAATATCAATTAACTAGAATCTAGAAAAACAGTGACAGGACAAGGGGAAATGGACATAAACTGGAACACAAAAAATTTCACTTAAACATAGGAAAAACTATTTTACTGTAAGAGTGAGGGAGCCTTGGCCCAGGCTGCCCAGGGAGGGTGTGGAGGCTCCTTCCTTAGAAGCTTCCAAACCCACCTGGACATGTTTCTGTGCCCCCTGATCGAGGGGAACCTGCTTTAGCAAGGGGATTGGACTACATGATCTCTAAAGGTCCCTTCCAATCCCTACCATTCTATGATTCTGTGAAAACCATCTGTTCTTATTTATACTTCAACCACAGTAAGTCACATTCATGTAATCCATCTTCAGAACAACACAAGCATACATTCTAACTTTAAGGACTTATTTAAGCACCACTCAGAACTATAGGATATGAGCACATGCAAAAACTTTCTTCAAGTCAGGTCCTCATCAAATGATTGCTGACATTTATGACCCAAAGAGCTACATGATATTAACAGCACACAGTCTGCACTTGTGTCTACAACAAAGCTCAGACTTGACCAATCTTAAACTAAAAGGAGTATGGTGCTGAAACTCACTATCAGAATCTTAACATAAAAGAGGTATTAAAAACAGAAATTAGAAACAATGACAAAAAAACAATCATTCCTTGGAAATTAGTTCAAGATTAATAAAGGAAAGCTTTTAAGTTCCTTCAGTCTCTCTTGCATTGTATTTCTATTAACAGTTAAGCAAACTTACCAATGGCAGACCTCTTAGAAAAGAAATCATTGAGTTTATTCATGTTATATCAATGTTATGTAATATTTTAACAGTTTCTTTGAGATTCTTTTAAAATGAAATGTATCAGAAAACCTACATTTCACTGTGTTTGATACAGAGACACAGAACAGAATCTTGCATGCCTACCCACTTAATATGTTATAATTAGAGATGAGGAGGCAGTGTGAACATCTAGGCTAAGTTTGATGGAGGATATTAATTTGGACTCAAGATAAATCTCTAGGTGTAGACAGAATTGGAATTTAGATGCTGGAAACTAACTAATGAAAAACCTTTACTTACATATTTCCCTCAAATCAGGTGTTCCAAAGTCCCTTTTCAGGTAGTATTTTATAGAAAACACTGTTTTGTTAAGTCAAGCTATACTCAACACAGTAGAAACTTTTAGTTTTTATTCATATCTTCAACGGATTGATCTGCAGCTGTAAGGACCACAGGGTGCAGTGTCATGTCCTCCCCTCTCTTTTTCATCCTGACATGAAAGAGAACCTTTTTATTGGAGAGTCCTCCATGCTGCTTTATCTGACCCAGGTGGGAAATGTGAAAGGAAGATGCTTGCCTCTGACAGATGCTCACGGGTTTTGCATCTCTGCCACCGTGCCATGACGGATTTTAAATTTTGATAATCCCTTTCCAGTCCTTTCAAACTCAGGCCATAACACGCCACAGCTCAAACAAAACCCGGTCCTGTCGGACCATGTTCATACAAATAGCCCAAACCAAGATGATTTATTTACAACAGTTAATACAATTGGTAGTAACGACTTTATAGGCAACCTCTAAGTGCAGGAGAGATGAAAAATTTACTAAATTGGAGTATAAAAATTCATAAGAAAATGTACAAAATCAATATTTCATGGGACTTACTTTACCTTGCCTTACACAAATCTACTCCAGAGCTCACATTAAAATTTAAACCAGCTTCATGCGACAAGTTCAAATACTGGGGCTGTTTCATATTAGTTTAACTTCGGAGGGTGGGTTTTTTTTGTTTTGTTTGTTTCATAAATTGGAAAAAAGCACTTAGGGAGCTGCACAGTTTGAGTGCTTGTGTGCTGTTTTTTCTATTTTCCTCCTTTCTTTTAAGAATAAACTAATTGTTGACATCAATAGGGAGAGCATTGCTTAAAAAGGAAAAAAAAAAAAGAGAAAGAGAATCCTCAAATACCTTTGCACTCTCTTTAATATTGTGTAGGAGACACTGCTTAGAAATAATACTTGAAGTATACTGTTGAGAGCCCTGAGTCTGGGAATTGAGCATGAAAAAAACACACAAGTCAGTTTTTTAAGAGCACTCATATAGGAACATAAATCTGTAGTCACGCCTATGAGAAAGCTTAGCGCCTGGCACAGCTCCCATCACACTGACAGCTCATCACAACCTGGGGAAACTCACCCACTGAGTTCAGGTGCTGAAGCACTCTTCAAAAACCTGGTGCCAACTGCAACACTTCATCCTGTTGCAAAACTGAGACTGTTCTTGCATGGTAGTAGTGTGCCAAATAATTGCAGGAGGGGTGTCTCTTTAGGGAGCACATTGTATACTCACTTCATCAGAGAAACCAAGTCCTGGGTTGGCTTTGGAAAATGAAAGCCCTTTCACTGCAAATATGTCTATTCACAACAGGTCTGAAAGACAACAGCAACATGTTATTATGGAAACTGTACAGCTGATGTTTTCTTACATGGGTTATTCCCAGGAATGTGAAAGTTCTGTCCTTTGCATCACCCCACCTGACTCTGTGGGCTTCATGGTTTTGCAGTTTTGTGCATCTCTTATCTTGGTATAAACTAGTTAGTCCAGAAAAGCAAGTAAAGGTTTTTTTTTGTCTTTGAAGGTAACAGAACAGAATGATTAAAAATCACCTCTTGATGTTTGCATATGGTTCACAAATAATAGAAAGAAAGGATGAAGCCTAAATATAAAGGTGGGGGAAGGGGGGTAAATCACCTGCAAGTATTTTACTTGTGTCTGCATGCTCATATATATTCTGTTGTGGTTCACTGAAAATAAAAAAGAAATGTAAAAAAATCACAGATGTTTTTGGAGGACATCGAGTACACTTGGAAAAGGATATCTGTACACCACTCCCAAGTGCTACAGGACTATTTTCACCAGTTTGAATGAAAGTGGGGCCAGATTTTCAGCTTAGCTGTGCAACTGCAGGTAAAAATGGGGTTAATTATATCAATAAAGGACTGGAAAAAAGAGAAATGTTAAACATAATTCAGAAGCAAAAATTAGTTTAAGAAATTATTCAAATCCTTGTTGACGTTATCCATCTGGCAAAAAAAAAAAAAAAAAAGTCCGTGTTCTGACAGTTATTGTGTTACTTAAAAATGATACAGGTATTAAAAATAATTCTCTCTCTAACACAAGGAAGTGTTTTAGAAAAATTAAATGCTCACTTTCCGAAGTTAACAGCAGACTTCAGCATGTTAGCAAAAACTAGTGATCATTTATTACTTCTTATACTGTAATTCATTAAGGTTGTAAGAAATATTTAGATACTTAATTGGCATTTAACAAGATAGCTATAGAGAGTAAATGAGACATTAAATCCTCTTCTAAAATGCCCATTAGGTTTGCTTTTGAAATTAATTGATCTAATTCACTTGTTGTAAACCACTGTGGTCTGTGCCAGTTTAGAACTTTGAGATATTAATGACAGACAAGCCCAAAGATGGTGGATGTCCTCACACTGAGTTAGATCAAAGGCTAATATGCTGGTCACCTATATTTACGATCCTAGTGAACCAGCCGATAGAAAGCATTTATCTTAAATGGCTGCTATTCATCCCCTGGATCTCAATCATGGCCATGATTCTCCTGGGAATCATCCACCCTGTAACAAAGGCTCTGTAAAGGCTGCTGAGAGCCATTCTCAGCTGTAGAGCTACATTTACCATCTTGACTTACAGATTCCAGGTCTGTTAAAGCCTGATCTCAGCCTACAACCTCAAACAAAACTTGTAAACGTAGTGCATTTCTACTTTTAGAAGCTCTCACTTGGCCTTCAAATTTTTTCAAATGCATTTTTTCATGAAAGCTTATATTTTCAGAGTCTATGTCCTCTTCAATCTCTTTGACAAAAATGTTGTCCTTTAAATGACAATATACTGCACGGGAGAAAATGCAACAGCATATGTAACTTGCTGCTAACTTCTGCTTTCCCTAAGCCTAAAGCAATGTGATAAATCTCCATAGGGTCCTAACTCTTACACTGAAGCCTCCGTTAGTATTTCACATGTGTACATGGAGACATTCACATCAATCACAACAGTATGTGTGAGCCATATTCCTTAATTGTTAATAAAGTTCCTTCAGGTCCATCAGTTCCTGCCTAAGAGATATCAAATACTTTCTACATTTTTTCAGTGATTAGTTCTGGGCAATTTATTGTTTATTTTTTAGGAATAAAACCCTCTCTAGTGTTTACTCACTCTTAAATATCTATTTTGATTGCTTATAAAATTTTGAGCACACTTTGATTAATTCCCAGGAAACAGCAGACAGCTGGATGCTCTAATGCTCTTGTAGCACCACTAGCAATATGAGACTTACACACAATTAATATTTGGTTTCAAAAGGTTGCATTCAAACTGAGACTTAGGAATATCATGAGAGAAAACCCCAAATCTTTGTCTCATTCCATGTCCTTATGAGATCTAAAAATGTGTTTAGAGAGAGATTATCTATCAATGACCAGAATGCATGATTTTTGGGACTCTAGAAACATTTTCATGTCTTAGGAATAAAGCTAAATTCACTGAGACAATCAATTAACTTCCAGTACTGGACATCAAGTCCTGCCTACAATGTATAACTTTGCTAAGGATACAGACACTCAGAAACACAGTGACATACAATTTCTAACCAACAGAATTATGCTATGAACACAATCACAACAACAAAATTTACTTCTGGTCAGATGGCTCTTCAGTTTTCTTACTGCCATAGGAGACTCTGGAATATGAGGCCAGGAAGGACAAAACCTTGCTGTCTTTGCTGGAGAAAGTTTGGCAATACATTTACCAGTAGGGCAACATTGACAAGATCTTTGAGAGCTGACAAGGCCACAGGTACGCATTTCTGTCAAGAACTGTTTACAATTTTTGAAGGTCAGCTCTTCCTCTAGTGTAAATAAATCTTGCTCCACCGACTGCAGCAGAGGTCCACCAGTACATACCAGTGGAGAAACTGGCTCCTTCCATTCCATGAGTCATGTTGCTAACACCAGGATAGTTGCAGTTTGCACACAAACAAAGCCAACTGCTCTGTCTTCACTGTCAGGGCAATTGTCTGCCTTTCAGTTGTTTTGAGTTTTTTTTTCTCCAGGGAAACATCAAGGACCTACTGTTGAATTTTTAAGGTGGCTCATTAGTATCTGATAGCACCACAACAGCACCAAATACCTGCTATGAAAGATTTCTCCAGTTAGAGAGAAAAGCACCAAGGGCCTAGCAAGAAAATGCTCAGGACCAGTCAACATATAGGCTGTGTATCATTTTCTGAGGCAATAACTTCCATGAAGCACTCCACAGTGTTCATTTCCACAGCATATGCATTCTGCAAAACCATATCCTCCTCAAGAAAAAACAATGAAAGCCAAGAAAATTAATTACATCCCTTCCCCCAGTTTTGAAATTACCCTTTGTGATAGAAGACTTGCATTTAGCTGAGCCTGGCAGCTTTTTCCATCCACCAAGTCATATGTGTGCCCCTCTTAAAATGGCATGCCCTTTGCCTCCCAGGGCATTTGAGGGTTAATCTCATCACCTCAAGATCTTCCTAAGGTGCCAGCCAAGCTCATCATCAGTTTGACATGGATGTCTTTGGGGGAATCTGGGTTGCTCTTTCTGGGAGCTCTGTCCATTTGACAGACAGGAGGCTGTGCTGCAGCAGCCCCACCAGAATCCTTAGCCATGTATGCTGTTGAAATCACCAAATTAAACATTTAGAGCTGCAATTAAATAAAAAAAAAAAAAAAAAAAAAAAAGAAAAGAAAAAAGCAGCAAATTTGTTTACAGAACTTCATAGCTAATTTATAAACTTTTTTTTATTCAAGCTCTTATTTTGTTTAACGACTTGAATTTGTAGAAGAAACACATCTCTGATTGTGCAGGGCAAGGGATCAGAATTTGCCCAGGGACAGGTACTGAAAAATGCAAATGCTGAGCTGACATCACTGGGGTAATTTTTGACATGTATCTAGTTTTAAACAGCTGCTCAGAAAATTAGGGACATGTATTTTTTAAAAGTTTGTCACTGTGTGTGTCTGTCACGAGTGTGCTCTTCCACAAGTGCTTCTCCTTTCTGTGAAGAAGGAATTCAGACTGAAAAGAAACTTTCACAGAGTATGAAGCTATACTTCAAATAGGTAAGGTGACAGAAAAATATCCCTCTCGACACTCATGTTTTGACATTTTTTGCATGATGGATATACAGGCAATACTTTTTAGCTCAGGTGGCAAACAGATCCTCACTAGACACCTATGCACATGGCTGGGTTTTTAGAGACAGCAAAAGCCAACATCTACAACAGTTTTACAGCAAATGTTCTACTTCTGTTGGAGTCAGTGAAGTTTAGGGCTAAACAGAACCCACTCTGAGTTTTATTGAAAATAGTGGCTTCAGTTCACTGTGGTTCATGGGAAGTCTGTTTTATTTTATCTGAGCTTGCAACCCTTGAATTTCAGAGTCTGAAAGAACTTCAGGCAAAAACTAGCAATCAAGTCATATTGAGCCTATCCACAGTCTGTGGTTTGCAACATAGGTTGACATAAAATTTTAGTATGGGTTTTCCACTAAAAACTAGACTGAGGTTTCATGCACACAAAAAGAGGTCAGGAATTACCCAGGCTTTGATGTTTTAGGACAGAATCCTCCAAGTTTGCTGGCACACACTCACACTTTCAAAACAATGTTATTTGCTATAAGGACCGTGATTCTAAGAAGCATTAATGAGATTATCAGACAATCTGGGATGCATGGGAACACCAATTGCAACTACAACATAAGGAATAGATTTGCAGCAGGACCAAGCTATAATGAACACAAATCCTTTAAGCTAAGAAAACAAAAAAAAGAAAAAAAGAACACCCTTGGGGTTTGTGCCCTTTCTCTTTTTGGCCTTTAACTACAGAGCATCATTAGAGTTACTCTCACTCTCCAAAATTGCCCCTTGCAAATAAGGTCCATGTATATAGTTTTTGTCAACTTCACATCTCTGACAGCATAATCCACCAGCTCAGGCAGTCAGCTCCACCTGGATACTACAGCCAGTAACAGGCACAGACCAGGAGATATAGAGAAAATGAAAAGCTTTGCCTTTCTTTGGCAGGCAGAGACAAGGAGATATTTCCACATGTTTTTTACATTTGCCCACGTTTCTGAAAGCTGCCCCTGGTGTCCAACCATTTTGCAGTTCACTGTTTACTCCCTCCACAGCCTAGTTGTTTAGATTTCTTTTTCAAGACCTTGTGGATTCAGTCTCTCTTGGCAACTCTGCAAGCTTTGTCTGACAAGAAAACTGAAGTATTTTCCCAGCAGCTCTTATCAGGAAACAATGTGTCAAACAAGATGAAACTAGCTCTCCATTCTTGGAAGATTTACTACAATTCCCCCTCTACTCACAGAAGCAATGTTAACACTAACCAGCTACACAGTCATGGAGTGTAAATACGGGCTTCTCTCCCAAGTAACAAGTCCTATAAATGCTGTCTGCTGTAAGCCTGTGCAGGTTCTTCCATCCTACCATTTGCACTCTGATAAACATCTCCCCAGGGGTCTACACTCTGTGTTCTTTCAGATGGAGATCTGAGTGGGGAAAAGGCACACAAATGGAGTTTCCCCTGAGGAGAATCCCCTTCTCACACCTCTCCATGCTCCACATTGTTCTAGGTGGACAAGAGGCCAACACAAAGAGGTCAGGATATTCATATAGGGAACAGCCAAGATGGGTGAGATAAAGGCCTGGCAGTTCTGTCTGTGACTGCAGAAGCAGAGGGGAGGATGGGAAGATAGTGGTTTTCTGGAACTCTGGAAAATCACCAGAACAAAGGGAGGTAAATGGAAAAAATATGTAGATGCTCATGTGGCATCAAATCTATTACAGTATTTATGATTGGTGTTCTTCCTGCTTGGAAGTAGGGACATCAGTGATTATTGACTCCTTTAAAAATACATGTCTGTTGCTAAATAAATAAAATAAACGCAAATGTTTTCTGTTCTCCGAGGTGTCTCCAGCTTTGGGCTTGTTTTTTTAATCCCATTTTTAACAGTAAAGCACAGGGGAAGGGGTTAAATGAAGGCTGATAAACAATGCAGAAACACCAAATCTTGTATATGTCTTGGTTCCAAGTCCTTCTGAGATTTTTTTGTTTGTTTGAATACTGGTGTCTTTCTGATTCTAAGACTCCTTGTTTACGCCAGCCAGAAGAAAGTTAAATCCTGATCACCCTCATTATGCCATTTGATAGGGCCTAAACCACAGCATTAGGACAGTTTAGAATCCTCAGTCTCCAGGGCAAATTAACTAATGCTATAAATTAAGAAGAACTCCAGTCATGCCAGCAACTACATCTTCCAAAGCAAGCAGCAAAACACAGATCCTTAATATTTTGCCAAGTGCTTGTCTGTACTAGATTGTGGAGTTGCAGGAATTATGGGTTGATAACACTGGAATTTATTAGGAACTGGATGGTTTCTGGATTTGTTGGGAAGCCAGGAAACATGGAAGCAGAACACACATCTGGCTAAGGGTTTTGGCCACAGCATGAGAGGCAGCAATGTGGAACCCACCAAACACTCACATGCAATTCCCAAGATAGAAACAATCTGTTGCCTCATTTGTGCACGCTGTCAGGGTCCCTGCGGCGTGCAGAGAAGGCAAAAGGACATTAGTGTCTTTGAGAATATGGCCTAGATTTTTGAGCCTAAGAAAGGGAGGGCAGAATTGGGCCCACAGTACTGCTTGGGGAGTTCTTGTTCCATTTCAACTAAAACTAGCACCTTCCCCCACGATGTCAGCTTTCTTCCAGACACATCCGACGGTTTCCTCCACAGTTTGTAAAATGACACCTGCTGAAACTTAAGCTATTAGTGCAGATAATAGAGCCATCACATGGAGAGCATTCATGTTTCCTATATTGTCATAGTAATTTGTTTTGCTGTTTGGGACAGGTTCTACCAAGCATAAATATTTATGTCCGCACGGATGTCAAATACCTTAATTGGGAAGTAGACCTAGAACTGGGCTGGGTTTAATTGAATCTCTGAGATAACTAGACATTTCGAAGACTTCAGTTGTTTGTCACATAAATATATTGCACTGGACCTCTACTAGGAGAAGTTTTCTTTAGAAAAAAAATCTCTTGTCGTTATTTGGGCTGTTCTACTAAATGCAATGACTGCTAACACTACAGCACTACGTCCCTGCAGCTAGAAAAATCTGGAGAAGGACTAAAAAACCAAAAAGCAGGATAATCAGACTCCCTATGTTGCTTGCCTTTACGTGCCTCACTTCAGACTCAAGCTGTACTGCTCAAAGCACAAAGCAGCACAGCATGACCCAGCCAGTTCAACAAGCCAGTTGAGTTACTGGAAACATCATAACACTCTACAAGAGCTAATTTCATTGACAAAGAGCTAAATTAGTGCAGGTATGTTGCACTGCAGAGGCTTCCAGCACTATAGCCAAGTTAGTATGGATATTACTGCCACTGGCTCACAATATTGTTTGCTTGAACACTGCTGAAAGCAATAGTGAGTATTGAGAGCAAAATAAATACCAGCAGCACCCAGCTACTGGGGTCCAATGTTTTTTTCCTAAATTCCCAATGAAAAACTTCATGATCTTCTCTTCATCACTACCCTTCTGCTATTTTATCTACCTTCCTAAATTTGCATTTCATTACATGTCCTTCCTCACAACCTTTCTTAAAACTGGAGCCCTTTTCACAAACTCTAAGACATTCATTCCCCAGCCTGTCCCAGAAGAACAAGTCCTGGCAAGCTGAAGTCACTTTCGGCATTGCCACACAGGCTTCAAAAAGTGAGACCAGAGTCAGGAGATGCTGCTTCACACAGCAATAGACTGCAGCCCCATAATTGCCTGCAGAGTTCTTACCTTGGAGCAGAGCTGCTGCTGTATCATTGTTAGAAGACTCTCAGAGCCAGAGCACTGGAGGTGTTGGTGCACAAGTGTCACAACTTATCAAAAAACATTTTTAAACACAGAATACACCTAAGATCAAACAAGCAGGGAGCTAGTGTCCTCAGCAATGGAAGAGATAGTAATAAGCTCCTGCTCTAAACCAGGCAGGGAGATGTGAACCCCAGCCTCTTCATAACACATGAGCATGCTAATCACTTCATTACCAGCTCAGTCTTCACTTGGCCCAACTTTGTTTTACACACACACGTGCAGATCTCACAGACAGGGACTGACATACAAGCAGTTTTCACAGAAATCGACTGTTTTATCATTCCTCAATGGCAGTAGTTTTTTTACTTTCATAGATTTTTAAAATTACAAAAAAAATCATTGTGATCCTCTGATCAGGCTGCTTTCTGGGGACTTTGCATACTGTTCAGCTCTAGTTTCAAAACACAAAGACTTGCCACAGGAGGACACTCAGAGGAGCTCAATTCATTTTCCAGGTTACCCACAGATTTTACACATGTTTGTGAGCAAATTCTATTCCATCTTTTTGACTCATTGTTTCATTCTTCCCACAGGAGATACTACAAGATTAAATTCACTGTGGTCAGCAAATCATGGATGGGATGTTTTACAGGTACTTGTAGACCACCACTCAAAACATGATCTTACTTCACTTTTAAGAAAAGAGTAAGTAAAATCTTGACAAAGAGCCCTGTGTATAGTAAAACAACAATAATTCTCAAAATGGCTACTCATCTCTGCAGATGGTAGGTTTTAGAATTTAAAAGTGTCATATATCAAAAATAAGATCCCTCCTCTAAAGTCCAGCCCTGCAAGGCTGAGAGCATACAGCTCAGCTGGGGATTTTGCAAGGGCCAAAAAGTCAGAATATTACTTCATTTTGTGATGCCTTTATGTTTAGGGCATCTAATCCCTGAAAATTACATAAAACTGTATTAATCACATTTTCACACATTGCACTGAATATTCATCAAATGATAACAGCTGTCATCATACTGCCCTGGTCTGAGATTGAATCTCAAAGCTCTCAGTTAAACAGTGTTTATCAAAGATATAGCTACAAAATATTCTAGACAGAGAAAGCTATCACTATGTAGTCATGGTCTGTAAAACAGCTGATGCCTTCAGTATGTTTTTGCTACTCTTTAAATATTCCCAGTTTCCTCTTAGGAGCATTAAAATCTGTCCTTTGGAAAATAAAGTAAGATACAGTATTAGTAGTAAGTTTGAGTACTGTGCTCAGCTCAGTTGTGTTTCTATTGACCGTCACACATTCAAAAAACATTAGAGAAGGTTGGTCCTCCAGAGACCCCACCACGACTGCAAAAGAAAGCCTGGGCAATTATGTAAAGGCATTACGCTCCTGTTTTATTTAGCAGAGAAAGGAGGGTTTTTTTTTGTCTTCTTCTTACAGCCCTTTTGTGCTCCCAGATGTTTTAATTACTGAGGAAAGAGAGCGGATGATTCTGGCCATATGTCTCCATTCCGCATAGATAAATATTGTCGCCAGCCCAGCTAAGTTTCGCAGAGCTGTCGATGATCCCACTGACACTAAAGCTGTCGGGCCCAATAAGCATCTTCAATCCTTCAGTGAGCATGCTAATTCCAGGAACACTGAGACTGATATCCCATGAAAATATTCAATCTAGAAACAATTAGACTCATATTGCTGCAAAATGGTACCTCTAGGAATTTGGGTGCTCGCTTGATTAGAGCCTTGAGTACAAGCTTTAAGCGGAGACATTGACGGGAACGAGGAAGGAGGGAAGAGCAGGTGAAATGGCTTCTTCAAAGCAGCAATTACTGCACCATGTGTTGAAGTTGTTGTGGGCCACATTTGCCTTCCTCTGGACCATTCACAGAGTCTTAGGGAGCAACAACTTAATAATAAAGGGATTTAGTTACAATTGTGTTATAATTTTTTGATTAATGCATACAACATCAATTGTTTTTATTGCAGTGCATTTTGAAATAAACAATGGTCAGGCTCTGTTTGTGCTAGACAGCATGAAAACTCAGTTGTAAGTCTTCCCTTAGCAGCTTTCAGCCTAAATAAGCAGTCTAATATATCCCCCAGAAAAGAATACACAACCACAGTGACTGCGGGTGGTTGCAAACAAGTTGTGAAAGATGTTAAGCAGAAGGGAACAATTTAAGTGGGAAGGAATTCACTAAATGAATTGACAAGGAAGAGAGAAGCTGGATGGGGCAGCCAGTGACAATGCGAATCTGTGAATATTCCACCCTTTTTACCACATGAACATGGCATCAAAACCCCCACCAGTTCTAAAGCCTGCCACCTCAGCCAGGAGTGGATGGACTTTGTGGCAGGTGCTACAGGACAACAGACAAGGATGCTCTTCAGACAAATGAGAAGCTATTTCAAAACTAGTCTGATGGAAGATGTTTCTGCCCATGGCAGAGGGGTTGGAAGTAGATAATCTTTAAGGTCCCTTCCAGTCTAAACCATGTTATGGCTCTATGATCCTATTTCAAAAGCTGAAGTTCCTGAAAAACAAATTCAGTTATTGACAACCTGAGTACAATTTCCACAATCAAGCAAACAGGTCAGAATCTCAGTCATCTTTTAAAACAAAAATACATTTCTTTTTGTTTAATTTTTGCTTTACAAAAAGCTTCAACCCGTACTCTGCCAGCTTGTGAGCCATAGCAATCACTGCCATGAAGCAAGCATCACTGCTGAGTTATGCTGACACCACTTCTATTAGGAAACCTGCAAAGCCAAAGGTGCCAGAGGGCTCATCAACTCACTAAAGCATGTGATCCAGCTTCTGAGGGCTCCTCTGATTCTTACTCTGATCCCTCAGGGATGGCAGAACAAGAGAATATGTTCTGCTACACTTGCCCTCCCTGGCAGAAAGGGAAGACAGGAGAGCCCTCTCTGCCCAAGATTGGAGACACCTTCATGCAAAGGCCCTAATAGGTCCCCAGTCCCTCTCATGGCTACATAATTTATAAACAGCTCAATTGTAAGAAATGGTGGATTTTTATTAGTGTCTTAACTCTTTGTCTACTGATTCACAGGTGAATCCTGAATTTCATTCACAGCACAGAATTAAAAGGCTTATCTCATGTCACATGCAAACAAGAACACAGAACATCAATGTAGAAGTTCAGAAACACTGAACAAGCTCATCCACTCAACAATACTATATTTATTCTCTAGGTCATAACATTAGAAAATAATCATCTTTAAAGATGGTTTTATATGGTACATACTTCTGGAGATGCACAGTCCCAAAACAGTCTATATGGACAGCAAAAATGAAGAATTCATTTGCTCTTTTCGGTGAAACTTCTTTTCCACCAACTCTTATTTTCAGAGCCAGCTCTCTCTGAGATGACATGCAAAGTAAAACAAGCTGAAATATGAACACAAACCAGACCATACACACAGTTTCATTGTGGGTCAGGATAAAGTTTTGTTCCGTTAGCAGAGTACACACAGTCGCTCTCATAACCAATTAAGTGTCAATATAAACACCTGAGGATAAAACAAGATTCATGAAGTCCTCGTTGAAGATGTAAAGACTTGCTTCTGAAAAAGCCTAAAATATTACCTTCACTTAAATCGTGGGTGAAATTTGCTTACAAAAGTAGCACTTTGTGTCAACTCCTTTCTACTGAACCACAGCTACGAGGCACAGAAGAAATCTAAGCCCTTCTCTTACATGGGAAAGAGGAGGCATTCTTGACACATTAATGGATATTTCAAATAATGATTAAGACCATAACAATAACTGACAAGTAGTCACTAGGCAAGCAGAGAGTCATATCTGTTTGAAAGGCTACATAAGTTTTATGAGAAAGCAGGTAAAATGTAAAACATGTATGCAACTGCACTGTACATCCTTGCATTGTCACTACCAGTGTATGCACATACAAATAAATACAGAATGAGAAAGACAAACCAATTTTAAGTGTAAGACCCTGTGTTGACTGTCAAATGACTGAGTATGAACTCACAAGCTGTATCAGGTATTACCAAAAGAAATTCTAGCTTGGGTACTCTACAGAAAACAGAATATTTGTGATTAATCTTTAGCTATGCACCATTGCTTCAAAAATATTATTGTTTTCAGCCACTGTTATATCAATCAAGTTGAATATTTTCCTTAACTCTAAAACACCAGAAAGCAAATTTTGTTTTGTACATCCTGATACTGTGAATGAGAGTAGAATGAGCAGCACTGAAACACTGCAAAGAAAGCCGCTCCCGAGTCATTTCTGACAACTAGAATAGCAAACTCCAGCTTGGATTGCCAGTTCACTTTTGCCAAAAGAAGAGATTGAGATAAGCATCTGACTGTAAAGCTCATCCAAAAAAATAGCATATGAAGAAAGAATTAGTTTCTGCTGAGCTAAAGCACAGGATAAGAAGTCTGGAAATATGAATTTTAATCTTAGTGACAGTAACACTGCATCAAAAGTAACTCCACTGACATTAATAACTATAGAAGATTTAAGATTAGCTTAAGCAAGGTCAGAATCAGCATGTAGGTTCTGGGCCCAGTATTATTACAGACTCCCACTGTGATCTTGGGCAAAATCCATGTACTGATGAAGTGATTCCATGGAGTGATTTTAGGAGCCTTGAATTTTAGATGACTACATTAAGCAATCTTAAAGCAAAGCAACCACAAAAATGATGTACTTAAAGTGCTCTAAAAATCCTGAGCTTAGCTTTTCTATGATTTAGATGTCTCCCTTTTTAAAAAATTATTATCCTTATAATGATGACCATTTTCATAACAGTGGCATCCCTCTTTACTGAAAGTAAATTATTTTAAAAGAGGCAATGCAGAAGCATAAAATTATATTTAATTTACTTCCTCAGATTTATCAATTACTGTTCATGTAGACTAAAAAGCAAGATAGAGAATATAACACTTCTCAAAGAAGAAAGCACACCAAAAGAAAAACTAGGAATATTTGTTTCTTGTTTTCTTTGAGCATTTAGCAAGTCATGACAAATTTCCCTCAGCACAGCTATGACTCCTCCAAACTAATTTTTACCCACCTGTAAAGAATATATGTTTATACATCTGGGTATATGGTACATTTCTTGCTATAAATTGCTAGTACTCACAGATTTCTCACATTTGGAGGTGATGTCGTTATATATGCACAAAACTTACAAATTTACATTTTAGAGTGAGCAATTTGTTACTGTGGCTTATTTTGAAAATGTTTTTTGTATGTTTAGAGGTTTTTTTTTCCACATTATGACCGGTGAGAGAAAAGATCTAAAATATGTTTCTCTACTAGCAAAACTTGCTAGACCTCAAATTTCATTCAGTTGCGAAAGCTAAACTGAGAGTCTCAGAAAATTATGTCCTTGCAATTCAGATGCCACAGTTCAAAAGAGAAGATTCCTAGAATGTTTCAGGCAATTTTGAATCAGAAAAAAAAAAAACTTGAAAAGAGCAGTTATGAGCCAATGGCGTGAACTCCCAGCTGTGAGAACGTATTGCAGGTGAAGCATGTTGTGCTTCAAAAACCCAAGCTTAGTGAAAGCCCCTTTGAGTTCATGAGATGAAGATAGGTATGGGGCAGACACTGATTTCCTAGGTAAAGTTCATCTCCAAAAGGATACATTTCAAATATCTTCAGTCATTAACACTTGTGCATGTTTCCTAAAATAGGTGACGGTATATGACACCTTCCCTAGGAATGATACTCATTCCAATCCTCTAATTTCCATGATGCCTCCTGACGCTCTAACTGCAACATATATTTCACCCATCTCAGAATTTGTACATAATTTACAAATCTAGATGAAAATGGAGATGTCTAAAATCTACCATCAAAGGTACATCAGTAACGTCCATCCTATGGGATACAGAGAGAGGAAGAGCAAATGATTGTTTCCACACGGAGATTTTAACTCCTACAGCAATGGTAAAGATCATAAAAGAAGTAACTACCATCTTAGTAGTGGACTGCAATCTCTGACAGAATTTAAAATCTCAAGAGATTTTACATATAAAACTTACCCCAAAGACTTTGAGAAATATTGGAGACATGAAGATTTTTCATAGGAACTATGGAAAAGTACAAGTAAAATCTGTTAACACTATGAAAAGAAACAGATGATGGGCTCTGAGGGCAATATTCCCACCTTCCCAGCAGTGAAAAAGGGTTTTTATTTTGTTTTGGAAGGATTTTTTTTTAACTTTCTCTCTTGTGCCAAGATTTTCTACCATAAATTGAACTACGTCTCACGGGAGTATCAAGCATAATACAAACAAAGCAACTGTGCTTTTGATGAACAAACAACTTCAAAGAGTACTAGCATGTTTATCTTGAACACAGGGTTCCCACCAGAGCACAGATGAACGAAGTTCAGTTTCCAACAGGACATCTCTCTGCCAGAGCTCAGCCACAAGCATTTATGAGGGGTGGGAGGAGGTTTTATCATCAAATCAATTTTGGAGTCATCATTTTTTCTGTGTTGCAAGTATGTTTCAGGATGCCACTGGGAGCAGAGTGGATATGGCTTTCTCTTAAACAAACAAAAGCTGCCTTCAGGAGGAAGTCTCTCAGGAAACAGCCCTTAAATCTTGAAACGTATGTGTCTTAACACCTGTCAGTCTTCATGGAGCCCCATTTTGCCTAGAGCTATGTAAAGAGACCTAGGTCTACACTCAAAATAAAAGTTAGAGATTAGCTTTGAAACCACAGTTTGCTAGTACACTTTCAAATAAATGGCATTTCGTATTTCCATCAGCCTAAAATGTACTTATTGTAACACCAATAAATGAAATCTCAATAAAGAACAGAAAAAGCTTATTTATATATCTCCAGGAAAAAAAAAGGAAACATGAATTGTGAACTATGCAATTGCTGTCTATCTAAGCAAACTATCTTCTTGGACCTGTATTCTGTGATTCTATGACCCATCCTTTGTAGGGTAGAAACAGATTTCAAGAAAGTTAATATAGAAGAAGCCATTCATGGAATTCTCTCCAGCTCTAGATTCACAGATATGAATTGCCCTACTCATATACCAACTATTACTCCATATAAAGGAAGGACAGAAGTAAGAGACATCCTCTGATTCTAGAAACAAAGACTGATTTCTATGCAGACTTCTATGCAATGTTATTCCATTTGTGGAATGCTAGGAAGGGTCAGAAGAGGTTAGCCTGTGACATCAAAGACAGGTAAACAAGTACCATGTTCAAACAGATCTTCTCACAGAGTCTGCTAAGCTTCAGTCCCAAAACAACTCTCTGTAAAGAGGCAAATGCAATTATCTTATGAATTCATGAGGAAGTTGAAATTTTGTAGGAAGCTAATGACAAGGAGCTGTTTTAATTATTCTCCAACTCGCTGACTCCACCTTTATCAGAATATATTAAATAAAATGTATAGATGCTGGAGACTGGAATGCTGCAGTTCATAACTACAATTAACCACTATTAATTAATAGCTGAAAGATAAATGAGCCATGGGATCCATTTATTCCTGTGTTGGGAGTATTTAAATTCACAGTAGGATGCCAGCCCATTTTTCACAGCAGTGAATTAAAGGAAGTGTGAATCAAAGCTCACTGCTATAAGATGCAGAAGATATTTTTCAGATCTGTTTGGTTGCTATCATTTAAATGGTGAAAGAAGAGATGATAGATGCACTAAAAATTCACTATAACAAAGAGAAAATGATAGCATTTCCCATCCAGAGAGATGGAGTCTAGGCCTCAGACTTTCCCCTCTTACCCAGTTCCAGCTCTTCAGGGTGGACAAGGAAGATGGATTTCCCTGAAGCTGCACAATGCAGGTGTTACTCTGCTCTCTGCTTACCTGGAGTGCCAAACTACTCCTGGCCAATAACACAGCATGCTCAGCATGTGATCAACACATTCAAGCAAACATTCATGATCTTGCCTGTTTCTCCTTTGTCTCAAGGACATACTATTCCTCACATGGATTCTTAAAATTCAGTCAAGACTGGTTTTGTCCTCTATTGTCTGTTTATGTTTACAACATCCCAGCCAATGCTTGCTCTGAAATACACAGGTACTTTTCCATGGCTTTTCCAGGAGAGTTAAAAAGTGATATTTTTCCTCAGAACATGTTGCAAGATAGCAATGTTCTTTCCAGAACCATGAGAAAGATTGTCATTTAAGCCTCAGCTGAGCAATGATTACCATCATTATCAGCAATTGATTTGACAGCAGCCTGAGGCTTGCACAGGTTAAGAAAGTGGAGCTTTAACTCCTCACGTTGGAAAAGCCGAGTGAGGTTGTCATATTCTCCAGCTGCTTATGATAAAAAGGAAAGACTGTCCAGAGAATTATCTCATGACAATATAAAAGATTTGGTTCCTAGTCTACAATTCAGAAAAGTGTTCAAAACAAATAAAGGAGACTCTATATTGATGTGATAATGTAAGTTCTAAAGAAGGGAAATAACTGAACCTTGGAAAGTCTGAAATTCAGATCCATTTTCTGTTCAAAGGTTGTCTTTCCTAACTGGAGTTCATTAACACTGGAATTCATATGCTATGGAAACTCCAGGATTTTTTATTCAATTTTCATTCAAAATAAGAAAATAAAAATATTTGTCAAGGGGAAGAGCAGAAAGTCACCATGCTATTTTAACTGGAGAAAGTAGAAAAATTGTGTTGTTGTCAATAAAAAACATTTTAATATATCCTGTTCATTAAAATCAATTTAGATTCCATTCAACACTGAAATACATTGTTTTTCAACATTATGATGCCTCAAAGAAGCTGGAATGCAATGCCACCTGGCCCCTATTCTCCTGTAAGTACCACATTTTACTTCACTTGCAAAAACCTTTGGTTTTTAGAAACTTTCTTTTCTATCAAAAGGCCTTCAGCAAGAACCTCCTCAAATATCTTCTCAAAGCTTCATTCTGAAAAAGGATCTCCAAATTCTCACAAAACCACGCTTCCCTGAAATGGTTTAATATCTCCTTCTCCCTTTTGAGATCAGAAACAACAGATTTCCAGGCAGGATTTTGACACTTCCAGATCTCCAGTATCAAAATCAAATACTTGACATCAAAAAGTATTTATGGATAAATATTTCTAACTTTCTCTCTCTTTTCTCTCTCTACCTGAATTTTTCCAGCACAATTTTAAGTGAAGATTTGAGATGATTCTTGCAAGAAAGCCTTTGTTTTGTTCTTGATGCTGACATCATAAGATCTTCTCAACGTCTAAGAATTTTGTGGTAAAACATTTCAATGATAAAGCCTTTAAGAAGATAGGACACAATTCTTGCTCATAAAAAACTGTCAGAGACTCTAAATAACCTTAATGTGAGTTACTACACAGTGATAAAGGACATCATTATTCCCCAGTAATACGCAGATGTTATCACTTTGTGTAGGAAATATCAGACCTGCTCATTTGCTGTTTATTTACAATGAAAAGTGAGGAATATGTATTTAATTACTGGTGTGAATCCTCAAAAGAATATGATTCCATTAATGATAGACATATAGTACAGTGAGTTCTTTCCCACAAAAAAAAAAATACTAAAAACCCTACATTTTGGGCCACACATTTTTTTTCTGAATACCTGTTGTACCTATAAATACTTACTTTTCCTATGTGGTGGATTTTCAGCAAATTCATATGGGCTGGACATGCTAGAGAGGGATCCTTGCTTCTCCAACAGTCATTTAGTCCTGCTTTCTGCTGTAGGGCTGCATGAGGAGTGCAAAAGGAATCCCTGCCAGAGCATGGGATGAGGGCACAGACACCAATGGAGCTTCGGTGGTGTTGGATCTTATACACAGTTGCAGTGGGCCAGGACAGTCCCACTGCTCTGCTCAGTAGGTGTTGCTCTCAGTTTGGGCCAGGCTCATATTCTCTGGCTGTGATGACCCCTCCATGCTCGGGTCTGCAGGACAGAGATGGGCTCTTGACAGCACCATTCTTGATTGCTTTGGGATGTAAGGAGCTGTATAAGTCACCACCATGTGGCCCATGTGACAGGAACGGTTCAGCTAAAGAGATTAGGAAACCTTGCTTTGCTGAAGCCAAAACATCCTCACATTTGTAAGGATGGATGATAATGCTTCCTTGTTCCTATGAATCTTAGCTAGCTTAGATCAAACTCTGTCATGTTGGCTGGAGACAGAGACTGCAGTTGCTTTCTCAATCCCACTGCTTTTCCCAGTGAAATAAGAATACACTGGTTTATGGCTTCTAACCCCACATGAAACAGTGAGTATCAGTTAATGTTTGTAGAACTCTGTTGCTGGATCTTCTCTCTCTTGTGACCTCATCAATGAAATTCCTCTTCCAAGCTACAAGAAGAAGAAGAAATGTAAATTAATAGCATAACAGATCATTAACCCAGAATACAATTCTCTCCACAAAATGCACAATGTTAAAAGGACATAACTGAACACTCTGGTCTTCATTTTTAACCCCATTGCCTTACCTCCAGTAGCACAACCAAATGTAATTACAGCCAGCAGCAAAAGGAAAATCAAGATCACAGACTCAATCCTGATTAAAATAAATAAATACAGAAAATATAGAAAGCATATGGGCACTAAAGAGCAACATATGGATCACGTCCTGAAGTACAAGGCCTACCATATGCTTGCAGAGCCTGGTTCAAAGGAAAGCCTCTCTCCCTCCTCCCAATGTCTTTGGCTAGGTCACGAATCAGCTGCCTCCCAACATCTTGTGCCATTGGGTAACTTTGCTTTTGAATAATAAAGCAAGCTTCAGCTCAGCATGGGGAGAATCCCAGGTAGAAAATGGACAGATGGCTGGTCCCAGTTAAGCAGGCAAAGACTGAGACGAAGCATTCCCTTTTGCCTTCTCTCAGGCCAATCCTTGCATTGTGCCCTACACCAGCTGTATGTATCTAACCCTCTTTACCTTCTATTTCCTTAAGAAAATAGTTCTTAATTTTTTTTGACCTCCCATGCTGACCTGTCAGCACTGCAGGGAATGTTAATGAGCTGTTAACATTGCTTGGGATATGGCATTCAACCAGTTTGTGGAGTTCTTTAGCCCCTTCCTACCAAAGCCTGTTTTTTCATGCTTCACTGGCCCTAACCAAACCCATCTGCCTGTAGATGTCTAGCATATGTTATGTGCCTGGCAGTGCCCTGCATGAAATGATGCCTTGCAGCTCTTTCAGTGTCTGGCATATGATAAGGACAACTTAGATAGCAATCAAGGAACAGGATTGCTCATGTGTGAGGCTAGAAGAGGAAAGAGACAGTGATGACTGGGCCCAAAAGAGGATTTCCTGATGTACTGTAACTGCAGCATTGAAAAGAAGAGGTAGATTGCCCTAGAAGAATGCAAAACTAATGCTGAGAACTTAGAAGCACCAGTAAACACCAAGGTCCTCACTGCTGCATGAATTCCACAGCCTTCAAACATGAAATGTATTTGTAATTATCAGTTGTGTCAGTATGATCAAGGGGAGCAAAGACAAAAGCTCCCTGCTAAGGGAGACTTGCTGTCTTCAACAGATTGGTCCAGGGAACCACGCTGGGACTTGGCTTTTCTTGTGCACAGGAGCAGCGTGTGCTCCAGGCTAGTAGTTGCTGCTGACAGCAGCACTGATGCTAGCCAGCTGCAGGGCCATCACAGCTCCTCACCCCCAGCCAACAGCCCTTGGGGAGGTGAGGAGAGGGCTGACACATAAGCTGACCATATGTCCAAGGGGTGCAGGGGAAGGAAGGACTCCTATCCATGGGACTACACTGATAGCCCAGTCTATCCAGTCAATGTCTCTCTTCCTCTGGCTTTTGGCACAGGGCAATATTCAGTTTCACTTTTACACTGGGCCCACTTACAGAGCACACACTATGGCAGACCTGGTCCATATGGGTCAATCTTCCCTACTAGGAATAGCTTCCCATTTCAGATTACTCCAGGACTGTCAAATCTGACCATTCAGAACTCAAGACTCAGAGCTTAAAGACCACAAAGTTATCTTAAAAAAAAAATAATCAATTTTAAACTAATAGTCACATCTTCTTTTCAGGTTTTAAATCATGATTTTTTTATCAAGTTCCTAAATTTTCTCTTCCACTTGGGAGAACCACCTAATTCTAGAATCCTAAGAACTCTGGCTTAAGGAAAAACATTGAGATAATCCAGATAAGACTGACATTTAGTCATGCCATCATCTATTTTTCATGACAATGTTAATGTTGATGTAAGAAAACTTGCATTTCCTGCCTCTGCTGTGTATTCAAATGGATTTAAATTTCCATTAACATAAGGGGGTTATTATTTCATTTCCTTGTTTATTTTGGAGCTGATCTTATAAAAAAGAAAAACAAAACAGAAGGAGATGGACAAATAAGGATAGAAGTGGAAAAGCTGAAAGCCTCAGACTGAGTTCTTCTTGTGTTACAAAATAAGTCCAACAACAATTGCTCAGAGCTCAGATTAGCCACAGCTAAAACCAGAGAGAAATTTCATACTGTAGACGTCTGAAAGTTGAAGTATTCAGAGGACTAGAATTTCAAAATACAACTCTACATTAGGTCTACACTTCAGCTCCTTTCCAGTCTGTGCTTGGTACTTAGTTCTTTCTGGAGAACATTGTGATCCTTACTCATGACAATTATTTCACTATACAAGGTACTACTCAAGCATGCAGAACAATACCCATTCCTCTCCACAGACAGATTTGTCTTCCTCACACTCCCATGCACACCTAACTGGATTGCCTTCTAATACTCATGAAAAAAAGGAAAATCTCCTAAAGAGTCAAAAAAAACAAAGCATGGTAAGGGAAGGTGACTTACAGCTCCTTGCCTTATCATATTCCCCTTTGTGATTAGTTTTTCCACACACTTTAGATTGTTTCACAAAACATACTGTTCTCCTATTCAACAAACTGGCACAGTATAAAATAATACAAAACTCACCAATTCCTGTTTATTAGAAACAGCTGGTAGAATATATTTTAACATAGTTGCTATATGAAATATATCAACTTGATCTCCATTTCTTACACAGCTCAAGACTCTAGACAAACCCTGTTTTCCAAAACCACACCATTAATTGGAAAAGTCAAGCCAGAAACACAATTAATACAGAATATAGGAATTTCAAAGGACTATCCTAATTCTATCTTTACTATCTAACTAAAATACATTGAAAGCATAGGAAATGCTACGCTTAACTACTGTTGGCTGTACAAAACTTGTACAGTCTACCAATGAAAAGTGTTCACCTTCTGATAGTGAAAAAAAGATCATTTATTAAACAAAATATTTCAGATGAAATTTCCATCTATAGTAAGATTTGTATTAAAAATTAAAGAATTATTGTGAAATATTTGGCTAAATGTATATAATAACAGTGGCATTTTCTTGTCTTTCTTTGACTGTTAACAGTCATAAATTTTCATACAGTAGCTTACATAAGTTTAGACAAGAAAAAAAAAACACAAGACATTTATTTAAAGTTATTGAGTAACTTAGTTTGAACCTAAAATATGTATGTGATCAGATAAAGTTTGATGCTTGCTCCTGTCAAATTTAAAGGGAGGAGATATGAAGGAATAGTGAGAGCACTAGTCTGTGGAGTTCTGGTTATTAATTTCAGTTGTCTTGTAGACTTGTCACATTACCTCGTAGGAACAAAACATTAATCTTGTCATAAAACTCAAATCCTAACTAATCTACCAGACAGGATATTTCAATAGTTAATTAAATTGACTTTCAGATCCTCAGAAGGAAGAGAGCGCAGAAATCCATTAGTATTTGTAAATTATAGATTACATTTGCATGGACTGACTCTATGTGTTTAGATCCTCTTGTGCTCCTGAAGTGTGAATGTCTGCATATATCTAATGCAGCAAAGGACAGAGATTCACATTTCAGATTGAATGCAAAAATCTAAAAAAATCTGTGTCTATCAAGTAGAAGGATAAGAAAAAAACATGTAGTTGACTGGAAGCAGCAACAGGAGTTGGAAGTAAAACTTTGTTCAATTGCAAGATACTCATAACCATGCCCACCTATAAAACACAATGGTTTTGTCAGTGAAACTGCTTTTCCTGTTTCTCTAGGTAAGAGCAGTCTTGGAGATTTTATTCTGATGTGAACTTCAAAATTTGGAAGTTAGCATCAAGAAACTGTTAACAAAAAAAAAATATAGGAGGAAAAACCTAATTGCTTCCAAAATAAAGAAAAGATCACATTGATGAAGTAAGAACTATCCATTGCCAAAAGTGGTTTATTTGGAAGGCAGAAGATTTGCAAAATATGCAAACTAATTCTTACTCAAGTTAATTCATGGTTCAAGAGGGAAGGAGAGAGAATGTGTGTGTGTGCGTGTGTGTGCGTGTGTGCGAGCAGGGAGCACAGCATGCCTTGCGTAATTCTGGTTAGGAGGAACAACTGGGCAGAAGCCAGACCTGGATTATCTCAAACTGATAGAGAGAGCACACACATTTAGAAAGAAGAACAAATGCCAAATATGCAGCTCCTCACTCCCATAAAACATAAGGTGTTTTATTTCTGCATCAGATGTTTCAAACACAATTGACTTCTATTAAGTTTCAATGTAAACCACTTTGCTTTCCTAATGTAGCATGAACTTTAACTGTGGCCATTTCAGAGACATTACATGGATATCATATTATGAAAGAAAAGATACACATTTGCTGTCTCTCAGAGAATCTTCTCTTTTTCCCCACCTTTGTATCTCATCCTGTCTGGAACCTGGACTTTGTTAGTTTTTATCTCTTTCACATTTATATCCATACATATGTTAAAAGAATAGGCAAAAAAAAAAAAAAGAGTTAGCATTGTTTGGGTTTAGAGCATGTAAATATAAAGGAACTGAAATAAAGTGTTAACTAGATGCTATTTACCGGTTCACAGTTAAGTATTTTGCAGACATCAAGGAAGAGAATTCCCCTGTCATCATGAAGGTCAGCTAACCAAGTGTTATTTGCAGTGGGCAGAGCAGTTGTTTTAAAATATTTCTGGCAGAAGAGGCATTATTCTGCATTCACAGTTACTGGAATGTGCATTATATTGCATTACTGATCAAATGGCAGGACAGTATGAAGGATTTCATTTAATCAGGCAATGAGAAAGGCTGCTGATTAGTTGGCTACTTACGCTCACAGGCTAAAACCTGATCACAGGTTTTCTAAGAGCAAATTAAGGGTAAAGCAAAGGAAAAGTCAGAAATTTCAGCCAGCAAGCATTCACAGGACTCTCCAGGTTTGATTCACAAAGTTGTGCAGCCTGAGTTCCAAGTTTCCAACTCAAAATCTCACAAGCAAAAGCTAGATGCCCTTGTTTCAGATCAAGAAACTAGGGCTGCACATTCTTTATGAGGGCTCTGGTGACAGTCACTTCAGGTGCAGGTCTACAGTTCCTGCTGGACACTTTGGCTCGTGTTTTGCAGGATGCATTTTGCCTGCTTTTTCATCCAACTAATCCTATTCCTTCCTCAAACAGCCACAGAGAAACAGATCTATAATCATCTACAAGAAAAAGAAAAAAGCAGAAATCTTATCCTGAAGACTATTATTCCAAATTCCAAAACACGTGCTACCCTTTCCTTTAAAATAGAACTCCTGGGAAGTGCCACCACTCTGTCTGAGAGGGCTGGTACACTCAGCCTGGCTTGTGCTACTCTGGCCTGGTTTCTCCAAGCTGGGTCTATGTTCTGCCTGCTTCCAGGGTTGTTCTCCTAGAGGATATGGGCATATAGACCCTTAGCAGCAACACTTCAATCATACAATGCAATTATTTCTCAGCATCAGCTGCCAGAAGCTTTTCAAGGATGTCCAAATTAGCCAGTTGATCCAGAACCAGCCATAAAATGGCCTGAAGCTATTCAGGAGCTCTGGAATATTATCTACAGCCTCTTCAGTGGAAGCAAGAACTGTCAGAGGGATATACGTTAACATCTTTGTGCTCTCTGAACTACATTCTTCCAATGTAGTTCATATCAAAATAGAAGAGGAAAATGATGTCCTGTCTTAGGAGCCTGCACCAGCTGCAAGAACAAACATCAAGTGAACCCACTGCGCACAATGGATGAAGTGTGAAATTAGTTCTGTCATCTCCACACACACCATGGTGAACCAGGCCTTCCTGAGAGGTTCAGCAGATCAAAATTTCCAGTTGTTCAATCTGAGACCAAGGCAAGTGTACACAGGATCCTGCCCCACTCTTCTCCATTGAGCTAAGCGGTCAAAATAAAAAAGAAGAGGCTAAACAAATCAACCGGGAGAAGAGATGAAGATGTAAGGGGTGGAAAGAAATGACCACTTCATCTTTTGCTGCTTTCAGAGGATTCTAATTAGGAATCTGGCAGTGCCACCCCCTCAGCGGGAAGCCCACATTATTAACGCTGGCATCAAAAGCAAGCCGACTGCAATCTGCAGGAGCGGCTGCCGAACTGGCACAGCCTTCCCTCCCATTCTTGGCCGAAACACCAGAACAGATGTTTGAAGGGTTGGTGTTTCTTTTCCTATCCCTATCCCTGCTTTGCATGACCTTATGCCAGAGATTACATGTACAAATGCCAAGGTAAAGGTTCTTAATGGGTCAAAGAAACATCTATAAGAGGATATTTCTTTTCAACATTTCTACTTTTAAATGGTACATCGAGGCTGTGAGTGAGCATACAGTCCTGTGGGGGACACATAGAAATGTATAGCCATTCAGCTGTAATTATAGTAATCTAGTATAGTGAGTGCAAAAAAACAATGGCCTTTCCTCTCTTGTTATTCTGAATCATTTGTAGATGTTCATGTTTTAATCATATTTTTCCACATGAATCAATATGAGAGCGAGAGCGACAGAGAGATAATTACGTGCACAGAACAAATATTCTACCTAACTGAGGTTGTGCTGGGAAGAGCTGCTTGTAATTAATGAAGTACTGCCACAGACTTGTCAAGTACAACGAGCTCTTTAAGGGTAAGCCATCATTTCAAATTGTGAGTGCACTGAAATTTAACGAAATTGGAAGGAAAATAATAAAGTTTTGCACCATCTCTCACAGCATCAGCTTCTGACTGGCAAGAAAAGGAGGTTTGCACATGGAATGTAGAAGTTGCCTGGTGTCCAGTTGTGCTGTGAATGCAAAGCGCAGCCTCAGCTCATTCATGTGATCAAGAGGCACAAAGAGGCATGGAATTAAAGCAAAGTGTTATGACTTCAAGGTTGAAACACTAAATGTTTACTTCAACCTCTTTCTCACAGAAAATCTCTACCTCACATCAAGGAAAACAAAATCTCTAAGATGCTGAGGATTTTTAAGGATACATTTTTCAGTAGTATCTAGGACCTACTTTGAGTACAGACTTGGGGGAAGGGGGCGGGGGAACAAGCTCAAAATAAACAAACTATTCCTTTTTCATATAAATTCTAGAGCAAAGCAGTGGAACAACACTCTGATCTACCAAACTTTCAAGAAGCGCTCCAAGCCCTAGGCTTTCCAATTCCTTCCTGTTAAATTCAACTTCCAGCATTCAAATGAATGTTATAATCACTCTATTGCAGCAGTCATCTAGCTTAAATTATAATACACTACCAGCTCAATGTGCCAAAAGCACTTACCTCTCTCTCTTTCCACACTAGTTCTCCTATTTCTCAGCTTTTAAATACCTCCTTGTTCTTTCTACGCATTCATCGTGCAACATAATTTATTTCTGCAACACATCATTACAGCAGGAGAAGTGTGAGAGTAGGTGGAGACAGTAGACACATAGAGGTGTGAATGGGTGGTAACATACTAAGTGCTATAGTCACCAGTCAACACCTTAAGGTTTCAAAAGAAGGGAGAAAAGAGAGGAAGAGAAATAAATGTGTCTTCGTGTGCTTTATAAGTTTCACGAATATCAGGGAGCTCTTTTGCCAAAGCAGACATTGCCTCACAGAGGCATATGCACAATGCACATCAATTACACGCAAATAAAAGACAGACCTGTACATATGCCAATATCAGCACTCCATCATCTATCCTTTACAGGGATGATTCTCTCTATCCTCTCTCTTGGCAAATAAAAGACAGACCTGTACATATGCCAATATCAGCACTCCATCATCTATCCTTTACAGGGATGATTCTCTCTATCCT
Organism: Urocolius indicus; assembly: GCA_013401255.1. NCBI lineage: Eukaryota > Metazoa > Chordata > Aves > Coliiformes > Coliidae > Urocolius > Urocolius indicus. The sequence goes on from WBNH01008208.1 coordinate 307,456, forward strand.
CTCTCTTGTTGCAAAGCTTCTTTCTCTACAAGAAGGAAACAGATTGTTTACAGGTGAGGCAGGAAAGCCCCCACCATTTCACACATGCATCCAAAATAGCATTCCCAGGCACAAGGCAAAGACACTAACTAACAATAGGGAAAATTTCTTACATTTTTACATTCATATTTTTCTAAGAATTTTTAGCATTATTCTTCCATCCAAAATCTTTTGACACCTGATTTTTACAAGGACTTGAAAACTTTTGTTTATGTGTATACTCCAAATCATATTCATCATTATTTCCCCGTAACATTCAGCACAAGGAAGGAGATATCAGAGGCTCAAAGATTAGCTGTGAAACCCTATAACTTCAAGTGTCCAGAGATGAGAGATCTCAGCCCATGCTAAAAGATGGAGATGAAAAGCAATCTGAGAAGATACAAGAGGAACAGCCTCCTTACATGTGACAGATGATAGAGAAACAAAGGAGAATAGATTAAACAGAACATAATTTATAATCAGTTTGACAAACATCCTCAGTAAGATCAGGGGAAATTGTATTCAGTATTGACTAAAAACAAGGCCTGGATTCCATAACAAATTATTTCCTGGGAGATTCTTTTTTTCATGAAGATGTCTACAGCTGTGTCTATTTAGTTTTAGCCTCAGTGAAGTGTACTGTCATCATTCAACTGTTTTATAAGTGGGTCACCCTCAAGAGACAGCATAAAATGCATTTCACACTTCCAGAACCACAGAGGGAACCACTTTCCTCTGTTTTGCACATTAGCAGCTTACTGTAATCACTATGGAACACTTTAATTTCTTGTGTACATTTCTCTCATCTGCTCTAGAGACTTTCTTGCCATCCCTGCTATTTGTGTGTACTGCAGAGCCATATGATTCTTTGCTCACTGCTGCGCCTTCAACAGGTATTTTTTTCTTAAACGTGGGAAATCTTCCTTTCCAATTGGGCCATCATCCAATCTTTACAGAGAATACCTTACACGAGCAGGTGCTTCACATTGAGCAAAGATGCCCAGAAATTCATAAGCTGATACATTTAGACAAGAAACATTGCCAGCTTAAGCTTCCTCATTACCTCTAAATTCCATTCTATCTAATGCTGCATAAATGAAGAAAACAGGCTCGTAAAGCCTCAGCACTTCTGCAGCAGCCAGAAGTGGTTATGAGTGAGATGTACATGAACAAAACATAAACAAATTCAAATATTAAAAATAAATGATAGCCAGGTCCTGTTTTCAAACAAGGACCTCCTAGCAACAGATTGTGATGTCTTCCTTACCTAGCTTTCAGTGGCAGCCTTACAAGAGTAGCATATATTTTTGATACTCACATTTTCAAGGGCTGATCATTAGAAATGGATCTGTGCAAAGAAGGAAATGTATGCATATGTTTCTTCATAACTGCAAGATGAGCAACAATCAGGTACAAGTAAGCCATCAGTCACTTAAATACAAGTGCACATCTTCGAGCACCAAAGATGTATCTGGCCAAATTCAACTGGTAAGCAACATGGAGGCTGATGGACATATCCATATTGATACGTTGGCGTGTTCATTTCTGGGTGAGTCAATGCCTCATCACATGTTTTGCATTACAACTATTTTTTCGGTACTTGCAAAGAAGACAGTGCTAAATTGGTGTAGTTTCAGAATTCCATTCCACTTCCATGGAAGCTGTTCACACATTTTGTAAAGAGGTGTAATCTCTTCTTCTGCTAAGAATGCTGTGGTAATAGAAGGCCCTCATCATTGCTGTATAGTGCAGCAGAAGCAGGAAGACAGACAAGGTGTATTTGTAGATGACTTAATAACTTTAATATTTTTAGTAATAGATCTTTCCACTGGCTTAGCCTCAGCACTGCTGCAATTTCTTATTTACTCACATAAAGAGAAAGTGGTTGTGGGGATGTAGCTTCTCTTAGTCACTCTCTTATTCAGTTGAAGTGGAGCTGAGGAACTGAACCACATTCAATTTAAGCTTGTAGAGTGCCTATTTGGGTGGAGTTTTTTTCTCCCTCTCCCTTTCCTTCTTTTCTTAATCCAAGATTCAAACAGGAAAGCAGCACTGTTTTCCACTGAAGCCAGGGTGCTTTGGGAAACATCTCAACAGGCTTTTGAAATCTTATTTCCAGGATCTAGGAGAGCTTTCCAAAAAGTGCTGTGGCCCACCCACATCCAAACAGCTTCCACTGGAGGAGTCATGGCCAGCCCCAGCCTGTTGCAGGACACATGTGGGTGGGCCTCTGAGTTTTGGACACTTGCTGAAAAAAAAGAGAAAAATAATAATGAAAAATGGAAACAGAACTTCAAAGGGAACTAGTTGAAGCACTTAAGAAATTAATCATGTCTGGTGGAAAAGATGATTAGTGTTCTCTTGTGCTCTGTTTTTAAAGCTATTGATCTTGGACACAGGAAGTAGCTTTCATACTCTCCACAAACCACAGATGGTTAAAAGGATCCTGAGAGGAAGAGACAAAACACAACCACAAGGAAACTCCAGAGAGTAGCAGAACTCAAGGTGTGTCCCAAGGACCTGGTAATACCACTGAAAAGAGTGCATTGGAAAATCAGACAGCAGCAGCAGTGATTGCTAGTTTTTACTTCTCTCAGCTTTCTCAAACCACTGTCTAAGCTTTCTGCCTTTGAAGCAGGTAAGCTCTATAAGCCATTTTCCAACACACCAAATACACCACACCAGAAATACCAAATAAAACAATTTGCTAAGACTTTAGTGCTGTTTTCAGATCTACAGGCTATAAATAAATGGCTCACAAGCAGTAAGGCTGAGATAGAAATCATAACACAAAGACAACAAAGTCCTTCATCTAAAATATCTCTCTCTGGCCAATTTTGTGGACTCTGAAAAATGAATTTTCCACATAATAGACAATTATTTCAGAAAACACAAACTGTAATCTCTAAATTGCTTCCAATTTAGTATTGTTCAGGGTCAAGCTTTCTTATGGGAAGTACTGTCCATTTCCATCTAGAATCAAAAAACAATTAGATATAGGAAACAACCACAATTTCTCCATAGCTCAGATGGCACGTATTCTTGGTTTTATGGCAAAATAGATATCTTTTAATGAACTTGCCTAAGAAACTTGAAATTATGTTAGGTAATAAAATTGTGACAAAGTAAACAGGACAAAATTTTTCACCCGGGAGATGGTGGTGCTTACTCATAACTCTCTCTACACTGAAGTGAGACACTGAGCTTCCCATCGCAGCAGGGGTACACTGCATCAGGCTATTCAGAGGTCCTACTCTTCATGTCATCCAGAAATCCAGGCATTGGTCATTCTTCATCCTGAAATATATGAAAGCTTTTGTTTTAATACCTGTGTATTAGCATACTCATACTGGCAAAATACAAATTCAGGCAATGACATTTGTCTGTCTGCCATTTCCCTTAAATTAACCTCAGCTTTATGTACCTCATTCCTTTGTGGTAATGAGCAACAATTCTAATGGCACAATTACAAGGATGGAGCATAAGAGAAATAAATAGCAGGTGCAGGGAAAATGGGGCTGTTTAAGCTGGCAAATGTTCCCCCACATCTTTAGGAAGGAAGGTAGATGCTCCAAAATGCCTTCACAGAAAATAAAGTATATGTAAACTAAGCAAGGAATTGTTCCTCTGATCAGAACTCTCTTTCTAAAATCAATTCAAATAGCTAAAGCAGCATGGGAGCTCTTGATGACTATATTAACATTTTGACATTTCTTTGCACAGTCACTGGAACTACATTATTAGCAAGGATGGATCTAACAGCCTTATGTTCCACTGTGGGATAGTGTATTAGGAGCATAGAAAGAAGAAAAAAAAAAAATCACAATGAATTCTTCCCTATCCTTCTGACAACAGTTGTCTTCCCACAAGAAATACAAACTAGTGGTTTTCTGTCCAATCAGAGTATGCCCACACACAAGGAACCACTTGAGATAAAAACAAAAATTCAGACAGTTACTGAAATTGTTTAATATAAATCCGTAAACTTAAGAAAACAATTTTTGTTTCATCCTACTGGGTGTTTCAGAGGGTTTTCTTCCTACTTCTAGGGCTAAGGAAGACACACAAAAGAAATCAATAGTCAGAACACATTAGCTGCAATATTTCTTTGTTCTTTGAGAGCAGACAGAGGGGAAAAAGGGAGAATGTAGAGATGTGAAGGCAGGAGTTCCAATGATCTTAAAGCACAGAGCAAGTACATGTGAAATATAGGGTATCACAGTGCAGGATGGCCTAAAGTCCCATCTGGAAAACAAAGTGGAAATTTCCTGCAATGCATCCGAGATGCTCAGAGAAGCTGGGCTGCAGCAATCATAAAACAAGTCTCTACCACAACATACGTGACTGAAAAAGGATCAAACATCTAATTCATTAACAAGCAGAGCTGTGAAAAATGTTTCTCCTCAAGTAAAAGAAATATGCTTTGGCTACTTTATTGGCTCTGTAAAATGTGAGAATGTATTCAAAAAAAACAAAACGCCACAGGAACTTTTGTATGCAGAGCAATGTTGTCTACAGGTGAGCACATGGAAGCTGGGAGAGCCATAGTCTGTTCCTGGTACTGTCATCAGCTCACAGCAGCACACTGAGCACATGTCTGCATTTCTCTAAGGCTCACGTCACTCATCCATCATGGAGGTATTATAACCACAGACAGTTACATTGCTGGGTACTGTGCAAGCCAGGGAATGAATGACTGCAGGGACCTTTACATACCAGCGTCACAGAGGTTGTAGTAAGTGTTATTATTTAGCATTATTCAAGGACAGGCTCCAAATAGACGTATCATTTCAATTTGTTGTTGGTTGCTGAAGGCTTGCAATCTTTCAGGGCTTAAAATAGTTTACCTAAGAAATTATTACCCATCCTACTAACATAGTGTCAAAATTATCTTTTAAATATCAAAGTCCCACTGTCACAATGTTTACTGGTTTTCTACAATATTTTCAATATTATAGAATTAATTTAACCTCAGCAGTTGTTGCATTATATCCTCTTGTCATGCCAGACCTTCCTACTACAGCTGACACTTCCTTTCCTTCCTGTTAGACACTGGATCAATCTGCTTGGATCAATTTTCTGTAATTCCTGTTCAATGCACTCTTTACAGCACCCCAGTATCAGTCTGTATGTAAACTGCTGTAATTTACACGTTAGATGCACAGTTGAAGGATGCAAAAAAACAAAACAAACCTCTCTGGTGTTACTTTCTGCACTTACTCTAGTCCAGAGTTATTGAGAGCCCCAATTCTGACCTCAGATCCTTTGTATTAATTTGCTATTTCAGTTCAATTTGGCTTCAAAGGAAGTCAAATAGGGTGATGTGTTGCCTGATCAGGAAGAAAGTTCTTCTCATGTGCTGGTATGAGATCACATGAGTACATTGCAGGACAGAAGCAGCACCAATCCCAGACTTTTACTTTCTCTTGATTACAGTACTTCTGGTAAAGTATCTCTCAGTGAAGGCTTGAGAAAATTAATTAGGAAGCACTCTGAGATGTGAACAACAGAGTATTAATGTCATTTGAAGATGATCTTTATTAATCTCTCAAATTTCTGTTAGGAAAGGTTACATAAGCAATGTTCTATTATATAATACTTGCTTTGAGTCTTTCTTTTGCAGAGGAATAAAACTGAAATACAGAAGGGATGCTTTTGCAAATCTTTTAAACTGAGCTGTTAAATATCACCTTACTAATAACTTACCCCATTTTGCCATCTGAGCACCTCAAAAGGCATAGACAGGCCGTAGTGGAGGAAACAAAGGAGAAATATTAGGTATTTTTCCACAAAATGTTAATTTCATTTTGAAACCTAGTAGGTACTACCAGCCTGATGCCAATAAATGTTACAAAGAGTTTGATGTTTAAAGCGTCTATACTGAAAAAGGCAGAAGAAGAAAGAGACATTTAGTGTGGATGTCTCACATTTTCATATGGGTGGCTGACAGGCTAGGCTATAGGGTAAACCATAATATGCCAAGCACCACAGAGCCTGGAGCCAAGAAAGGGATAATATCAGGCAAGATCCAGTCTCTAAAGCCAAAACCACTGGCCTGAAAGCTTTCCTTAGAAGGTTTGCTGTTCCCATCACTGCTGGGATGAATTTTAACTCATTATTGATCAACAGAATTTTAAAATCAATTTTAATTAAATGAAAGATTTCTATCATGGCTTGTTCTATGTGGAAGTCACACAGATGACATATAAATATATGGAGACAGACCATGCAGAGTAGATTTGCAGCAGTTAGGCCCTAAACAGGTGAGAAAGAAGCCAAAATTACATCTGAAAGAAAATTTATTACAGTAATTTATCTACAATATCTTTCTATTTCTCCCCACCCTCCATTCTTGCCTTTGCTATTGGAATTTACTCAAAATTTGCTTCATTTATTTTTAACAAAGCAAGTATTTTAATTAGGTTTTTTCTCAGACTCCAAAATGACTGGAAAGGGTTAAGGGAGCCTACTACATCTTAGCTACTGAAAGCCACAGATTTCTCAGCTTGCCACAAATATTGAAGTCTTAGAAAGGGGACAAGGAGAGACAGATCTTCATCTGAGGCTCGGTCTCTACTGAAAACACTTATTTCAGATCTCAAACCACTCATATTTCCAGGACAGACAGGTGCTCAGATCTGCTGTGCAAGATATAATAGAAAGGATGGAGGTAACAAAACAAACTATCTAATGAGAAGACTGACCAACAACTTCAGGTTATCAAACAAACCTTCTTACTCCTTGCTGTACTGGATGAGCTCGAGCAGGCAAGTTACACCTTCCTCCTTTGAGAAGCAAGTGCGTGCTCCTTCAGCTAGAGCTGGGACTATCCTTGGGATGCCTGTTTCCTCACAATCCACCACAGAGGAGAACAAGGATTTTACCTCATTTCAGGTGCAGCTGGCTAGTTGACCATTCTGCTTACAGACAGATTCTGAGGGAATTCCACAAAGATCAATGGACTTCATCCACTCACACCCTTGTGCAAAGCTCAGAAAGATCCAATTTGCATCTTTTGACATGTACTTACTTTTAAGACTCCAGGTCCTAGCATTCTGCCTAAGGTAAAAGGTCATCATACTGCCAGTGTGATGAGTCACAAGTTCAATCCCCAAGCTCAAGCTTGGATTCAACTGAGGCTCCATAGTAGATCAATAGGAGGTGTCTTTGTCATACAGAGACAGTGCCGTACAGACTCATGAGACTCCTGTGTTCTTTACCACTAACATAAGGCTTTTCATGTACTACAGATCTTTACAATTATTAATTTATTAACATTAATTAATTAGTCATCACACTAAGCTCTCCGAGTAGCACAGTCATATGCTGATTCTTTAGGTAAGAAATCAAAGGGCCAAAGGGTTAAGCGACTTGCCGAAGGTCAAAGAGAAAAATCAATGGAAAAACTGGAATTAGAACTTTAAAAATATCCATTTCCTTGCTTTGTGCTTAATTCACTTTGCCTCACTTAATCAAAGACAACAAATAAAATAAGCAAGGTCCCACAAGGCTACTCTTAGCCAGAAAAGGGTTTTTTTCAGCTATAAGGTTTCTACCAAGCCCAGTTAAGATCTACAAGGCTTCATTGTGCTTTCAAATACAATGCACACTGCAGTAAATAGGTTATTTTACAACCCTGGACCAGTTTTCAACATGGCCTCAATCAGTGTTGTGCAAAACATTCATGTCGAACCACAAAATTACAATCAGTCTTTGTTTGAGTTGAGCCTGCGACCCTGGCCAGCAGCGGTTAGTCCGAACTCAGTCTGTGAACTGTTAGTCAAAGCTTTTTGCAATGTTTTTACCCTGCCTGGATTTCTCTGAATATTTATAGGCTGCTGCTCTACAGTGACTTTCATGTTCAAACTGTGTTGGCTGGCGAGGGTGGAAGAGGGATGTAAATAACAGAGTCACATGTTTTCCACTAGTCCCTCTTGTTTTGCTTCCAGTAAGAGACACGTGTTGCAAGAAAACAACTGCAAGGCTTGACTGTGGGACATTTAAATTAGTACAACGGTATTTCTACACACTTGAATGTTTTCAAACATTCAGCTATTGTGAAATAAGAAGCAACTGTTTGGATATTCAAGTAGACCAGTGGAATTAAAATTTGTAGCATTGCTCAATGTTTTAGAAGTAGGGATGAGAAATGTCTGTTGAAAAAACTCATAAAGAGGACTGTGAAGCATCAGCAGACAGAATTAGCCTGAAAAATCCACGCTGTTCTTTACCCTGTGATCAATGTATCCTAACAGAGGATCCACAAAGTTTAGTCACCACTGTGTGGAAACACACATTGTTGATGTGACCAATGGAGAACATTGAACACATAGTGGTTACTGTCATTGGTACATAGTACCAAGCATTGTGAAGAAATCAGAAAAGCATTCAGATTTCCAAATAACTTTGTCTGGTGTGCATAAGACATAAACAAGACCTTACATCATACATATCTTCTGCTTTGCTAATCCCTTAGATATACCTTTGCACATAATGGGAGGCTTTACAGATTTCCTACAGGGTTACTTTAGTTCTGAGACATAATGTGGAGGTAATTCTGATAAAGTCCACGTCCACACAGGTGTAGATTTGCCATCATCTGTAAAGGGGTTCACACATAATTGACTGTGCACACAACCTTGGGTTTTAGATGGCTTGCTACTTAAAACACAGAGCCAACACTATACAGAAGGGATATAAGCTGATGACACAATCTAGAGCTGATTTAGGAAATCAGACACTTATGGGCTACATCTGTTCAAAATAAGAGCTAAACAAAGGAAATATCTTTTTCTTGTGCTGATGGCAAACTATTATTTATTCCAAGAATTTGATGAAACAGAAATCTATCTGTATGAATGACAATTCATCCTGACTGGAGATGTCTACAAACCTCAAGCAGAGACTGCTGAAGTTAACTGTTTAAAGGTACAGCTCATAAGCAAATCAGAAGACAGACAGTCTATGGACATCTAATTGAAACTGCCTACAGCATCATAATACAAAAGCCAATCCATAGTAACATGAAAATTTTATGTTGACCCAAGCCCTTTGTAAAATGCTCAAATTTCTGATGAGTGCATATAGAGTTGCTTCCTCTGAGTGCAGGCTTTTTCTAAGAGATTTCCAGTAATTCCTCTCTCCCACTAGGAGAAAAATACTAGGAAAATTGTTTAGTTTATGATATTTTTGTACTTTTATATAAATCTGTTACAAAATCTAAAAGCATACAATCATAAGAGAGCAAAATATAAGGGAAGAACATGAAATAGGCAACAGAATTGGTTTCATTTGTTTATTTTCTTTCCCAAAAAGTTTTGTTACTTTTGGTGTAAGTTTTAGGGAGAAAGGAGATGGATTTCCAAGGTTGGCCCCTCCTTTGTCTGCTGCTTATAAAATTAGAGGGATAATTGCATTAGAGGTTCACAGAAATGTTCTAGTAATGCAGACTATATTTTGTTTCCCCTAGCAATTTTTAATATACTATGTGTCACTACAGCTTTTCAGTTTTGACTAAAAAAAGAAATATTTTTCCTTTGTAGCTATGATGAAAAGACAACATTTTCTATGGAAATAATAGTGTTTTTCCTTTTAGCAAGATTGTTCCTTTAGTAAGAAATTAATTTTTCAATGAAAAACTCACACTAGATAAAAAGACTTTCATCATTTCTAGCTCTTTGCTAATTCTCTTTCTGTATGAGAGAGGGAAGGATCTTTCCAGTTTTGGTTTTCTTGTTCTGTGCATCCTTCCTGTATTTGAACATAAGAGGATTTCAGCATTCATTACAACTGTAATACAGACTGGCTGAAACATGAGGAGTGCATCATATAGAGTAAAACACAGTTACATTACAATGACCTTTCATGATTATCTTGTACCCTGTCACAAGTTAAATGAGGTCATTACTGATGTTACTTGCATTCCTCTTCCTTGGCCCATGACTTCAAAGACTAATGGGCCTCTTTTGTCACTGAATTCTTGTCAAAGTGTTGAGTCCAATCAGGCCCCTAATAATTGCATGCAGGGTAACATTCACAGATGAAAAGAACATGCAGACACATGCCTTATATATAATTAATCCTTCCAATGAAATTCATGAATTTCAAAATTACACAAAATGGAACAAATCCAACAGATAGTCTCCTGTGGGCGTATGAGGTCATGTATCCTGCTAGGAGAGTGAGAAAGCATTATTCTAACATGGATATTCAGCAATGACTCAACTTCATTAACTGATTTCTTTTGTCTTTCTACTGTCATCTCTATAGCTAACCTGAGGTCTGATAATGTCAAGTCACCAAGACAGCTGTCTGTCATCCCAGAAAATAAACTCCAAAAAATATCACTGGAGTTGAAAGAAGTCCTAGCTTTGCTATCAACGCTGTCACCATCAAGACAGCAAATTCTGTATCTGGCCAGTTCTTGTTACCCACACAATCAAGAAATCAGATTTCTATCCAGAAACCTTTCCTCCCTGCAAATACCAGTATTGGGAGTGTGGGTGAGGTGAAGGGAAAGATTTGTTCTTGAAAGCATACAAAAGTAGTGGTTGACAATTTTCTTTCTAATGAAATGTTTGCCTAATTCAGTCCTGGCAAGGCTGCGCACATGTGGCAGCCACATCAAAAGCACGGGCACTGGCACGAAAAGCAACATGGCCTGAAGTGGTTTTCTGTGCTGCTATGTGCCAACAGTGTGCTCAAACCCCAACTCTCACACATCTGTCATCCAAACACTTACTTACATTGTATTAACTAGCAGTTTTGATGTATTTGTTCAGAACCAAAGACATGAACCTAGTTTTCTGATAACATTACTATTTTCCCTCTCCCTAATTCCACATCTGTCTCCCCATGTGTTATGACTGATAGGCACCAAAACACACTAAACATATCAAGATGAATATTTTACACCAATCTTTCACAATTTTTTGGCATTTATGTGGAAAAAAAAGTAGTTTAATTTTTTCATAAGGTGTTCTAGAAATCTCAGGATATTCAATACAGGAAAACTTCATTCTCCATCCAGCTCTGTGCATGTCTTAAAGCCACATCCACAAGTGCAAGGTAAAAAAACATGCAAGAGAAAAAATGAAAGTGGAAAACAGTCACAAGAACAGCTTTAAGTAAATGAGAATATTGAAAGCTGCACTTCTTATAGGCAAAATAGCAGGAATGGATTTTTGAGACAGATTATCATAGAAAAGGAAGACTCAAAATGTCAGCAAGGTCTTCCCTTGCACAACAGCAGGATAAATATTTCAAGACTACTCCTGATTGATTTCTATCTAATTTGTTGCTAAAAATGTACAGTGAAGGAAATTCTAAGCCTCCTTGGATGCACCTTTCAGGACTTCATAACTTTCATCATTTCATTTTTCCTAATATCTTACATAAATCAACCTGCAACTTTGCAATAACTGAATCCAATCACTTTTTTACTTATTCCATCTGACACAGAGAAAAATGACACTGTTTTCTTTATAAAAAATTTTTACATACAGCAAAAATAAACATCTCTTAAGCTGCCCATATGGTACTCTTGTAAATATGTACCAGAATAACAAGTTTTTTTTTGCAACCACATACCATACTGGACTCATCTTCAGTCTGAAAACTTTCAAATTCCATATCCTTTTCTGCACTTCCACTGACTTTCCAGGTAGCTGTGCGTTTCTCTTCTCTCATCATCACACTTCACATTTGGCTTCACTTAACTGTCTTAGTTTTAAATATTTCTTTCATTTATCAGAAAGTTTTGAATTCCAGCATCACGCTAATTGACATCTGCAGCTCTTCCCAGCTCACTCTTCTTAAAAATCTTATACTTCATCTTCAAAAGACATCATTCAAGATACCAATAACAACACTATACATACAGGAGCCAAGCTACAGAACTACTCCTTTGATATGCTCTCCAAATCTGACATCACTGATTTTTTAATCATTCATTTAATGTCTGTCCCCATTCTCCTGCCACCAACCACATGCCTACTTTATGGTCACTTAAACCTGAAACACATTTCTCTCCACCTACATGATACACTATCAAAAGCCTCACTAAAATTGGGACCCATTACACGGATATTTTTTCTTCTAGCCTTCTGGACTGGTTGTCCAAGAAACAATGCAAAATGGAAGAGCCATTTCTTTCCCTTGCACTAGAATTTAGACATTTAGCTGAAGAAGCAACTCATACAAGTTACATCTATGCATGTACATTTTGCAACTTACTGATTTTACCAGAGTAGTCCAGGACTACTAGGTACCTCTGTCCCAAAGCACCAGGAGCCCTATACAGTAATTGTTCCCTGATCATTCTTAAATAAGTACCTATAGCATTATGTCGAGTGCAAAGCAACAACTACAGTTCTGTTCAATGAAAAACATAGCATGAGGACACATTAGTAACACCAATAGCATATCTTTTTGTAATGGTGTAGAGGCAGAAACACTTACCCATAGGTTGAGAGACATGGGCTGGAGAATCTTCCACTCAGAAAAGAATCCAAGCCCACATCATCAAATGATTGTAAACTCAAAGGTTAAGGAAGATCCATTTAAAATAAGCACTTGCCATTGGAGAATGCCCAGATCAACTATGAAAGCAAATGATGAAAGTTGCATTTCAGATGGAAGTTGTATTTCAGAGGTCAGAGGACTAGAGAGAAATAGAGAACAAGAGAGACAAAGAGAGAAAGACAGAAAGAGAGAAACCACGTTATAGTAAGATGCTTCTGTGTCTCATTTCAGTACCAGAATGTCTAAGAAGCCATAACAAAATTTAAGAACGCTTCTTGAAAGCTGTAAGCTCAGCATGGGAAGAGGCTGAGATAAAAACAATCTGTCGGAAAGATTCTTTTGCAGAAAGAAAGCAATGGCAGGTAACTTTCTCAAAAAAAGTATATAGCTTCCACTCTTATTATAAATCATTGGGTTTGGTATGCACAAACCAGTTAAAACTGTATATTTTGCCCTCAACATTTAGAAGGACAGAACTATAATCTGGAAAACCACACATATGTTTGCCCTGCAGCATTGGTATGTCAGTACAAGAGTCTGGAAAATAGCAGTTTATAGTAATCTGAACTTAAACTTGATGTTTCCAGTTTCTCTGTGGTTAGGTCTGATTCAGACAAATAAATTCAGAAAATAAACAGCAAAATACATAAAACTGCAACAACAGAGAGGTTATTGCACTCCATAGTTATTGGATTTGTCACTGTTACAAGTTAAAAACAAAAGTCTGCTGGTACTATATTTTGAGAAGTAAGGTTTATAAAATTGACTCCAACTGGCTATGATACTTCTCTAGAAAATTTTCAAAACAAAACCCACCCTCTGTGGAAAGGAGCTAGTAGGTCATAATCCTCCTAGGGGAGCCATAAACAACCCAAGATAAGGGCAGGGAATTTGCTGAAAGTGTGCTCTCATGTTCATCCCAACAGATTGTTCTACTCGTCCACTCCTGCAGATGTAACCTTGAAGGACATAGTCATGTGCTGCTGACTCATGGCAATGCTCATGAAAAATAAGCAGAAGGATTTTTTTCCTCTAAGTCTTGTACTTTATCAATCATCTGGTTTAATTCATACAGAAACTTCTGATCAGTTACTGGTAGCACACAACATACCTGTCTATATACAACAAATAGATGATCCTCACAATCTGAAGCATTTATAGGGAGATACTTGCACATGTTGGCCTGAGATTAGTATTGTCCATGGGCATCTTCCAAAACATCTCAAATATGAGCTCCACTCTAGATATGAATCTGAAATTTTACAATGGGCAATCTATTATCATGAGATTGCGGCACTGCAAATCAAAATTCTGGAGTGAATGAAACCAGACCACATGACAACCATCAGATAATCTATCTATCCCCAAATCACCTCCCTCAACCAAAGTAACCTCTTTGTGTCTTTGATACCTAGGAGCCCCAAACAGCTAGTAAACCCTTCAGTATCTCCACAGATAAAATTTGTTACTGGGATTCTATAAATTTTCTATCTATTTTGTTCCATCTTAGTATCTTCCATCAAGGAATATTAGCCTCAGATCTGGAAGGTCAGATCTGATAGCGTGGTAACATTTTATAGCTATACCGAGATTACCTAGAAAAAAAAGCATCTCTTAATGAGTTGAATATGGAAACATTGACTTCAGTAATTGTCATTTTTAAGACAAAAATTATACACTTTTTAAAAACAAACAAACTTTTCAGAGATTAAAAAAAGCTTCAAACAGGCCAAAACAGAGGACTAAATGTTGTTCTATTTTAAAAGCACGTTTGGAACATCAATACCAGCATTTTTGTGAGGAGATGCATATAGATCTGTGCAGACAGATTTTCCCTTCTGCTCTGCCTCTTTTGCTTATCTTTAAGGTTAAGCAAAGAAGAGGATTAGCTTCTAGGTTTCCCTAGAGACCCTTACAAACTGCATACCAAGGACCTCAGGAGACTTGTATGTAAAAAGAATGCCAAGATTCAACTCAGAAGTGTAACAGTTTCAAAAGACTTTTAATGGGGCCATAAACAAAGGAAATCACTATACACAGAGACTTATCAGCACTAGTTCCATGTCTGTTTCCCACCCCCAGATTCACATGAAAATCTTAGGAGTCTGTATACAAGACAGTGGCTATTAGGCAACTATTTAGCTTTTTGCCTTATGTTTATTTTGGGTGGAAAAAGTAATGTCATATAAGCAGTAACAAAATTACAATCTGAAAGCTTTGTCAATACAACTATTCTTATCACTAGGGACTCTTGTTGGAATAGCTAAGCTGGCCAAAATATCACAAACCAGGTCATCTCTGCCCATCATGTCTCTGTTAGCAGATGTCAGAACCATAGCAGAGGCTCCGTTTGCAGAACTATAAGGACAGGTTTTCTGTTACTGAATATAGTCCTGAAATAAACCTGCAATCAGCTCAAAACTCAGAAACTGTAGAATGAAAAATAAAATAAAACAAAAAAACACAGTAGCTCCTTGTTCCTTCTAATTTCCCTAATGGTGCCAGAGAAACTTCAGAAGTAGTCATGTGGAAAAAAGGTAAAGAAGGAAAGCATCTTAGTTTAAGTTGTCAACATCTTGGTACCTATGGCAGGGATATAGCATTTGCAGAGCCCAAGAACTGGAGGTCATTCAGTTGGAAACTTTTGCATGTGAGGCTAAATTCCTGCCCACTTGTATTTGAGAAAAACATGACTACTTAGGTATTTAAGAGATGGACTTAGTTTTACCTTCCAGGCCAAGTACCAATGCTCCTTATTAAGTTCTGTCTCCCAAAGTTCCTCCTGCAATGACAGTTAAATCAAATCCTGTTCCTTACCTGCCCTTAATATTTAAGGCAAAACTCAGTTAAACCACTTCTACTCTGCACTCCAGGGTTCCTTCTGCAATGGAGGAAGAGGATGCATCCATGAATAAAGAATTATATCTATTAATAAAGAATTGAGCTATTTAAGAGATTTTCAGTTTTCTATAAAGTTTGAGACTGTGCACAGTGGAGAAAAAAACAACAAAAAGACTTACTAAAATGCAGATAAGCAATTTAAGACATTTACTAACAGAGAGTAGACATCTCACTTGTGCGGATTCATGTAGCATAGACATGCTTTAGTTTAGCATAATGCTCTATAAAGAAGGTTACGAAGTAGCACAGATGGATTTACTAGTTTTTATATCTCTCTCACTTTAAGACTAATGTAACTCCTATGTACTGGATTAAAGCAGACACAGTATTCTTTATAAGTGTTTTAGAAGTGATTTCTTTCTAGAGAATAGACTTTTCATGTCTACTCTTTCTAAAGTAAAAAGGAGCTCTCAAATACAACCAGATTCTCTGTGCTACAAGTTCCTATTACAGCTTTCATCCTTCTAAAATTCTGCAGAGCTCAGAAAGAAAAAGCTCATTATATGTATTCCAAAATTCAAGTTTTTAAGGTTTTGCATGGAAGAGGAGAGCACCAAAAAAAGTATGGAAGAGGTCTCACTTCAGGTTCTTTCTTTTATAAACAGATTTAACAGAAGTTATTTTATCAAGCCCACATACTTGCTACACCTTCTTCAGTGTGCTTTAGCCACAGGTTGTAAGAGAAACACAGTTATTAGAAAACGTTAAATTCAGGGGTCTGGGTAGAATTTAGGTCAGCTCAGCATTATCCCAGGACATGATACTGAGACTTCTAGATGTTCCCACAAGACAATGGAAGCAGAGGAGTCTCAAGTGAAAAACCTATGCTCCTCACAAGCCAGAAGAGGTGAGTTTCCTAGTTCACTGCTAAACAGCAACAGGGCAATTCAGTAATCTCATTTACAGTGATAAAACATTTGCAATCAATGCATTTATCCCAAGATGAGATCAGCATAATTTAAAACAACACAGACATGATCTGTTTAAGATAACATTGATGAAAATTCATTATGTCGAAGACCACCAGAATTAAGAACTGTCAAGAAGAGCATCTCAGGGAAATCTAGGGTCTGAAAAGCCTTCTGATAGTGATTTTTTGCCTTTACAGGTTGGAGAAGGATGACAAGGATAATTAGCCTTCTAATGCAAGTGAATTGCTCGGTGCTTGAAGTTGTGGTTCTGTGAATGCTCTATCCCTGCCTCCCTCCCCCTACTGAGTTTCATGATCCTTCCCTCGAACTTCTCTGAATTTGCAGTGAAACACTGCAGGTTGGTACACCAGAAAAAAACTAATCATACAAAAAAAAAGTCAATAGTTTGTTTCCAGATTAGGTCTCTGAAGCAAAAAACCAGGCACTTGATCTGATGCAAGGGAGGAGGGTGCCCAGGGCTGTATGTGTGTGTGTTTAAGGAGCAGGATAGCAACAGCACAGGATAAGACTGGTTTAAACTATTGTGGAACCAGAGCTCATATTAGGTGGGATGAATCCAGGACATATGTTTCTTCCAGAGATTATCTTAACATCAGATTGACTTTACAAGGCAAACTGAATTCTCTACAGATATCTATGTACAAATAAACTCTTGTGCAATACTGATTGCAGTTGGTAGCCAGAGCTTTACACATTCATCTGTGTACCACAAGTACATAGTGTAAATCACTAGCTTACATATATAATATAAACTTTATTTACCAAAGAGTTTTTTGATTGTTTTTAAAGAGTTTAGGTCAAATACATTCCACATTTCAAGTTTTATTAAAAGCAAAACAAAAGTTTGTTTTCTTAAAAGAAGTTGTCATTTGTAAAGGCTCTAGCCAAAAAAAAAAAAAATTGTTCCTGTTTTCTTAATAACATTGTGGTTTAAACAGCATTGCTTTAAAAATATTCTTTTCTAGCATTTGGAAACGCAAGTTCCGGATCACTAGATCCAGATACAATATCTAGGACTGAAAGCTTATGGGAAATTGACTAGTAAAAATAGAATAAAACTTTCATTGCCAAAATAAATTTAAATCCAGTAGAAGATGATAGTCAACGATAAAAACAAAGAGTGAAAAAAAACGAGCAAAGAATATGGAAAACATGAAAGGGTTAAACAAGTATGGGATAACTTCAATCACTTGATGCAGGAAAAAATAGGCATAAACAAGAACATTTCAAAGATTATATAGAAAAACATCAGAAATCACAGAAATAACATGAAAACCATGGAAATCAATGAAGTCTTGCAGGGAGTAGCTCAGATTACCTACAAGTAGAACCATAACAAAGACAAGTTCACCTGTTCCTCCTAATCGCACAGAGGGCAGATCCCAGAGTGCTTAAGAAAATATCAGTTATGAGTCTTCAGTTAAATAGTCAAGCTCAAGCCCCAAATATTACTTCTGTAAAATTTCTCATAAACATCCTTGGTCTGAGCTCAGTGTATAACACTTACACCCTTGACATAAATACCTTCTGTACAATTTTTCCCAAAATCAAACTTCCAATCCATTTCAAGAAGCAATGTGAAACCCAAAGATGCAACGCTGTTGAAGCAATGCAGTTTGCAGAAACAAGTAATAAATAGCTGACAGTCAAAAATAACATTTCAGTTAGAGCTTCTACTAGGTAAACAGGCACAGGCAGAAATCTATGGGTTTCTGAAGTCATATATAATCAACTTCAGCATTTCAAGCCTTGCCTAGCTCCTGTATATTTGAAGGATGATATCTGATAACATCATTTCTGAAGTACTCTCAGTTGTTGAGCATCCTCAATCCAGCAGCCCTAACAGGAAGATGCTCAGTATCTTTTCTCATCTCCCATTCATGTGGGTTTTTAATACACAGAAGCCTAGTCCAGTTGCCAGGAAAGCAAAGAAAAGGTCAACAGACTCTTTTGCTGCAAGTTAGTTTGTCAAACTCCATTCTCGGCAGCATGACTTCACATGTTAATGTGAGTGTTTGCCTCTGTGTCAATAGCCCCTATTGTGTGCATTTGTAACACCAGATTTATGGTAAAGCTTGCAACATTTTTCAGGCATAATAAGCATTTATTCACCATCCCAGGTCTATAAGCAGAGGCCTGACAAGTAATTATTGACACATTGTGCAGAAATAAAAGCGGTGGGCGAGCTGCTGTTGCGAATGGCAGCGTGGGTAGGGAGAAGGAGGGGCTGTGTCAAAGGAGTGACAGCATTGGTGCCCAACATTGTCAAAGTCGACATTGACTTGCACTGTTCTGTATGCCTGACTGTATTTGTGCTCCCTGTCACTTGGGTGTGACATGCCAAAACATGAAGAGTGCTCCTTTTCTCATGCTAATGCTTTGTAATGACAGCTTTGTGATCCCCCGGGCTGTGTTAGTGCTCAACAAGTCAAGGTGTGACAGGCAGTAGACCCCTTTGTCATCAAGTGCTGTACTGCCCTCATCAAAAACCATATTTCATCCAGCTTAAAATGGACCTAATGCCTGAAAGAATACTAGCACCCTATTAGCATTACTGACCTAGCAGATTACTGATCTAGGGGATAGACTGTACATGTACCTGTACACCTAGTCCTGTGCATCACTTTCCCTATTTGCCTGCCACACTAACTCACCTTACCGTGCTTATCATAGAGTCGGTGCCACCATTAGAGGAGAAAGGAAGGAATTTTAAAATGTATTCCCACGACATTTTTCATTAGCTGCTTTCCTCTTTGGTGCTTAAAGCTGCCTTCCTCTGTTGCACAGGGAACAACTTGTTAACCTCAAGCTAAGTGTAGGAAAGAAGTACAGCAGTTTTATGGTGTTCTAGCACAACTGCAAACTCTGCTGAGGATTAATTCAGCTTCTGAAAAGCACAAGGCAACACCAGACAGGATTAGGATGTATTAGCACAGCAGTGTCAAGGAAAGTTGCACAACACCTACTTATGTTATAGTTGGCTGTAAAATGGAAAGTCACATTAGCACCAAGTTCATCAAGAAAAACAAAGCAGCTCTATAACTGTGCTTTATATGTGACAGAAGGCTGGGCAGGAAAGGGCAGAGTTCAGGCTGCCTAGACTAAGCAATGAGTTGGCTTCATGGGATTTGGAGTTTGCAAATGATTTGGAGAAGCACATGAGCTTGGCTACTTACATAAAGTTTATTCAAATGATCCAAAACTCACGGATCAGCAAAGCTAGGCTAGGAATCTTGCCAGAACAGGATTTTTTCATGAGATTTATGGTGCTTCCTGCTTCTTGTTCCCAGGCATAACCAGGAAGCGAGTTGAGTAAAAATGGAAAATATTTTTTGAAAAGTTATGAATATCTTCTTCAAAGGTCAAAGAAGTTCACAACAACAACAACAAAAAAGTGTGAACTTTCAGATCTCTTTTTCTTTTGTATCCGAGTTCTACTCAGCAGCTGAGTGATAGATTATTAATCTGAAATGTGAAGGGTATTGATGAGAAAGACAAAGAACAAGTTAGCTACAATCCAAAATCAAAGCCATCATATTAGAAAGCGCAGGTTACTTACTGTAATTATTTCTTATCCCCAGAGACATCACTGGGAACTAAAGATCCCATTACATTAGGCACTCCAAACACAAAATGACAGTATGCTTCGTACAGCCTGGTCCAACTCATCACACTAAGCATGGGGGGGTTAAGAGGGACAAAGGGTGGCTTGAATGAAAATTATTTTATGATCTGAATTCCAACATCACAGAGGTTGAGATTTTCAAAGCTATCTATGACATCTGGAGACCATTGCTCTCCACAGAGGTACCACCATCCCATGAATTCAGCCCTGCGTTTTAATCTCTTTCCTGTTCTATCACTCCACATGTCAGATGCAGCTGAACTATGATCTGCAGAGCAGCTGGGTCAGGGAGGGAAAATGCAATAGTCCTGCACAGCAGGAGCTCAAGGACACTGCTTGAAGGTACTGGCCCAGCTGCAATGCAGAGTTGAAGGCCAAATTTACCACAAAGCCCAGTGAACCAGAGAGCCATTCCTGCCATGTGATTTAACCCAGTACACAGTCTTGTGTGTCACAGCTTTCAGGAAGTTCAGGTATCTGCACTCACATCAGGCCTGAAGAGCAGCTTTAGAAACTTGAAAAATAAGGTCTTTGGTATTAACTCTAAGGAAAAGCAACAGTTGTGCCCTTACCCTCCATCATTCACATATGACTACATTATCCATCAGAACTTGTAGTTCTACATTCCTGCTCGAGTTACCCAATATCTCAAGATTTCTGTTCAACGTCTTTGGCTCTTTTCTAGCATCGTGTGACACATTGAGTATCCTTGAGATAGGCAATATAATTTGTGTTTCAAAGTGGGTTTAGATGTTGATATAAATGTTAATAGAAGACTTGTTTATTTTCCCATTTCATATCAGAGGACTCATCAACTCCTAGACAACTAAAATACTTGTAAGAACTTGGATTTTGTCTGGAGCTGGATTCAAATGGCTTGCACAAAAGCAGCTTAATAAAGCTTCAGCCAGATCCACAGTCTAAACTGTTCAAACAAAGAAGCTAAATTCTGAAATCAATACAGGCTAGAAACAAGCACTCCATCCACTGAGGAGCCTAAGTCTCTGTATCAGAGGGCAGACCTACACTTTCTTCTGCTCTCTTAGTCCTCGCTCTTGACTAGAATCAGCCTAAGGCAAATGGTCTTTCTCCACTTTCACTGTAGATTCTATCATTCTTCTGACTTCCAAATTCCTCTCTTTTCCAAAAATATGTTTTGATGTTTACAATTAATAACTTGCAGTGAATTATTCTTCCTGTCTGCTGCTTCCACTAGTACTTCCATATACATAGAAATTCATTTGAGGGCTCTAGAGGATCTGAATTGGCATTTGCACCTTTAATTGTGCTGACATCTCTAATCTCTACTTCTAGGTGTATCTGTGACTTCACAGGGGCTCCACAAGCAAAATAGATAAGTGCTATTTGCGTCTCTCACCTCTGTTTGTGTGCCTATCTTCTTTGCCTTAAGTCTAAAATTCCTAGATAACCTATCTCAAATGCTAGAGATTTCAGATGGGCTAGGGCCACAGGCCTCAAACTCCTGATACCTATAGATTTGCTTGGAGAGGAAATAAAAGTAATAAAGAGAAATTAGTGTAAAACTCAGCAGGAGTGATATCATCAAATAGAGCTCATCTACCCTGGTCCTATCAGAAATACTAGATTCTGGAAGTCTCCATCAACTAATCAATGTGCTGATACAAATCTGCTTTCAGCCATTTGGAACTTCTCTGTTAAATTGCTCTATTAGATATTCATTTTACATTTCCAGTAAGACCAACTTTGCAGCTGAATCTGCCTCAACTCTGTCCAGAGGAAGGCAGGTAAGAGAGGAAATGAAGTGGTGTGGGGCAATGCTGTCCTGGGGACAACTCAGTCTGGTTTCAAGGCTCCAGCACAGCCTGTGGTTGCCGTTGGTTCATGTGGTATTAGTCAGAAGGCAGCATTTTCTGTAAACAGACAGAGAATATTTGCTACAAAAGTTGTGATTTGATCAACAAAAGAAAAGCTTTGATTTTGCTTGATGCATTTACATATAATTAATGCAAAGGTTCCAAGACAAGAGAATATTTCACTCTAAATGTTACTAGGAGAACTACTTTTGGTAAGGCTTGTGTCAGCACTAAGACAGGCTGGAAGGGCAACAATAGGCTTCTGCGTTCCTGCTGTCACAGTCACATTTCACCAGGCTGCTTTGGGGCCATCAAGAGATTCAAATTGCCAATTTTAACAAAGGCATTATGCTGCAAAGGCAACTCACCCTGTCCATCCATGGGGAATGCTGCCCAGCATGGGAACCTCCAGCACACTGTGTCAAACACAAAGTCTGACGCTTCCTTTTAGTGTGAAACCATTTGAAATAGTTCTGCTGTTTTTTTTTTTCTTCTCTTGAAAGTGATGATGTTGATGGATGAGTAAGGTCCTGTACGTGGCAGCCACAAGATACATAGGCATACTGCTCAGTGAGGCCTGTGATGTCTATACAGTAGCAGAAATGTTTTAGTCCATTGATTGCTTTTCAACAGACTGACAGGGTGCAGCTGCCGAGCTCTTTGGAAGCCATTCTGTTTCCTTTTGGCTGTAGTCTCCCTGGGGAAGAGCAGCATGGCGAAACGACATTGATAGCTATATGGACTCCAGGGTGAAAAGCACACCTTCCAATTCATAGAGATTTGGAGGGAATTTTGACAAACGTGTCCATCTATTGTCTGAGACATGGTATGAAGAGTGGAGGTGGTATGAAGTGGACAGACAGTTATCTGTCACTGTTAGACTGGTGATTGATAGGCAGGTCTGCTGGGCCCACCTGCAGGACTGAGGTGGGCAGAAGGGGACCCAGGAGAGTGTGATATCTGGGATCCAGACAACTTTGGAGAAGAGTGCATATGATCATTAATCTTCACCAACTAAAGCTGAGCTTTTGGTGGTTAAATTGTAGAAGAAATGATCAAATGCAAAGGTCAGGGAATATTACACAAAGCATGTATTTAGTCTGCCTGAGCTTAGATGTTAGTTTAAACCATACAGATGTTATTTTAAACTCCAGTGCTCAGAAATAGTATTATGCTTGCTAACCATTATCATCAACCTGCAGTTGAATACTCTCTTCCTCTGGATCTTGGTGGTGCAAAAGTCAACATTCTCCATCAACATGGTGCCCTGGTATACACCATAAAACTACACAGGAAAGGCATGGCACAGCAAACTTTACCCAAAAAGCTATGGCCTCCATAAGCTAAAAAGAAGTGCAAGTTTGGATGTAGAAGCAAGAACATTTGCAAAGCCACACAGTGGGAAGAGAATCAAAAAGAACACCCAGGTATTCCAAATCTCAGTTCAAACTCATGTAGTCATGTGCACACAAATGCACAAGTATAAATGCACGTATCCTACAGGTGTATATACAATACACCTAGACAAAAGTTAAATGAAATTGGGATTAAAACTGAGTAATTATTGACATAGTGAAACAATTTAAAAGTCAATCTTAAGGAAATTCAATGGTTAGGCAAAGCCAAAAAGAAATCCAGCCAAATTACAACTCAGTATATATTTATTGTACCTTCCTGACTTCATGTCTGCCCTCGAATGATGTAAATTGCTTTGGTGAAGACATCTTAGTATTTTGGGCCCAGATGTATTATGTTTAGTGATACCATTCTTTTCTGAAAAAAAAAAAATAAAATCCCTAACATGAATGGGCCTGGTTCCAAACTTCTTTATTCTAAGTCCATATTTACCACTAATTTTTAGATACTTTTTGCAGTTTTCAGGAAGACTCAAGTCCGTTGTGGTTCATATTTCACACCTGGGAATGACAAGATCACCAGCAAAACAGCTATCATGCACATACTAATATCCTGACCTGGAAACATTCTGATCTAATTCAACATTTCCTCTCAGAGATTTTTGGTTTGGGTGGAAAACTTTGAGGAGTTGTAAACTCGCAAAGACCAATTTTGTCAAAACTAAATGTGATAGATCTCAAGAGCCTTCCAAGACTTGCTGAGCTATTCGACTTCCCAGAAAGCAAATGGCTTTGAAATGTTCTCTTCATCTGACACAGTTATCTGGCATCTATTTACACGCAAATATAATAAAGTGGTATTTGCAGTTAAAGACCAAGATCACTCTAACCTAGCTCTCATGGAACTGGTTTCCTCCCTGCGATCTTTTTTTTTTTTCTTTAAATAAAATTATTCTAAAAATATTTTAGCATGTAACAGACCCTTGTTAATCAGGCCAGGCCAGGCCAGTCCAGCAAGACTTGGAAAGTGAAATGCAAACAGTACCAGACAAACCACTTTCACTAATGTAATCTGGAGAGATAAATGGTTGATCTATCTTTAGGCTGATCCAGTTTCAATCAAGTTCAGAATAAGGGAAGGCAAACCAAGGACATCCTTCCCCTTTCATCATTATACGTTTACTTTATTCAGCAGAGTCCTCTCCTCATGCCTCTATGGAAATATGTATTAAATAGCCTAAGTTTTCCAACAATATTAATTCATTTGTAAACTTCTAGGAAATTCCATTAGTACAAGCTCTTCTTTAATTTAGCTTCACAACATCTGGTGAACACAACAACAGTATCACCCACAAAAAACCTTTCAAGTTCAACTTCTGATAGGTTTTTTAGTGTAGATGGAGGAACATTGTGGGAGAGCTGAACATTGATCAGCAAAAGTTGCAAATCAACCCAGGAATAATTTTCTGTCTCTAATTTATGACAGCTGATACAATTTGTAGCATGAAGAAACAGTCTGATTGGCCAAGAGTAGTAAAAAGCCTTGTGTATAAAGGGCCAGTTTTGTTCCCATTGAAGTCATTGACAAAACTCTGCTTGTCTTCAGTAAGGCATAATTTAGATACTAAGTTTTATTGATGGCATGGCTTGCCACAATGCCTGCATTTACATTCTCACGTTCCTGAAAACACCCACACACAGATAATATACATGGTGGGACTGGGCTAACTTCCACTCCAGCCCTAGTAGCATTGCACAATTGTTTCAGTCCTGTCCTGCTGTTAACTGACAAGCTTTATGTTAAACACTTTCTCACTACAACAACAATTTATTCATTATTGCTACCTTAACCCACACCAAGCTGAGGAATTCCAGAGTAATAACACAATTCATGCTAACATCTGATCCAATCTCCCAGCAGCAAAAAAAAAAAAAAGGAAAAAGCTCCACGTTCCACATAGTTCCTTTAAAAAACACACCTAAATTGATAGAGAAATATGAATTAATGTTTCTATGCTTATCTGCTCCTTCAGTGTTGTTCAGTTTTCATGGCTAGGATAGTTCCATATACATTTAAAATATCAATCTAATCTGCTTAATGAGCTATTGATTTATCAGCTCCATCTCAGTGTCGCTATTGAATATCTTCAGAAATCTCCCCAATATGTCTGTCCTTTCCACTGCTTCTACCAGTCCTTTAGTCTCAATGTCAGCTCATCTATTGATCTGAAAGCAGTTCTGGTCTTCTAGTCTACTAGCTCTCTCTCCTCTCTTCATATTGTAGATGTGCTCATAATTGGCACAAAAAAAATTAAGGATAATACTAGCTCTCACTTCCCAACAACATTCATCTTGGCAGTCTAAATCCTCTGAAACAGAATGTATGCCATGAAACCAAAGGAGAGAAGGGAGAGTATGCTTTTAAATATATGTGAAATAAAGAGAAACTGTACCTTCCTCCTAGTGTATATTCTTATTATTAATTTCAGTGAAGAGTAGCCTGTTTGGTGGGGATTCAATTTCTACTAAAAGTCAAAGGGACATGGTTTATTTGTGGGTTTGGCAGTGTTAGGTTAGTGGTTGGACTTGATCTTAAACATCTTTTCCAACCAAAACAATTCTATGATTCTATGAAAAGTAGTTTAGAATCTCCTTCAGCCTACCTTGCGCAATTTCAGCTCTGTGTGCTAGAGCCAGTCTCATCCTTTCTCCATTATCCTGGCCCAAGGCACTCTGTCTAGAAATCTCATGAGGCATATTCATCTTTCTGTCCACACACCATATTCGTGGATCAATTCTGAACAGACACTTCTGCAACCATTCATACCAAATGTGCAAAAGATATACCAAGTAACAATTTGAAGAATAAAGAGCCACCCATTGCATCACTGACTGGCTGCTATTTGTGAGTGCAATTAATCTATAATTAGTGGTTATTCCGCATTTGCCCACGTGTTCCAGTCACCTATTGCTTATCTAACAAACTTCTGCAAGAGCACAAGGCAGAAAGGGGAGCTGTCATTTGTTTCCATCTGTGCTACTTTGTGAAGTCAGTGACATCTGGAAACTTGACACAGCAGTACAACACAGCAGTCCCCAGTAGAAATGAGTGGCTCCAATTTATACGATGTCTTTCATACATTATTCTGCTGATAACAGAGAAGTGATTTAAGGTATCATCTGACAGGCAAACAAATTTACCTTAACCTCTTTTTCAAAATTCCATTTTAACGTTCAATTAAACATTGTAAACATTGTGAAGTCCAAAGCCTTTGGAAACTTAAATTTGGTTGACCAGATTTTTCAGTGGTGGGATTTCCTATGAACAAATGCTGCATGAAAGCAGACTTCATTTCAAGAAAGAGTTTCACAAGCCTACTAATTATTCTGTGTGCAAACATACAGAGGGGCAATAAATACTTGGGTTTGTTGTCTTGTTACTAGAATACATGCTTAGGGGAATGCTAAGTTAGGCAGGCAAAATCTTGGTGTATCCATTGTGTTTGTGTAAGAAGAGCAAAGACTGCCCTACCATGTCACTTTCGGGGACTAAATAAACCAAAAGGTATCTGGATCTCTTGGAACACTCATTGAAGTAAAACAATAAATTTGATTATAGAACAAAAAAAATAAAAGTTAAATTAATTGACTTTTGTTGCTAAACCCCATTGAACTGCTGCTTTTATCATACTGAAACATAATGCACTTTGGAATTAATTGTGAAATGCACTGTTGGCATTCAGTCCTATCTATGTCTATTTAAATTTTACTGATAAAAATGTTAACTAAGGATACTATATTCAGGTTTGTGGTTTTAATTTGTTTTTAAAAAATCAGTTAAGTTATACTGATAAAAACAATAGTGAAGACATGGTTGCATTTGCATAAATATTACTTTCTCCATCACAATTATTTCACTATAAATACAGAATTGAACAGAACACATCTTTTGAAAGCAACCTTTTATAACTGTAGAGGATTCAGGCCTTAAAACTGTAACAGCACATTTAAAGCGGTATGGTTTTCTAACACAGGTAAGGCTGTAAGTTGTATTTGTAAGCTCTGCCCTCTGCAGAAATCCTGTGCTTCATTGGATTATACACAGAGTACTTTGCAGGATCAAGGTCTCCATAAAGTACTTTATATACATAAACAGAATCTTGCACTCAGCTTCTTTACACAAAAGGAAGCCACAGAGGTTTGACTGGTCCTAAATTGTGTTTCAGCTCTGCTTTTCTTCACATTATTACAAGAAACAAAAAGTGGGGGATGTGGTTGAAAGAAGAAATATCAGTAAAAGTAAGCTTTGGATTAAAAGCGAAATGCTTGATAATTTCAACATCCCCTCTTCATAACCATAACAAAGCCAAATCTGTTCCTTGAGCTTTACTGTTCAACAGAGCAAGTTTTTAATCAATAAAGAGTTACAGCAAAGAGTATTTTGGTATTTAGGAAAGGTATGGCCTGGAAGGGAAGTTCAGAGAGAATAAGAAGTGTCTAGTTATCTCAGTAATAGTGACCAGCTGCTACTCTCACCCTCTCATCAGAAGCACAGCACTAGTGTAGACCAGAACCAGGCTTGTGCTAACTACTGACTGCCCAGTGGATAATCCAGCAGCCAGGACATAATGTCTACATGGTACTGTCACAGAATGGATTTCATATCTATAACACTTCCCTTCTTGCCTCTTGATACAGATTTATATGACAAGACTCATATATGTGTTGTACCCTCAGTTAGCTCCTCTAGTTCTATATCTAGTTCTCTATATCTCTATGGAACTAAACTCCATGGCCTGGAAGGAGCTCTGGATTTCTTTAGGCATGTCAGCAGCCTTCACCACCACCACCACCCCTTCACTAAAGTCCAGAGAGATGATCCCTACAACCTAGCATATAACTTGAATGGCATTATGAAAAAAGAAGTGGCCAGGAGATAAATATTTACATTGCATTTGCAGTGCAAGGAAAATAAGTGGCTAATAACCAAGCTGCTCTGTCTTCTGTGATCGTAAGTCATAGAAAGTGGAGAAGGAATTCAGAAAACAAAGTGTCAAGGCGTCAGCAAAATAGAAAGAGAAGAAGAAAAACAAGCAATAGTAATCATGGATTCCAGGCTCTCAGCCCTGGAGTCTGGAGCAAAAGAGTGCATTGTGCTACGCTTGGCAGAATCACTCCTGCAGAAGGTT
This sequence comes from Urocolius indicus, assembly GCA_013401255.1. Lineage (NCBI taxonomy): Eukaryota > Metazoa > Chordata > Aves > Coliiformes > Coliidae > Urocolius > Urocolius indicus. The sequence goes on from WBNH01008208.1 coordinate 335,836, forward strand.
CCCTTTGATGGTTTATTTACAAACTAGAATTACAGTCATATATGTTCTATCTTTTCAAAATCTAGTCTTCTGCTCCTGCTGGGCATGCACAAGGCATGGTCCTGTAAGGAGGCACAAGTGTTTGGCTCTCTTCTGACTATGCTCAACTCCTTATAGGTACAGAATAGAATTCCACGTTTCTGAAATGTTTCATTGCAGATGTTGAAATATTTGCCTTTTTACTACTTTTTGGTTTATGACACACACTCAGAAAAAGTAAAATAATATAATTTCCCCCTTTTCTAAGCCTGCACACTACTAGGCTCTTAGACTCAGGGAGCAGGGCTGACTACAGGAACCTCACTCCTATTCCTGATTCACCCCTTGGCTGACTACAGACCTCCACTTCAATCAAAAGCAGAGTGATAGCAATGCAGGAGAACACACCTCTGCTCAAATTGCCTGCCCAAATTTTCTCCACAGCACTAAGACTCCATTGCTGTCTCTATGCTCCTACATTCCATCCTGTAAGGAAAGCCTACTCAATATCCATTTGACAGGTAATAGGCTCACACTCAGAGAAGCTTGTGGCAGAACTGAAATCTGAAACTACATTTAACAAGCCCAAGGTTTTTATTTGTTGCTGAATCATCCTTCTATTGTACTAGTTAAATTTCCTCAGGTACCTTCACGTTTCTACTTTTAGTCCAGCAACTCCGAAAAGGGAATACAGATACTTGAGATATACTACTAGGAGAACAGGGAGCTGTCTCTGAGAAAACTGAAGGTATCTTGCATGGGATAAATCTTTTGTTTATGTTTGCATGGATTCTAGGACTTGGTAGGAACATGTCCCAAGTGAATTACTCTGTTATTGTAAGGTAATGCAGGTGATGCTGCAAACCTGATTGGAACATGAGTACAATCAATAGAGATAAGCAGAAGCAGCAGCCAGATTTGATGAATAAATTAATTCTTCGAGTTACTTGCTCAGCTACTCCATCAATGACAAAACTCCCATTGATTTCAGTGGAAGTGGGAATCAGGCTCTGATTTCTGACACTGCTGGTATCAGGAGTCTGTTATAAAACAGCTGATCCAGAATTTTGAAAACATAACAATCAAAAAACCAAACTTCTTTCTCTGACCCCAAACTTCCATAGACCTCTGCCATAACAAGGAATCAAGTCTATTATAAATCGTTTCCCCAAACTGTAAGGCAATGGAACAGAATGACAGCGCCCGCACTGCTGTGGAGATCTCACAGCCCTCATTAATAAAGTTAATAGAGCCATTGGAGTATTTCAGTAACGTAGTAGGTTACAGACTAAGGGCTTTCCTTTGGGTGTAATTTTATGTTCTTGCATTATACAGAAGTTATATTTTTATTGCAGAGTCTTTGTCTTTTTGTTTGTCTTGGGTTTGTTTGGTTATGCTCCTTTACTGACATCTGCAAACTGATAAGCCCAGGGCTGCCCACTTTATCAGCCAAAAGAGAGAAAGAGACATTAAAGCTAGGATTTATCAGTTTGTGTACTCTGAAGATTTACTGCATCACCTTACAGGTCAAGCATCCTTGGGGCTGCAAAAATTTACTTGTGCCCTGAAACTGCTCCTTCCACAGAAGCAGGAGGCCAACAAGTACAACAGCCAGGGGCTAAAGCCAGCAGTCCCTTACCTTTGTAAATATAACTATGTAGAGAGATATGTTACATCCACATTTGAAGGAGTGTAAACCCAGAACAGTTAAAATTTCACTAGCTTTCTACCTTTGCCAATGAAAACAACTTCATATTATTAGTGTTCACACATCTTCCTCTAAGTAGGATGGCACATTTGGATGAAAAAGAGTATAAAAGAGGAACAGTTATTACTACTGCCTGCCCAGATGGTCACTAGCTGAGTAAGAATGGGATGAAATAAAACCATGTAATCTTGTTAGAGAGAAAAAGAAACCTCAGCAAGAAAGTTTCAAGTCATAGTTCAGAATACAGCTTCACAAAGAGAGTCTTGAAAGCTCTTCTCCTCCCCCTTACAACCTCTCTCTTGCTGATGAAACAAAGCACCTCTGTAGCAACTGTAGAAATCGACCCCCTGGAAGACCAAAGTTAATATACTTTTCAGCTAACACAATGCAAGTCCAGACCAAACCTGGAGTTACTGTGGAATCCCCAAGCAACAGGATGCAATCGGATGCAGCAGATAGAGCACTGAAGGACCACCAGTGTGTTGAATGGACAAAACAAGACAATTATTTTCTTGAGGAGTCTTGCATGATCAGAGAAAACCTTCACTGAAAAACCATTTAGTATTATTGCATCAAATGCCACAATTGATGACCAACAAGTGCAAGTCAGACATTTCAAAATAGCTCAGCATCAGCCAAATAATTAATAAGTAGAATCCCCAAATTGTTTAAAAGTTGATGGTGGCTAAATGTGAACAAGTATGAAAATCTTTTGACATTCAAAGACACTTTGGAGATACCTAACAGCAGAAACCTAAATTTTTTTGTACTTCTTTAAATATTATTTGACATTTCCTTTGTTCTTGTATTGGTTTTTCTTTTTAAATTGTCAGAACTTGCTAGGAAAAAATTATCTTGAAGCAGTGCAAATGTGAAGTGAATGGGGTACAAAAACAGAGGCCAACAGCATACTTTTGTACTATCCCTGGGGCACAAGAAGATGTGTCCAGAAGTGTTTGGATTAAAAACAACATTTTGAAACAATATGAATAACCCAAACCCATCAAAATGCTGTTACTTTAATTCAGAGCTTTGATGTTTTTTATTTATTTCAATTAGATCATGATGGCTTTAGTCCATTACCTAGTTAATAAAGTGAATTAGAGAATGTTTGTGCAGCAGTTAGTACTAGTGTGTTCTATTTTCCTACGAGTGTCTAAGATTTGTTTATCAAGAAAGTGATGGTGTTGGTGCTGTCAGACTCAGTAACAGTCTGATATGTGTTTATAATATGATGGGTCAGGTTTTCATTCTTCTCTCACCCCTAGAAAGAGACCAACTCTAAAGCAATTACCCTACTTCAGAGAAAGTTATTCCTTTAGGATTACCCATGATCAACTAGTAATTTTTAAAACACATCTGGTTTTGTCTACACAAAACAATATTCTATTAAAGACTTTGCTAAATGCTATTCACTACACTTCCTCCAACATAGACTGATTTTTTACAATGTACTGGAATATCAAAAAGGTTTAGCTCCAGAATAGGTGGAGCAACTGAGAGGTTGCTTTATCCACAACCTTATATTGGAGGGGACACCACACAAAATCATCAAGATCTGCTTAAAATCCACAGTTGTGAGAATTCAGGTTACTTGAAAGAAATATTTAAACAAAAATCATGGAGTTGTATGACCGTCTAACACAGTTACACCTAATAAATATATTTGGCTTTTGTTTAGCTTCTTGAACTCACCATTTGGTTGTACTAGAAAACAGATACTTTTTTCTCTTTTTCTGTACAAAAGACTTCACAAAAGAAGTTTTTTTACAGTAGAGATACGGTTCAGTGTGAAGAAATTTATTCTAATCTCTACTTTCTGGAGTAATCTCCAATAGGAATAAGGAGGTTACAGGCATGATTCTACATAACATAACCAGGTATATAGGAAAGGAAACCATTTAGACAAGAGCTTGAAAATGTTATGACAATATTTGAGAGGCTGAATTTGCACATTTTGTAAATTCAGCTCATTTATTCAGATATCCTATTCACATGGCGTTTCCTTCTTTTTAATTATTATACATTCAATACACAAACAGTTTCTCTGCATCTACCTTTTTCTTGGGTGTATGGCAACTTGAAATGGGCTCAGAGATCTTTGTTGGAAGTCACACATTTTTTCTGTTTGTCTCTATTAATGATCTGCATTTTTCAGCCTGTGTAGTCAGAGAGAAAATGGAGAAGGGGAAAAAGGAAAAGCTCTCATTTATCTCCACATATCAGATGCTTTGGAACATGAAAAGAACATTAAAAATGGATCTACAACCTAAAGATTACCAAGAGCTATCGAGAGTAGATGTGTTTTCTCTCTATCATCCATTCTGCAGCCTTGGAAGAGACCAAGCCATTTCAATCCCTTGTGCCAGTTCATGAAGTCTCCCTTCCATTGCTTCTTTAACCATGCACTCTCATATCCACACACACTCATTTTGCCCTCTGAACTGAAGCAATGACCCATTCCTTGTGATTAAATTAGCGTAAGTAATAAGATATCATAGAGCTGATTGATTTCCCCAGCAATAGTTATTAACCAGCTCAATTCAGGGGAAAGTAGAGCCATTATTCTAAACATTGATTCCTGAACAGGACTGCAGAAGAGAATCGTGCTCAGATGTATGTAGCGTGCATGCAAACAACTCTCAATCCAACAAAAAAGGAAAAGTGTAGGCTTCTTATCTCAGGTTTATCCACAGAATCAGTTTCCTCTTGGAAAACAAGAGATGTGTTGGGTGATAAAAGCGGACTATGTGAAAGATGGGCTAAAGTTACCACAATTGTTAATTTGGTTAAAGACAGCAGAAACTGATATTTATTTCATTCAGGCAGTAGCTGTTTGCGAGTCCAGGCTAACCAAATTGGGGAGATTTATTTTTTCATCTGCTTTCAGCGTGATTTCATGCCATACAGCACCACAGCGTGGATGATTGTGGACTGAACTCATCATTTCACTATAACGCAACTATTTCAGCACTCAAAGCCAAGAAGCCCAAATACTTCTGTTAGTATTCAAGATCCAAAGACAAAATACCAGTCTTCTAGCTTCTATTTAGAGCCCAAAGACAATCGCTTTTTGATCTCAATTCTTCAGCATCATTACTTTACCTGCTTGGCATCATTATGAGGAAACCCACAGCTACTTTTCTTGGAGTCCTCAGTCCCAAGACCTCACCAAATAAAGAGAGACCACATCAGTGCACACAAGCACTTCTGCTTCCCACAGATGCTGCCTTGAGTTTCCTGCCATCCTGCCTCTTCCTGGGCTGAAGCATGCCCAATGATAGCAACAACCTTTCCTTATCAGGGCTGTGCTTCACTTCTAAGAAGCAGCCACCCATCCCCCAGTTCTCCACAAAAGAGCACAGTCAAACTGGGTTATAATCATCATGAGCTTCTCTAGTCTATCTACACCGAGATTCAGCATGGAAACCATACTCTGAAAGGTCCCAAGGCCCTGAGACCCAGGGAACTTCTGTCTTCTTACAGGAGAGATACCCAGATATCTCTCACACAGATACATACTAAACTCTTTCAAAGAGAACATCCAAATCATAAAACTTTCCTGCAACTAGTGCTGTGTTTTCCATACAGTAGAAGAATCCAGAAGAGTAAGACACTAACTCACAGCACCAAATGGAATAATTTCCCTCTCATATCAGTCTTGCTGTTATCATCCCTAGAACAGAAGAGACTCAAAGTAAGGACACAAAACATGCATTGGGCCATAGGTCAATCGAGAAGGGGTTCAGGGAAGAACACTAGAAGTGAGAGAGGGCACTCAGTGATGCCGGTTCTAGAAAATCAAAGTGCTAAGCTCCCGACTCAGTCCGTAACATAAGTTTCCTGAGCCAGGAGGATTTCATCACATTTAATAGCAATATCTAAATTTTTCTCCCATGAAATAATCTAGGAGGTTTTGGAGGCCACGTGAACTTTTTAGGGTCTGTGACAGGATGTGGCAAAAAGTTACATAGTTTAAATTTTTTTTAAAAAAATAACTTGAATCTGTTTATTTTGAACTTTTTCAATGGTTTATCTCATTGGAAGCCCCCTGGTTCTTATAAGGCAACTATATTAACACAAAAAATACGCGTTATGAATAACCTCAAGTTACAGACTACATAAAGAAAAAAAAAACATGAGAGAAGTCAAAGGAAGTTCGTAGAGCCAGTGAATGAAGCAGTCATGCATTTGAGCTAATAGAAACACTAAATAGCAACAAATAGCCCCACAGTAGTTCAATTATACTGCCATCAGTTTCAGTTCTGGTCCAAATAGCTCTTTCCTCTTCTAGAATTTGAATGAGATGTATTACACTTTAAAGAATCTGTGTGAGTGTATGTTTGCCTATGGGACTTTTTCAAGTCACTTATTTGTCTGAATGCCATTGATTTTTCTCCTAATTGTTATTCACTATGCTAATTTCCCTCACAAATCTCACATGCTATTGATCAAAAAGTAATAAACTCTCCAGCAAACAAAACAAGCATTATTGCAATGTTGGGAAAACATCATTTAATATCAATACCATATTTACAATTATCTTTAACCCAAATTTCACCCACAATGCAACGCATAATCAAAATCAGAGTGCTACAGGCAAAAGGGTAATATTAAAAGACTCCCACTAGACTATTTGCTAGCAGATTAGAAGAAGAAAGGCTGAAACGGGACAATCTCAAAGAATTTAAGATATACAGTTAATGTTATAAATAAATGCTGCTCAGTAAAGTATAGCCTCCCTAGTCTGTCTCCCTTCTTCTGTTATTTGGAGACAGTCACCATGAAGATAAAACAGAAGTAAAGGCAGCATCAGCAATTGTGCCAAAATATCAGTCTATGGAGGATCAGGCCTCATTTAAATTGTGGTTTGTGCATTTCATTTTTGATAAGGAGACACTGGGTTTGAAACAGTTTCCAGTACACATCTGCTGATTTTCCTCCTCTTGAGTCATAGTGGTAGTAGCAACTAAGTGGTAGAAATTTATGATCATTGCAGTCCTGAATCTTGTTCCAAACATTACAAAATCCCCCAAGCTACCAGTCTTTCTTTTATCCCCATAATTTTCTGATTTTTTTTCTTCAATTTCCCATTTTCTTCAAGTTAGCTCAAAAATTATTGCTCCTTTTCTTCTCTAGCACACTGTCAAAAGCAAATTCCAGGCAAGTTACTGGAAAGCCAGTGAACTGAACCTGGTGTAAAGTAACTTCAAAGGACATCACTGAGTCCTATAGGGGACCAGAAAACTATCTAAATTTGGATGTTTAAGTCAGACTTTTATTAATTCAAATAAAGTACACTCAATTCTTGTTTTCTCTGTCCACAGAGTATTTCTTGGTAGAAAACCATGTTCACATGTCAACTTACTGTGTACATTTTTGATGAATTCAGATGGGAACTTCACCCTGCACTGAATATACAGTAAATACAGTAAAGTGGATGTGATTGCCAACAAAAAGGCTCCATTGGAAGCAGATATATAACAAATCTTAAAGGCTGGGATGGTAAGGCAGCTAGACAAAAGCAAGCACACACAACTGGATGCCAGGACCACGACACATAAGTTGTAGGGAATTCAAAATCTAATTGAAATCCCAGAAGATATCTTTCTTTGGCACCATGGATTATCTTTGGTTTTGAGATGAGAATGGTCTCCTATTTGAGCCTAAAACTTCAAAACTCATAGGGTTTGGATCAAATGTTTAAGTTTGGTCCTACTCTAAGGGAATCTAAGGTTCACAGTTATTTTCCTATAGTTTCCTCTCCTTGCCCTTTCTGGATAGGTTTTTTTTTTGGTTTTTTTTTTTTTTTAGTCCAAGTACACTCAGATTCAAAGATATTATTTCCAAGTTGCATGTTTCCAAGAGCTACATGTCACAGAACATGATGAACACAGAAATCTGTAGCGTGGGTGGATTTGTGAAAGAAGAGCTTTTGAGTGTGGCCTGCCATTCAACTGCACCTGGCAAAGAGTGAAGACAAACCTAGGCAGCCAAATAAAACAAAACAAAAAGCAGGAATGGAATCAGCAATCTCAGGGCAACTCTTGCCACAATCCTCCTAAAGTTTCACGAATTCCTACATAGCCTCCAGCTGGAAGAGGAGCCAGGTTTCTGTCACTAAACTGAAGTCACCAGCATTTGTGTGACTGGCCATCTCCTGAATAAGGATTATTGAGGTAAGGGCCAATTCGCTCACTGGTGTAAAGTGGCCTCATGCCCATCATGACATACTAGCTAAAGATCTAGTCCATGGTTTTTGCATCTTAATATACAGAGAATCATTTTATCTCGGCAATTATTTCTAACTCCTGCCACTGCATCCAGCACATCCTTGGGGAAAAGTAAATGATTTCTCTGATGATATGAAGCTGAGGCACCAATCAAAGCAGAGATTATTAATATACATGCTGAAAAATTCTGTAATTTAATTCATAATATTTGAAATTCACATTCTGCTCCCCACACACTTCAGTAGAATTTTGAAAATAAGTAAATTTTTGGAACAATCTGCAAATAGCAATATTAATACCATTGAGTAAATTGACAGCACACGCTTCCTTGAACAGATATGTTCACTCCTCATTCCATTTTAAAACCATATGTAGCGGAAATAAGCAGCCCAAGAATGGACAAGGAAAGGGTTTAGATTCAGGGAAAGGCTTCCATATGATACTGATGAAAAGACTTGATTTAGTGAGAAGCTAAGAAAGAATGACCAGCAGAAAGCATAGCACGTGTTCTATAACACAGAAACAGAAACATTGGGTAAAAGTTAAGGAAAACAAATTCAAAATCAATTAAAAAATAATTCTGCTCCTTATGTAGCCACAATCAAGTTGTGGAGATGGAAGATGACTGCCTCATATAAAATACCATTGATTTAGGTACTTATAAAGATCCAAAAAGGATTAATCATTGGCATTGATAATAAAAAAAATAAGTTACAACAAAAAAGAAGACAAAAATATAGTTGGATCCATGCCAAGTATTAACTACCTGAGATAAAAACACCTTAATTGCAAAATACAAGTCCTCAGTTACAAGGTACCATGTAGGGTTTCTTCTGAAATGTCTTGGCTGGCTACTCATGGAGGCAGGATTCTGGACTAGAAGGCTTATGGATCCAATCTGCTGAGTCAATTTGTAATTTCTTACTTAGTAAGTTAGGGGGCAATAGGTGAAGTGCTGTGGCCAGTCAGGGAGTCACTGAAATGGGTAGTAAGAGTATTTTTAGTGAAGATGTCAGTAAATAAGAATTAGATACCTGAAAATAAAACTTTTTTCTTTAATGAAAAAAAGAGAGTTATGTAACAGAGGAAGATGAAGAATTGGTGTGTTCAGACAATGTCCAGCACACGAACAGAAGGTTTCTGGCTCTTGGCATTTTTTATGTACACTAAAATTAAATTAGAATTTGTAGCTATTCGACTGCTGAAAGCATAAAACCTAAACACACAGACTCCTCCTTCACAGCAAAAAATACGTACTTGGTTCTCTATTTAATTTAAATTCATCCTGCAAAGAACTGAAATTAAAATAAAAAAAAACATCAAGTTAGTTGTGCAGTGCAGAAAGGACAGTTCTGTACTTCTTCCTCCAGAATTAGACAAGAACAGTGCATAACCTGGTAGTCAGAGCATTTCCCACAGATGCTGAAACTTAGGGTCATGCCTCTGTTTTGCTCAACTCAATTTCTGATAAACTAAGCTCTCATTTTGGTTAAAATATCCCACCTTTCCCAAGATATCCTTTCTGAAAGAAATATCAATCCAAACTGTTAACCTCTTGGAAAAAGTTTGAAATTCAATGAAGTGTTTTATTTCAGTAGCAAGGCTTTCCTTCAAATAGATGGCAACTAGCTTTTAACAAGGACGAAAGCTCTGAGACACTACTCAAAAATTTTGCTTTTCTTTCTGCAACAAATGCAGCTACACCAGAACACCCTCACTACTCAGTATGACAACTTTTACTTAGCTTAACATCTTGGTTCACTGGTGTTCTCTCTGAATAGTAATTGGCTACAGGACAGGTTCAACAACAACAAAATTGATCTAGCCAGCAAACACATCACCAAAAAGCCATCTCAGATCACAACCTGAGGTTTCTATTTATGAAATGACACAAGCCCTTTTTATTTTCCTAGTTGCAATGGCATCTCAAAGTGTAAGCTAAAAGTAACTCAGTTGTTTCAGAACTATCTTCTCGAACAAACTTTGCCATTTTTGAACCTTCCTCACAGATTCTCATTACAAGATATTATTCACTGAATGGCTCAAACAAACACGGTCTGGATGAAAACTGTTTGTGGTAACTTTTGCTTTAAATATTCATACTGTATATTCAGTGACCAAGGGTCATCCTTAAAGATGGATTTTGTTCAGCAATACTGCTATCACCTAGTTGGAGATCACATAAATCTTGGTGTAAGTAGCACTCCCTCCTTTTTATAAGCAGTTCTTTTGCAGCACAGAATATCCCAGCTGAAGAGACAATACTGAGATGAACACACACCAGCTCTCCTCTCCTACAATTAGTAAGTCAATATATTAAAAGTTCTTTTCTTTTCTTCCAAGTGACTCCCAGTTACAGCCAAACCTACAAGTAAGCATTTTTTACATGTGATAGTTTTGGTAAAATGGAAAACACTCAAAGCTACTTCAGTAGCTGAAAAACCACTCAAAACTATTAGTTGTTGGGCTCATGTTCACCAACATCAAGGAAGAACAGTAGATGGTAACTAATTTCTATATAAGAAGCCCTTACTAGGTTAAGCTGCTCATCAGGAACATGGGAAAGATCTGTCTTATTTACCTAGAGGAACATCAACTGCCAAATCTCATCACTCAGGACAGCTCCTTATTTCCCATGTTTCTGGGTGGTTAGAATACAAATTTCTTAGCCAATCTTGCAGGATCTTGCCTTAACAAATATGCCATGTACCAAAATGCAGCCCAGATGTCTCACTTTCGAGCTGAACATCCTCAGCTCATGTTAGAGAATGAGATTTGCACCCCTTATAGATTAAAACCACAGTGCCAGTAGCAGAGAGACAGTATTTTCTATTAAACAATGGTTAAAGTACTCTCCCAGGAGATAACATCACTTTCTCTGAAACAGAGGAAGAACTCAAACATGCATCTCATGCATCTATTGTTCAGAAAGTCTCCTACTACAAATCTCTCTCAGAAATATGCAAGTATTTTATGTCTTATCAAAACAGTATTGTTTTAAATGAAAAAAAAAACCAAAACATGAAGTCAGAAAAAAATATATTAATTTCACTACATCCCCATCATTTCTCAGCACACAAGATTTTTTTGGTATCCAAGACACAGGGTGCACTGTCTCTGTGTGCAGAGGAAATGGTGCAGTGGTACTAACACAAGAGAGAAAAAAAACCAGATTTCCAAGTGAGCGTACATGAACTTACTACATCTTAATTAGATGTGTTCCTTGGGAAACCCCAAACTTTATTCTCACTATCTCTACAAAAAGCCGTGAATATGTCTTCAGGAATGTTTCCAGGATTAAATATTGTGTTGACACAAGAAACATTTTCTAAAACCTGTAAAAGTCAATGAAAGGGGATCCATCCACTTGTTTTCACTCTACAACAGTGAATTAGACTACACGGGACAATTGGAAATCATGTCCCTTTGGTTTCCCAAGTTTTCTTGTCTCCCCTGCCTAGAAGCTGTAACATATCCACAGTCATCCTGGTAGCTGTGGTCTTTTCTTACTGGCCCACCTTATTCTATTTTTCCATGCTCAATTCAGTCAAAAAAGTCAAAAGTTATCTTCAACATAGCTTAACAGCAATAAACATTCTGCAAAGGCTGCATTACATTATTTTGTTCTCAACATACTGGGAAATGAAGTGTGTGGGTTTTGGATTCTAGGATCCAGACCATCTGTTAAACCTATCAGAGGTTTGAATTCTAATTTGCTGTTGATTTAAAAATAGTCCCAGCATTACCCTGTCATTTTCTGTAAATTATATATTATTTAGTTTGCCATTTTTAAATATTATAGCGTCTTCTCCTCTCTTCCCTTATGGTTTAATTTAGATTCCTTATCATCTGCACTAGCACCATTCTTCCTTCCCAGTAACTGATCCACGCCTCTATTCCATGCCAGGGAAACTACCAGAGTACTCACAGGCTTGAAAGCTGGCTCAAAAACTGATGTTAGTGTTATAAGCTGAACACAACTTCACTGCTGCAAGATGTCATCTCTGTACAAAAAGCAAAAAACAACTAAACTGTATTTATTCTGTGGATTTCATTCATTTACCTATAGTCACCATACTAGTACTATATCTTACAGTAACTTGTATTGCTACATAAATGACTGGCAATTAAGATATCACTGCCACTATATTACAGTGACAAATCTGAGAAAAAAATTCCTAGAGAGCCTCAATATGCATTTATCAGAATTAAGGTGGATCTCCTTCTCATATTTTCTCTTTTAGAATAAACTCAGCACATAGCATTGTGGACTCTGCCATGGTATTGCCTTCTCAATCCATCCCACAGCATTAAATGTGACCTATTTTCTCAGAATATAAACAAAAGGGCTTTAGTCCACTCCACATGGGTATGCAAGAAGTCCGTTCTGCCTCACTTCTCTAACCCCAGGCAAGGAAAGAACAAACTCCAGGTCCACATTCGGCACACTTTCTGAAAACTTCAGTATATATAAAAAAACTTCAGCATATATAGATATTTTATTTGGACGGTTGGACTAGATGATCTCTAAAGATCCCTTCCAACTCCTACCATTCTTTGATTTTATTTCCTTGCACGTTCCTGCCCCCTCACTTCACAGACTTCATAGGGAAGGCTACATGGCCCAAAAGGATGTGTGTGCATGCTCCATCTTGTTATTTGTAGAAGACACACGTCTATAGCAGTGAGTCTCAAACATGGACAGCGTACCATAAATTTAGTACTCATTACTCAGTTGTATTTTGGTTTAGCTATCAAAACTGCAGCTGTCATGATTTTGTGTGGCTGCAAATGCAGTCATATTAAAAATGAATTTTGTACAGTGCGTTACCCAGAAGCAGCTCCTGCCCTTATGAATTCACAGACTAAGCAGGATGGTAGGCAGACAGGTGAAAAATAAATAACAAGGAAATAGTAACCTGACAATTCTTGGGAGTTTATTTAAGCATTAAGTTGATTTTTTTTTTTCTGTTAGTAGTCAACCCTGAACTAGGCTATCTTGGAATTATCATCCCAGCATGTGCAGAGCAACTCCACTTCTCAGGCATACTGAAACCAAACTCTAAACATCTGGATAACATTCACTATAGCTAACTGACCTGCAAACTCTCTAACCCTTAAGGCAGTTTTTCTCGCAACACTTCAGTTTTTCCATTACAGATGACTAAAAATGGTGAGATAATGACAAAAATCAAAGAGAAGTTATCAGATGCAAAACCAGCAATATACCGTTCAATCCACTGAAATCAACCACTGTCCCAAGTGCTTGGTACCCCTAAAGATTCGATCAATGGGTCTCATTGGAGTTTATAATGGTTTATGATGTAAAAAAATATTTATTGTCTTTAGAATTACAGACCTTAGTCCTTTAATGTTGCCAAGATCAAACATCGTAGCTTTGTCCTCTTTTGCACAGCAGCCTTAGAAAGGCTTGTTTATTATTATGTTAAGTGTTTTGGGGATGACAACCAAGAACTATCACCTACTGACCCTAGCATTTGGAATGTCAGCAATTCCTACCACTGAGCCTGTTAGTCACCAACTCTCTGGATAGCAAAGAAAAATTGATGCATCTCCCAGAAGTTCAAATTACTATATTTTTCCATATAATTTTATATCCCTGGTTACAGATTTGAAGAATCTCACTCATTCCTCAGACACTTTCTGTGTCATATAAACATAATCCAATAGAAGCACTTGTCTACATTTAATGAAGATACATTTGGAGTCAGAAGCAAGGCTTCTAGAAAACATACCACGAGTTCAACATGGCAGCCTCCTCCTGTGCTTCAGTGCAGGTCATGTGACAAAACACCTCCTTAGTAATTTTACTAGGGAGAAATCACTAATGAAACAATCACTTCACCCTGTCAGTTTTTCCAGGGAATTAAAGACCTAGACGGTGGGAAGGGGTGGGGAGAGAAGAGAGAAGAGAAGCAGAGACAACAATCCACATGGCAGTAAAATGGACAGTGGCAATAACCTTCATAAAGAAGAAAATGGGACTTTAAAACTTTCACAGAGGGATTTTAATTCACTCCATTGGCCATCTCAACATTACAGCAGCTTCTCCTTAATATTCAATGTGCTCAACTTCAGCTGCATGCAGAAGGCTGGACACACAAAACCCAGTGTGACTTGTTTGGCAGGCCTGCTCAGGACTTGCTCAGCCGGCATACTACCACTGGAGCAAGATCCAACAGCTGCCCTAGCCTCATTCCTGGACTGGTATTTGCTTAATGTCAGAGACAGACACGAGAGGGCTGTGACAACACATGGTGTTGGCGTCCGCAGACTCTTTAAACCATAAGTGTACATTAAGACTTTGTTTTGGCCAGACTCTCGTTTGGGTGGTTTATTTTTACTACTTTTTAATTACTCTAATTGAAAGGGAAATATTTCCCTTCGTTTCTCTCGTTCAGCCACTTCACCTCCTCCCACCCACTACTGCCTTTTGAGCCTTTGCCTGCAAACACCGTTAGGCATATTTCTGTGTTACACTGAAGGCTGTTTGGGCATGCCCCCTCCCTTCAATTCTGGTGGAAAATAGAGAACAGATGAATTTCATTAACTCCTTTGGCTTGTAGGTTGACACACCCTACTATTCGTAAACACAGGGATTAGTTAAGTCCTTCTAATAAACAGGAGAGTGAAAAAAGGGTCTGTCAGATATTTAAGTGATTTTGTGTTTACAAAGGAGAAGGGAGCATCTGTGAGCAAACCTGCTATTTAGCTCTGATTGCAGGAAGGTGAAAGTGGCCCAGAATGAGGTGAGAAAGGCTCTCCTCAATACCACTTGAAGAGAGTCCTTTCCACATAAAAGCTGGGAACCATGCCCCTCCACACTGTCACCTTCACAATCCTTTATAGACCAACATCTTTGCAAGTCTTGCAAATACTCGGAGCTAGACTACAGCTAGAACTCAGACCTGCATGATAGTGCCTTGACAGATAATTAACTGGACTGATTTCATTGCTTTTGTGCATGCATTCAAGTAAACAGCAGGAAGCAATACTCCCCATTCTGATGGAAGAAAGGCAGCGAAATGTCCTCATTCTCTAATATCCTGCAGAAAGGAGCTAGCTCTTCCAGAATAACTCAGGAAGCATTCAGCACCTGCTTTGCTAACACAGCACAGGCTTCCAAATCCCCTGCAGATTTTTTTCTCAACATTTGATATCCATTTTTCACATCCAATTATTAATCTGCATATAGTGAATTCTTTGGCTTCTGCAGATCTGCCTGATTATTTAAGCCTTGAAATAAGAAGACTGGAAATGAGGGAGAAAAAGAAGATCTGATTCCCAGATGGATGCTAAAACTGGGAGGGAGGTGGGGACATACAGACTAAGTCATTATAATTCAGGATTTATTTCTTCAACTTCAGCCTTACTAAACAAACACTAGGATCAGATGAGACAGGGTACTTTGGGATTTAGTAGTGATTTCCATGAATGAACTCTGATTTATTCCACGTTCTCAACACTAAAGCCTCACATTTCAAGGTCTTCCCCATCCTCTGTTATTCAGGACGATTGGCTTCATTTTACATTTCAACTTTTAGAGCAAGAACCATATTTTAACAAATCTATCACTACTGATATAATTAAATACCTTTTTTTTTTTTTTAATGCCATCAGGATATTCACTGTTATTGGCATTCCCAAAAATACTGAAAGTCTACAAAAGTAGACTCTTTTGGTGTTTTTTACAGATATCAGTTTGTAAAACAGTTACCTCTATAAATAACCTCAGGTTCTTCTGGTCAGGAGAATAAGAAAGAAAAAGCTATGTTTTCACTGATGTCTTTTGAATTTTCACACAACTTCCAAATACCCAAGTCCATTCCTCTTTTTAAAATGCTTCCATTTTCTGATAAAGAATCAGATCCCAAAAAGGTCAGAAGTGGTACCAGAGGTGCTTGCACTGATTGCAACTAGGTTATGCAAAACACATCTCATTTCCTTTGAGCTTTCAAGCCAAGGTTTGAATACAGAGAGTGAGCAAATTTAGAAGCACAGCTGCTTTTAGCTTCCTTCAATCCTCTCTCATAACGTGTAAGTGGTGCTCCTGCACTAAACTGCGATCAAAACCAGCTGATCCTGAGTTTTTCAGAATGTTACTGTTTAAGTTGCACTTGAATCTTTACATTTTCCTCTGGTATATTTTGCGGTGGCCCTTGTAAATCTGATAAAATGTTGGAGCAGCAGCTATAGCTACTGAGTGTTGCTAATGTTTCCCTTCACTGTTTTTACTGATGCTCTCCACTGCCTCGTGTGGTCATTGGGGTTAACTGCCTCTAATTCAGCTCAAAAATAATTCTTTACCTTGTCTTTCCTTTATCAGCAGAGAGAGATATGCAATACCCTTCATGTGCATATCATGCAATGCTTAGCACTCCTTAAAATCAATAAACTGAAAAGCAAGGCAAATGAAATAATTATTTAACACTTGATTTAAACATAACAAACAAAACAACAACATGGGAAGGAATCCACTGTTAGCTTAATTCAAACATTTTATCCTATCAGAGAAAGAAAATAAATTGATGGTGAAGTCCTTGGGAGGAAGATGGCAGGTAAGGTAACACATTGACTCACCTTGACTAGTTTCAGATCATGTATGGCCAGCTTAATTCATGGAAAATACAACAATTTTTACTTAACAAAAGAAGCCTTGTTTACAACTGCCTAGAAACACTGAAGTGAGTATCTAAGATCAGCTCCCGATTTCCTAATCCTGCCTGACTGCCTGTTGACCAAGCTCATTGTACTTCCGTCACCTAGCCACCTGCATGGGCAATGTGAGCCTCCTACATCCACAGAGACAGCACAGGAGAGATTTCCTACTGGCCTTGCGGTAAGTTCTGACTTCATGGTCATCTGTATTCAACAGAAAACCATGCATCAAATGCAGCTAGGATCAGATCATTGACATTGGAAACTCCTTGGGCATCAGTTGCAGAACACCTGGTAATGGTTGTAATGTCCTTAGCTCAGAGGAGGTGTCAATGATAAGGTCATCTGCTACAGCTTTAGATTGTAGGGTTTTCTACAATAGCTCAGCAAAGTGAAGCATGTGTCTGCTCAAGGCTATATTGCATTCCAGTGACTACCAGTAATAGCCACAGAGGCTGCTGTTCTAAGTGTGCAGTGATTGTGCACCTTGTTACTCCACAGTACTGTGTCTGACAGAGACAACAGAAAAAGTGTTAAATTGTCCTCCTTGAACTTACAAACCTTTCCAAAGCAACATCACTGCCCATGAGCAGCTTTGCTCCAGCTGAAACAGCTCTGCTTATCCGTGTTAAGCCTGCCACGCAGGAGACCATTTCCTCTTCTTTTCCCCCATAAAAAGTTAAATTATTTAAAAAAAAAAAAAAAAGGAAAGAAACATTTTCTTGAGTGGTTGCAGGTCACTCTGGATCAGTGAGGTTTAACTTTAGTGTGTTGTGATGAAATATTAATACTAAGTCAGTGTGTTTATTTCTTCAAGTGTCTGGATCCGCTGAGTGTTTATGCCTCAAGATTAGCAGGAAGTGTGCCCATGCATAGCAGCCCTGTACTTACAAAGTCCGAGATTTCAACGTTTGAAAAACTGTCCACAGCAAATCAGCTGCGTTGGATTGTGTGTCAGTTCTGCTGTAAGACAGAGAGTTGTTCCCATGAGATTTCAATCCCATAACGAACTGACAGATTGTCAGGTCAATAACAGTGGTAGAAAGGCATGTCTCAGTCCTTTCATGTCCACTGCAAAGTATTCAGACTTATCTGGAGCAAGCAAAATTAGGCCACAAACTTAGCTACCAGCAGATGAGATGGTTGAGAGGGTCCCAATTTATTCTTTGTGACTTAAATACCCTCTGGTCAGATATAGCTTGCTTTGTGTTCCAGCATCTTACACATTACCTGTTAAAAAGACAGAAATTCTGAGAGAAGTTCTTTAAGTTTTGAAGAAAATAGATGAACTCATCATATGGTAAATAAACAACAATTGGTGGGTTATAAAGGACTTCCAGAGCACCTCTTGTAAGATGCAGCAAAAGCAAATGCTGAGAGGTGAGGCTGGGAGAATTGTTTGCGCAGAAGGCTGGGACACTGAGGGTTGAATGAGTGCCAGGAAATATATAGCCTTCTTCAAACCCAGCCTGCACCAGTTCACTCCATAAACATGCAGGACAGGAAGCCACTTGCCTTTCCCATTTGAAAGGTTAGAAGGGTCCTAAAGGAAGGGCAAGCGTAGGAGCAATGGCAAACGTAGAGGAAAAAGGATACTGCAATGTCCTGCCCCAATTTCAGAGTCTGTTTTGGGGCAGATCCACTTCCCCTGTTCCTACAAAACTGGAAACAGGATTTGTATTTTGGCTAACAGTTTCTCTTGTGTCATTTACATGAGGCCATGTAAGAATAAGTCTTTTTAGGTGGGTATTTCTCCAAATAGATGAGTCACAAAACCAAGGTCCTGTCCCCACAGCAATGTTCAGTCTGCATTTCCTTGCTATAGTTTTCAGTCTGGCACTGGCAATTAATGCCCAAGCAACTAGAGCTACTTGAAACAAAACTCAAGCTACTAGACTACTATGGCTCTGCTGCACAGGAGGAAATACAGTACAATACATTGCAGAGATATTTTCCTCCAAAAAAAGTGGCCCAGGATGCCTAAGTGAAATACAAAGTGTTAGCATGATGACAGAAGTGTCAACAGACATAAGGATTCTTATGGGATATAAGGAATCTCTACACATACAGAGATTGAACAGGAAGATTTACAATGCAGACAGCTAAGAGGATGGTGCTTGGTAAAGCTGCCAAGGAGATGACTCCCACTGACAGCAATCGGATGTGACCAAGTGAACAGAGGGAAGCACTTGCTGTCACGGGACAGACACACAGGTGAGGTTTCTAAAAGTCTGAGGATTCAGAACATCTCGTGCTCAGAAAATGAAGGGTGAGACTGTCTCAAAGCAGTAAAATCAGCCTGTTTGCTCCTAGGTCTATGTTCACATTTAGCATTTAAGCCTGGCATTTAGGTGATGTGAAAGCGAGTTCATATGTAGGTAATCCTTGCTGACGTTACATAGCAGTTTCCTAAAACACTTGAGGATGATTCAATGCTCCACCAATTGAAGAGAATTTTTAATTCTAGTCCAATTCTACTACTATAAAGGCATAAGTCAATAAATATTCCTTTCCAAAGAATGGCAGCACCTTCACTGACATTATACACACCTCAGGATATACTAAATTAATTTATACCTGCAGTACAGAGATGTGTAAATTTGAGAGCAGAGATGCTGCTGTGAATCCATAGAACTGTGGTCTTTATGATAGTAGCATATTATTCAGAATGAGGACGATTTGTGCCACTTTAAGAGCCCTTCCAAAAAAAAAAGATACGCATGTAGACAGAAATACACACAAAGAGATTATCTCCACTTGACATAAACACTTGCAGTGTAAGTACTAAGACACACAAAGAGAGAAAAATAAATTAGATAAGTCATAATAGTACTATAATAAAACTATAAAGCAGGAGAGTGCTCCAGGCATTTGACATGCATCTTGGCACTTTTAATGAGGGAAAACAAAAGACTCCAAGTGCATCCTTTGTGTGCTTTGAGCCTACGTGTGTGTGTGTGTGTGTGTGTGTGTGTGTGTGTGTGTGTGTGTGTGTATGTGAATGTGCGTAAGACGGAGAGAAGGCAGTGATGGTTCTCAAGGGGGAGGAGGATGCTGTTCACTGAGGCCCATCAGGTAACAGTAAATCTCCACCCCGCCTTGCTCCTCACGCTACATTAGGCATGTTGTACTCCCTTTGGTTTATGGAGGGTTGTGGTGCTAAATGAGCTAGAACAAGAGCTGCAGTATCAGGGGATCTAGTGACTTGTCTCCACCAAGCAGCTCCACTAACTGAGGATTTCTCCATTTCCCTCTTCCTTATTTAGAATTGTGCCAGAATTAAAAAGGAGTGAAACAGCCACTCCCTCAAATCCTGCAAGTGATTTATGCACACCCCAAGTTTGTGGTTCTGCATTGTGCATCCCAGGCTCTGGGAAAGGTGTCATTCATCTCAGCTAAAGCACAATTTTGTAACTTCTTTCTTCACTTGTTAAGCTCTATTTTGCAGAGGCTGAACTTCTGCAATTTCCTACCAAATCACTGGCATTTTTGGATGAATGTGAAACATGGCAGCATTCTTAGGAAAAGCAGAAATATGTGCAAGCATACCTTAAACCCACGGGCTGCAGTATAACACTCAGAGCTGCTGCTGCCCTCTGGCATTCTCAGCCCCTCCTGGAATCAGTTTTCATTCAGTCTCTCTCTCACCATCCTTCAGTTGCCTCTTGATCTTTCAGTATTTTAAGCAGATTAATTTTCATTTTTCTATTATCTTGAACAAACAGTATTAGTTCAGGCCACTGCTGTATTATTTTCCTGCCATATAAGATCAAGACAAATTTTGCACAAGCGTGTAGGCCATGAAGAAATATAGGTGGGCAAAAATCCAAACCCAATTCATTTGCGAGACATTCATAACATTTCAAAACATGTTTTCATGTTGCATTGGAGTAAAAAAAAAAAAAAATATCAAAACCTTTTAATGGAAAAAAGAAATGAGATGGGACGTTCGAGTAAACCGGCATTTTGTACATTTTTAATATACTGAATGTAAATTCAAGTTGCTTCCAGAAACTAGAGAAGCACCTTCAACATTTGGCTTTCAGAGCACTGCGTTATGAGGCTCTAATCTGTCTGATAGCTGATGAATTCTGACTAATCTTAGGAAAACACCACTTTAGCAATCACACTATTGTATGCATTAGGGAACAAATATCTGCAGACAAACACACAACAAGAAAACAAAACTAGACCTACAGAATGTCCAACTTAGTATTAACCACCACATCACAGAATTCATTTTGTTTTAATCAGGATCTAACCAATACTTAACTATAGATGAAGGACAAATAGAACATTAGCATTTGAGAAAGCCAAAAACTAAACTTCATTTTACTATCACTGACTCCAAGATCTTGAATATCACATGAAGCTCTAATTGTCTCAGAGAAATTTAACAGGAGAATTACACAAACTACAACAGAAAAAACAGTAGGATTGAATAGACATATACAAGAAGGACTAGACAGACTAACTAGGTTTATAGAAAAGAAGGATGATTAAGGAGAGATTACAATAGAGGTCTAAAAAACCAGAGACCAGTTGCAACTAGAAGACCATCAACTTTAGGAGTTATTATAAAACAATTATTCACTGATCTAATCAAACAAAAACTAGGGATTACCTAATGAGACACACAGAAGGCTTCAAGCTACAAAAGAAAGGATCTTTTCATCCTACATGTATTTAAACTGGCACTTGTTGCTAAGGGATGTTCTGAAATTTAAAAAAATATGAGCACTTAAAAAATATATTGAGAGTTTTATGAAGACAAGTTGGTCTACATGGACAATTACAAGTATCTGCTGGGAGCATGGAGCACATCTGGACATACAATCACAGTCTTGTTCCTGGAAAGGAAGCATCTATCTTGGATGTCACATGTTTTTGAAGTAAACTTGCTGTAATTTTAGGACTAAAGTTACCAAACATACCACGACTACCTGTCTGCCTTCCTAAACACGAATGGACACCCTCAGATATACAGAGCAAAGTCAACTGCAGGACACCTGAGTTTCAGCTGATCACAGGAGGTTTTAGCCTATAACCTCCTGTACTTCTTTCTTTGTCTGAGAAAGTCAGAACCATCCATTGCTCAGTATAAAGACTTTCTGGAGCTGTGTGTTTGTTGGACACATGTGACATAGTATCTAGAAAGCCAAACCACTAACCAAGAACACAACCATAAAAGACTTTTAACATCAGTGTTTACATACATACATACAATCTCTACCAGAATTTGCAATTTCAGTAATGAAAAAACTAGCAGAAATCTTTAAAACTTCTATCCTGAGTCTGACGCAAACCCAATTTTGTTCATTGTTGGGAAAGAAAAAGGTAAAGTACTTCATTGTTACCTTAATACCCTGTAGATTAAAAAAAAAAAACAAAAAAAACAAAAAACTAAACAACCAAACAATAATCCAAAGAGCCAGGATGGAGAAAACCATCACAGTTGAGTTTTGGTTTCTTCCCACTCTCACATGCCATTTGTTCACACAGAAGAAACAATATCTACAAATATCCAACTTATTGCATACCCTGATGGCTATAATCACCCATATGGAGGGCATAATGATAGTCCATCAGGACAAAAATAAGGAAAATGATTTAGAGGCAGCACTTAGCAGAACATATAGGATCCCACCCTCTTGCTTCCTGACCATCTTGGTAAGAAAGTATTTGCATGATTGCTTTAAGAAGTTCTTGGCCACACCTCATTTAACTTCTTTTCCAAATCAATCAGGTCAAGCCCCTGAAAAATCCCCTCAGGTTGCTTTTTTAAATGTTGACTTGTTGCCTTTTAAGCAAACAAAATACAAGTTTCCTTTTCAGCTGGCATGAGCTGGAGTCCAGATGCAGGGCTCCAACCCAAAAACAGCATTCAGCAAAAGGACCCACATACCAAGCAAGATGACTGATTTTTGTCTGCACTTCCCCTCCCTTTTTTTCCTGCCTTGGGAAATATGCACAAGTAGATGGCCTTTTTTTTTTTTTTTTGGACATCACCAGCTTCAAGGAAGAAAAGAGTGGGTGAACAGACCCAATAGACCCAGAAAGTAGAGCTGTTTAATCAAAACCAATCACAAACAAAATAAAGCCAAGGAGTCCAGGAGGATAATTATATTTCACACATCAATCAACATTCTTTTGCTGTCATTTAAGAAATCCCATTTTAATTGCCCAAACTAAGTCTTGATTGTGTAAGATGATGTACAGAAGGTGAATTTGCTACAGTGGAAGATGCCATGTTAGAGAAAGCACACAAAGCTGTATCAGTAGAAATTCTTTCTAGGGTGTTGACCCTGCCTGTTCACTTGCACAGGTAGCACTAATATGTACTTCTCCTTAACAAAATCCAATCTCAGACACCCTACAGTACTTACAACGTCAGGTCTTTGTATTCAATTCACAATAGAAGCTAAAGGCTTCAACAGATCTATAGAAACATAACAAGACTCTTTCTCCCTGATAACCTTAAAGGCAAGGAAAAAGAAGTATGCCTTCACCAAAGGCAGGAGACAGCCTTAGACGGAATGAACAATTTAATTAGGCAAGGTCATGAGGGAAGAACTAGGAAGAGGCCTTAGAAATCCCAGCAGAAGAAAAATAGCTGATAATATGAGACTTGAAGATCTAAGTTCTACACCAACAGTAAAAAGTAAATCACCATCATCATCATTCTCAACTCCATTCTTCATTTAATGAAAAGAGAGTTTGGGAATGGGCCAACGTGTTCAGTGTTTAGAAAAACAAAATATGTTTTTCCAATGCATAGAAACATTAAAAAAAGTGCAAAAGTTTGGAAATTAAGCAAATAATTTCTGCTGGAAAACCTGCAAAGGAGACAGCATAAATATTTTTATGATTAGTTACTGGAACACATTTAAACATTACACGGGTGGCAAGTTGACAAGCAACTTCTGCCAGCCAGTAATCCTTAGCAGCCTAGCAGAGAAATAGATCACAAACATTTACTCCCCATCATACTGCAACCCATCTTCTTCTGGGATAAGATTTTGGAGCTTGTCTGTTTGTCTTTTACTAATTAGACTACATTTTCCAGAAGCCATCTTGAAATTCCCTATGCTGTCATTCCAGTAAGAACACTGACCTGTCTCACACAGCACGACTTCAGAACAGCCAAGGCCATAGTTTGCACCAGAGTTAAGCCATGATGGTTCATATTTGCCAGTTTTCCTTCGTTTCTCCAAATTCTGCTGAGAAGTACTTTAGCTGTGTAATTGCATCTGCAAGGGCACTTCTACTAGTGTATATTGATTTGATATCCAACTCCAACTTCTTCCATCTTCTTAAACAATTATGCCAACAAAACTTTTTCAAATACAGACTGGGTAATATACAACATTTAATAAATTCAAAGCACACTAACACCAGGACATCACCAGAACGATAGATTTTAGTTCAGCCACACAGAATAGTTTTTTTTTAAATTCTCACAGGAAAAATAAATTAACTCATCTTCATTTAGGAAGGACAATGAAAGCTGAATTGCTCAGTGTGTCTTTATTGGATGCTGTATATCTGATAAAGGAAAACCATATTAAAGATACAGCACTTTATTATTTTTAGTCACGTGATTTTCTCTATCACCAGAAAGTAACAGATTTTATTGAACAAATAGTTACAAATATAAGGACGGTGACAACCACAAAAAAAAAAATGAGCATATGAGAAATCATGAAGATTTTTTTTCCAGTTTTCTGAAGTGGAGACACTTCTTTTCACCTAAAAAAAAAAAAACCCAAACTAAGTGGATTAAAAATAATTGTAAACACTACTTTTTTTTAATTAATTGTATGATCTTTCAGTAAAGTATTTGACTCCTTAGGCAGTCTCGACGGATCGGCTGCAGCTCCACCATAGATCTGCTTCAAATCGGCTCTGCTGAGTGTCTACAGAAGGAGCTGTTTATGAAATGGGACTTCAGAACTTCTGACTTGAAGGTAAGATGTTTAAACATGTATTGAATTGCCAATAAATTTTAGTTGTTATTATCACTTAAGAATTATTTTTATAATTATTACTTTCTTATTAATACCATTGCATGACATTTTTAATAACTAAGGGGTTGCAGGGTTAAAACCAAACTAAATTCTTGGTTTATAAAACACACCTTAAGAACACAGAACAAATTTATAAAATTAATTAGCTACAAACTTGAGCTAAAGAAAACAATGTCTTTATTTTGTTCATGATCAGAGTGACACAGAGGCTTTTATTCAAGACCCTCTGGTAATTGTTTTTTGACAAGAGCAAGGTTATAACTAAGGAATTCCTTTACTCCCCATCCACTTGCTCAGTAAATTCATGCTGCCTTCACAAGCTTCATAAACTTTCACTGTGTGGTACAAGTTTGTTGAATAGAATATAATCTCCCTGTTGCATCAAAACCAATGCTTTAAAGAGGCCAGCTAGCTCTCCTCCCAACACCCCAGGCTCCCTGCTGCATTTCAATAGTTAATATATACACATAATGCCTTTTCTCTGAACCTTTCCATCTCTCTACACAGCTCTGAGGGAGGAGGGAAGATAAGATGAGAAAGTAAGTGCAAAAGAAGACATGTGAAGTAGTAAGTCACTAGCCTGGTGATGCCAGAAGGCATTGGGGTGAGGGAAAAAGCATTCAGGACTAAGCACTGTAGAAAATTTCAAAGCATCTTTCCACGTTCCTTCTCAAGTATAAGCATAGAGTGGCACAAACATTTAAAATCAATCAAAGAAACAAAAGAAATCTCCAAACAGGCCTTCAGAATTATAGAGAACACAACCAGATAAAAGGCCTTTCCAAACAAAGGGTAAGATTAATAAACCCATGACACATTAATCATATGTCTCAATGCACTGTAGTAAGACGTTTGAAACTACACTAATGAGGGATATATAAGGAATAGTACAGAAAAGAAGACTAGTTTAAGGGCTGAGGGACTTCACAGAGAATCAGAATATTTGTTTTCTGTTTTCCATTTGCTACTGTTTTTCAAAACAGTTCTTTCCCAATCTCAGCATCTCCTATCCCAAAATCTCATTATTCTTTTTTTTCCCTTACAAATTGGATTATAAACTCTCTAGGACTGTCACACAGTAAACCATAGACTACACACCTTCAGTCAACATATTTTGAAATGTAAAGATTTTTGTATTAGGCTATTTTAGCAGAGGCTTAAAAAAAATCACAACTCAGTTTCTGCATTCATTATTATTTGTTCTTAAAATTCTGTATAAATGTTAATAAAACAGTTAAGTTTTCAGACTACTTCTTAGTGAAAGAAGACACTGTTTTTTCCTTATTTTTTACATGCAAACTGGCCTCTTATGTGCAGCTCCTGTACGGGCATACATCACCTTCTGATTTGGAAAAGAACTAAATTCTACTTACTGTTGGCTCTTCAGAAAAACAGCTATGGGCTGCTACAGTCAGATCAAGGCCAGCAAAGGCTGGCATCGCATGCCAGGAGTCTGGATCAAAGCCCAGTCATGTTTGAGCTATTAGAGATCTAAGAATGTAATGGGAGACAGTAGCAAATGAGGAGGAAAAATAAATAAATAAAGGAAGGTGTTTACAGGAGGGCTGGGAAAAGAAAAATATGGGCCCTACTGGAGATTAAAACTTTGTTCAATGTCCAAAATTCAAAAGCATCTCTTCTGTGGGTTGGCTCCTGCTTCTCTACAAACAAGCTGGCCCAGCTTATGACCTGTATTAATTTATATAGCCACCAGCAGTGCCAGAACCCATACAAATCCCTGCCCGGCTGTTTGCCGAACATTTAAGAGGAAAATCATTTAGAGTGAATTGCTGGTTGGCCACTTGTCAATGATCTCCTTTCAGCTACTTGGGACACCTCTCTCCATCCTCACTGCCCATTCTCCAGCCAGAAAATGGTGCTACCATCCTGCCTGGGATGACTCCATCTGAGTAACCCTGGAGGCATCTGAGCTCACCACATAATGTCCTCAACGTGCAGAGGGAGTCCAGTCTCATGGCCAACTCCCCCATGCATCCTGTTAAAGCAGCTACACACAGCAGGAGAAATGTACATGGGAAAAAGAGGATGGGTTCACCTTCTTTGTTCCCCCACTCACACCCTTCGCTTGTAAACCAGTTAAAAACCATTCTTGATTCTAATTAGCCCCCAATACTTTATTTACTATGGTACAAAAATGTGATCTTTAATACATGTCATGCCAAGGTCACCACTGTTTGAATTATACGACACTGTGCAATGACTGCCTGGTGGATTACTGTCCAGGGCTGAGCTCTATTTCTGAAAGCTTTATTTCTCTCAAATGGAAACAAAAGAATTTACCGTTTCAGCAGATAATCGTAAGTAAATTTATGCATCTTCTAAACTACTCACCTGGTATGGTCAGGTGCAACTTGTGTGAATTACAAGCCTAGAAGGTATGTACAGCATCCCCGGGTGCTAGACAGGATTGGTTACCCAGATAAACTGAAAGCCTTTGAGCTCTCCCCACTCCATGTCAAGATGTAAGATCAAGCCACTTGATTTAAAATAACCAGAGGTGACCAACCACTTCCACCTCCACTCTACTTGTAGTGGTTATAACACCCACTGATATTAACCCTTTACAAAGGATATGTATTCCAAAGCACCATTTCTTTTCAGAACATATGTCTATTTTTTCTTTCTCACTAACTTCTTAAACTAATTCTTTCCAGGTTACTCCTACGACTGAGTGCCTGTGAGGTTTAGAGTGCTTCTCTCCAAAGCAATTCAGATGACTTTATCCAAAATCAGTTCAGTTTCCTTGTTTGCTGTCCAGACTGATGAGTCTTTCTGTATTTGCTTTGTATAATTCTGTCTTCCTGTCATGGTTTAGTAAGGAGTTGCTTTTGCTTAGTAACAGGGGGAGCGGGTTGCAGTGAAGACCCGGTAAAAGTTTTCTAGACTCTCCCCAGATTCCTGGGTTCAGAGCCACCCCCCCGGCCCAGCTGGGCCAATCTGGCGCCACTGCGATCACTATTTAGGGACGGGAATTTGAGGTGCCAGGCAGGAGGTGTAAGAGTGGTACAAGATGGAGGCAACCATGCGGACCCCACAGTCGGAGAAGGAGTAAGGAAGGAGCATCAGACCAGAGACCCCTCTGCAAG